>JAMLFY010000004.1:35312377-35423256 GCA_030441495.1 Dalbergia oliveri | reverse complement strand
TATTTAGGTTCTGTTTTGTTGGATGGTATTGTTGGAGTTGCTTTGCCCCGGTCTATGTTTTAGTTTGTTTTGTTTAGGCTTTTGCCCCGTCTAATCACCAAAAGAAAATGGCAAAAGGTTGAGTGTCATATGCTTTGGGACAAGATGGGTAGGTAAACAGTGTTTAGCCACTATGAACGGAAGGAAAAATGCATGTGCCTCAGCAGGGAAACCTTTGAAATTTATACAATTGTCATAAATTGATTATAAGCCAACCGATCCATGTCTATAAATCACAAATCTGTTGATACTCAACCAATTTTACATATATGTGGCCTATCATAAATTGGTTTAAGTGTCAACAGGTTTCCATACACATATAAAGTGAAGACATTTAGGAAATTAATCTCACAAAAGGGAATACCTACAAATAATAATTTATTAGTTTCAAATGGGAAAAAAAAAATCCAACTTCTGAAGGGAAAATTATTCATAATTGATTGACAAATGGCATTGTTCGACGTGATATTACTTAATTCTATAAGCTAATAGATCAGAGATTTAGAATGTAGCTTTGTTTCTTATCACGTTAGTTTAGGCGTTTATTTTCAGTTTTATTTTCAATTTTCTAGTTTTCCAGAATTTGTAAAGGAATAACTGAAAATTCTAAAATCCTGCAAATTTCATTTTTCAAATTTTTAGTTTTTCCTTCACAAATTCTTGAAAAATTGATAATGAAAACTGCTAAACTCAAACCAAATATCCCTTAAAATCTTTGGAAACTTCATCAATAGGGTTAAAACTTCACTAAATATTTGAAAAGAAACTAATTTTAATATATTAACAGTGTAAAAAAAATTTACATTATTATCCAATCAAATCTCTCATTTTGTGTGATGTTTCAAATAATAGAGGTTAAAAATAACCATATTTACTGATGTGAAATTATATGATTAGACAAATGTGTAAAATTTTTACACTATCAATACCATCCAATTAAATCCATTTGAAAAACTGACAAATCCTTTGGTGTCGTAGTGGTAATCTAATAACATTATTAATATAAAAGATGGATGCGATATAAGATTTAGGAAAATGTTATCTTGACGCACCCGCGACGCACAGAGCGACGCATACGGTACGGACATGGGAGAGTTGTAAGATGCATCCACACAATGAGGGAATATCGTGGGTTGGAAAGGAAAAAATTAAAAAAAAAAAAAAAGAAACCCCCTCACTTCCCTCACCCCCTTTTCCCTTTCCCTCCCACCCCTTTCCCCTCTTCCCCGTCACTCTCTACCCGTACAACCTCCTCCCCCCTCCTCCATCAAGTCCGTGCAAAAGCCCCGAGCAACTTCTCTACCCTCGCCTCTCTACTCAAGTTTGACGTCGACCCCACCCCCAAGAGGAACCCCGTCCCTTCACTCTCTTCCCCTCTCTAGGACTCAAACTCTCGCCCCCTCCCCCATCAAATCGGTGCAAAGTCTCGGCCCTCAAACTCTCGGCCTCAAGCAAGTGCCGCCCTCCGCTCTCTGCTCAAGGTTGACGACGTCGACCCCACCCCCAAGAGAAACCCCTATCCCGTCACTCTCTCTTCCGGACCGAGGCCTCAAACTCTCCCCTTCCCCATGGAATCGGCGCATGATATATAGTAGTTATGTAAGTAGGTGGTAGAATTTTCTACCCACATGTGCCATCAAATATACTAGTATATTTTGTAAGGAGCTGATATTTATATATAAGAAGGTCAATATTTGCAATATGGAAAAATAGAAGCCTACAATTGTGTGGTACAGGCCAAAAGATTTCAAATATTTAATGTGGTTGCATTTTTTGTCACAACTATTTTCCAGGTCTAACATTTTTGTGGTCTCGCCTTAAGTTGTCCTGGTAAGTTGGTATGTTTTTGTAAATTTGGTGGTGACAAGTGCTAAAAGCTGGTATATATTGTTGTGCTAGGACTGATATGAAATTTGAGTTTTTTAAGGAATTTGGCAGTGAAAAGTATTATATAGGCTTGAAGGGATCTTGGATTAGTGACCTGGTGCTCTCCAGCACATTTTAAGTCCTTCCTACACGATCAAATACCAAAATTTTTTGTTCTATCAATTGGTAAGTCATAAGAAATGTTGGTGAGTCATCCAAATAGTGGTAAATTTTCAATTTTGAAAATATTGAAAGAGGATAACTTTTCTTGGAAAGTTGATATTAAGGGCTACCGTTAAGGACGATAGGCCCTTTACACTGATGAATTGGTCCTCCAACACCTTCCAACATTAGCAAAATGAATAAAAAAAGTCAAATCACGTTCTGGTGTGTGTTGGTAAGTGTTCAACTTATCTGGTAAGTTATGTTCAAAATGTTGGTAAGTAAGCCAACTGGTATATTTTCAATTTTGGAAATCAAGGAGATCAAAGACTATGATAGAGGACTTGTAAGGCCTTTATACTGACAAATTGGTCCTCCCAACAAGATCCACTATTATCAAAACGAATAAAAGTAGACAAATCACGCTCTGTTCAAGTTGGTAAGTGTCACATTTTGTTGGTAACTCTTGTTCAATATGTTGGTAAGTAACGGAAATGCTTGGTAAATTTACAGTTTGAAAAACCTGAAAAGGACATGACTTTTCTATCAAAGATGAGATCAAAGACTATGATAGAGGACTTTTAGCGCCTTTATCCTTACAAATTGGTCCTCCCAGGCAAGATCCACCATTATCAAAACGAATAAAGTAGACAATCACCCTGGTTCAAGTTGGTAAGTGTCACATTTTGTTGGTAACTATTGTTCAACATGTTGGTAAGTAACGAAATGCTGTAAATTTAGTTTAAAAACTGAAAAGGACATGACTTTTCTATCAAAGATGAGATCAAAGACTATGATAGAGGACTTTTATGGCCTTTATACTGACAAATTGGTCCTTCCAGCAAGATCCACCATTATCAAAACGAATAAAAGTAGACAAATCACGCTCTGGTTCAAGTTGTAAGTGTCACATTTTGTTGGTAACTATTGTTCAATATGTTGGTAAGTAACGAAATGTTGGTAAATTTTCAGTTCTGGAAAAACCTGAAGGACATGACTTTTCTGTCAAAGACGAGATCAAAGACTGTGATAGAGGACTTTTAGGGCCTTTATACGACAAATTGGTCCTCCAGCAAGATCCAACATTATCAAAACGAATACAACTAGACAAATCACACTCTACTTCATGTTGGTAAGTGTCACATTTTGTTGGTAACTCGTGTTCAAAATGTTAGTAAGTAGTGCAAATGCTGGTAGATATTGAGTTTGAAAAACCTGAAAAGGACATGACTTTTCTTAGGAGAAATGAGATTAAAGAATATGATAGAGGACTTATATGGCCCTTATATGACGAATTGGTCCTTCCAACAAGATCCAACATTATCATGACAAAAAAATAGACTAATCATGTTCTGATGTGTTGGTAAGTATTCAAATTATGTTGGTAAGTCATGTTGAAAATGTTGGTAAGTAGGATAAATGCTGGTAAATTTTCAATTTTGAACAACTGAAAAGGGACGAGTTTTCTTAGGAAAATAATATTAAGGACTACGATAGAGGACTACCAAGGCCTTTATACTTGATGAATTGGTCATCAACAAAACATGTAAGCAGTGACCAGGATGACTATGCACTCTAGAGGCCATTTATTTAGCCTCACTATCATGTAACTATTTGTACTCCAATATTAAAATGACGAAAAATTTTATTTTCTTATCTGTTCTTATATAATGTGGTGTATGATTGACAAGTCACTAATTTCTTATATAATTGTTGGTGGGTCTTTAAAATTTTATTTTATACAAGAGATACCTATTGGTAGTAAAGATGCTGTAATTCCAAGCCACATTGCTCGCGACTTTGTGGCATTTGAAGCGATACTTCCAGAATAATCTTATTTAGATTGTGCTAGATAGGCCGAAAGGCGATTTAGATTTTTTGTTCACAACTGAAGGTTTAATCTTAAAAGTTATGACAATGTAATTTTGGTTCACTTCGTTTAAAACATTTCACGCGAAATTATTGTATTATCGAATGTTTACTATAAAAACTAATCGAAAATACGTTGTCGTTAAATTAAGTGAGGAAAAGTAGCATTTTAATCCATCTCCAAAGTAGATAAAAATGAAGGATCATCAATTTTCATATGAAGTTCAAAACAATAAATAAGAAATCAATTAGCTCCCAAACAAAATTGAGAGCCATATGAATTCAATGTTTAAGCTTGGAAGTCACGGTGACCACAACCTCCTCCAAACATGGAATCACAAATTCTAGATCAGCCTTAAAATAAATGACACCTCCCAATGCCATCTACCTTTTAATCCAACACAAGTTACATATAAACTATCTTAATTTAATTTTAAATGTTTCTCAAACTATAATTGTACATTAAGGAATCTGAGTAGTCACGTTACTTATACATGGGTAATGTAGCAATTATTGAAAGATGAATGAAGCCTTGATCTCGCTTAGAAGTCACGTCAGCAACGTTGACCGCTGAGAAATCTTGACCAGCTTTGCCATGCAATATCCAGCATCAGGTTTTTTTCCCAACTTACTCAACTAGACCTTAATTTTTTTTCCAAATAAATCAAAACCAAAAGTATTTTATTAGATTAATCATCTATCTATGTACCGATATATTTTTCCTTTCAAGGTGAATCCTCCTTGCACTCTCTCATCGTCCCAATATGCAACCAAAGGCTAACCCGATGCCAATTGTTGTGAACCAAGTGGTTGTCGATGAAAATACACAATCTGTATAATGACAAATTAATTTACAAAATTGCATCCAGTTTCTACAAATATTTAGGGATACATGAAATATAGACAAATATGAAGCTTATCTTTACACACTCAAGGACCTAGTTTAAAATATTGTATACATACATATGAAGACGATACACAACCAGTATTTGTTTAAGTATGCAAATATATTGTGCTACATAACATGAGGAAGAACAAGCAACCGCTATGCTCCTGATCTTGTGTTAACTTGGCTTGTATAATGTGATTTGATGTACGAGCCATTCAAAATGAATAGACTCCAATTGTACCTACGCACATCATCAACATCTACAATTATACCTATGCAAAGCTTCAAAAATGAATAGACTCCAATTGTACCTATGCAAAATTAAATGACAAGCAACTAAACTTCCTTAATAATCACCTTTTGTCAGCTTCAACAAAAAGAAATAGGACTTGGAGCAAGAAATAACAGTATGTTCGCAAATGAGTGGATACATGACAAAAAATAATACATGTTTAGGAATGACTTATACTACAAAAACACTTAAAATCTCAAACCCTTACATTCAAATCACTCAAACCCTAGCCATTGAAGCAAAATAGGGGAAAATATGACAAACCTTTATTGAATAGAGCCTCACAAGAAGAGGAGGATGAGCCGCTATGGAAGGAGAGGATGTCACGGCCACGTGAGAGAGTGAGAGGAAAGGGTGCTTCATGGAGGTAAATCCACAATGGCAAGGCGACTTCAGATTTTTACCTGCACCTAGTTGGTAATTAGCTCACAGCTCTTGCTAACTTTAGCTCAGAATGTTGGTAACTTCCTTATTGTTGGTAATTCTTCATAAATTTTTAATTACCATAGTTACGAGTCCTTATAACTTTAGCTCAAATACCTACTAAAGATAACTCCTTCAAACCATAAATTATTTAAGGGAGCAACACATCATTGTAGTGGTTCCGATCGATGATAATCTGAAAAATTAATGTGAGCCATCCAACTCCAACGTTGATGAACCACATAAGGGTCATTTTAGCAAAATATATTTGTACTTGATTTAAATTTTGCAAAGAGGAAAGTCTAAATACCTGATTTCTATTCAACTTTGATGTGGAACAAGTAGTGGTAGCCAATAAAAAAGAAGACTACAACAGGAATTCAACCAGAGGACCTATACAAGTCCTGTCACATGTACACACACTGATTATGCTATCAAAATAAAATCAACCCATTAACAATAAGGTAAAAAAATAGACCATAGACCATGTACCCTCTAGTAACTAATAAATCTCCTATACAATAGAACCAAAATTAACTAAAAACATAAACATAATAGGACATGCCTCATGTGTACAAGCACAAACAAATTGATCAACGTGCATAAACATAATAACTAATGTATACGTGCATAATAGGACATGCCTCATGTATACGTGCATAAACATAATAACTAAAAACCATAGTTCATGTCATTTTCATGTAAATGGCCCATAACGAACACCAAGAAAAGGTACAGAGCTAACATGCCTCATGTATATGTGCACAAACAAATTGATCAATGAAGAGTAAAAAAAAAAAACCAAAGGGGAGATATCAATTTGCTCTTAGCCATTCTATAACTTTTTTGTGACGAACTACAAAGCACATACACATTAACCAAAATAAGCATGATTTCATCATATCTATCATTCTTCTTTGAACTCATGCAGAAAATAAGAATCAAGAAAATCATTTTTCTATGTTTAATCATGCCAAACTCACATGATTTGCTGCTCATATGACCGCGTTGACGGGAAATGACATGTTCGTGGTGGAGGCGGATGCCGTCATGGACGCGGTTGACGGGAGGACATCCCACTTGTGGTCCCTCCCAACCAAGCTCATGGTGGCTCGTCATCAACTTCCGCTGGCTTTCTCGCGGAGACCACCGCTCCGTCGTGCTTCCCGTCTCCGATACGTTGCCTCCGTCGTCGTACCTTCGTTGGGTGTGGTAAATGAAGAAACTTGTTCATGTGGTAGATGACCAAGTGACCAAGTGGTGGATGAGAGTGAGCAAGTGGTGGCTGAGAGCTTAAAGGTGAGAGTTGAGAGAGCCTAGAGCTGAGATTTTTTTTTTTTTTTTTGACCGGGAAAGCTGAGAGTTGAGAGAGAAGTTCCTCTTTCCTTTCCTTCCTTGCGCCCAAAAGCCCATCTTCTACTTCCAATATTTCCTTTCACCCACTTGGTCCACCATGTGCCCTCCTTGCGCGTCTCCAGACACGCCCAACGTGTCATGCGCCGCTCCTGTGCGTCACTCATGTGCGTCCAAATAACAGCCCTCTAAGATTTATTATCATTTATCTTAAGTTTTATTTTAATGTAATAGATTTTGAAAATTATTTTTACCGGTTCATTGTCTAACTTCAAAGTGTTTATGTTTAATATATAACTATTTCATCAGTTAATTGTTACAAAATCAACTCAAACAAATCAACTAAATATTTAAATGATTTAAAAGAGCCAAAATTACTCCTTATTATTATTATTAATTATTCTTACCACGATTTGCACCAGCTTGTGTAGCCTATGTGGTCAAGGGGCAACTCAAATTACTGTCAGGGCCACAGACAGCACAGCCTAGGACCTAACAGACTGAACTGACGCTTACGAACTCAAGTTAGCTAGTAACGCAAGGTTTAAATATGAAACAGTTCAGTTTTAACATTAATGAATCATCCAAGGTTCTCAACCAGGAATGTAAAATGTACACGTCCTCGTGCTCTTTCCCCTCATTACGTAAGTAACACAAGTACAAAAGGCGCAGTTGGCCACAGGGCTCGGATTCACGTCCATACTAGGCAACAAGACCAAAATGAAAATGGAATAAACTGACATTGATACCAAAAAATTTTAAAAATTTTAAAATTGTCATCTTGCATTGACAACGGTTTCTAACTTATTGATTTTCGGAATCATCAAAAATAGACCAAGGTAGAAGCAGGAAAGATGTATGTGGTTAAGACGCTGATTCCTTAGCAATCTTCTCTGCCTTTGCAAGGACCTCTTCAATGCCTCCAACCATATAAAATGATTGTTCTGGGAGATCATCGTACTTTCCATCCAACACACCCTGTTAGTTACAAAGCAAGAAAATCATTGATCATGCATTAGCTGAGTAGGAAAACCAAGGTAAACAGTTTATGGGTTAAAGTATTGGCTGGGCAAGGCACATGCAACCATCTGAAAGCCACTAAGGAAATATGCATTCAAAACAACTCAAATCAACAGAGGTCCAGAGAGCTAAGGGCGTGAGAATACACAAATTGTGTGACTGACAATTATACTTGAAACTAAAGTTCAATTAATTCTTATTTATGAAAGATGCAATTAGAATTGAAAATATGGAGAAATATTAGAAAACTTGCAATTTTACTTTTACGCGAGAAGCTTACTGGAGAATAAATTCATGTCTCAAAATGTTTACTAGGATGATCGGATGATATTGAAGATTAAAAAAGAACAATGGCAATCTAAAACAGTTTGACATGAAAAAGTACAAACCTGGAAGCTGTTAATGCTCTCCTTCAATTCTACATATTTGCCAGGGGCACCAGTGAAAACTTCTGCAACATGGAAAGGCTGACTTAAGAACCTTTGGATTTTACGTGCCCGGGCAACAGTCAATTTATCATCTTCACTGAGCTCATCCATTCCCAAAATGGCAATGATATCTTGAAGATTCTTGTAGTTTTGAAGCACTTTTTGTACACCACGAGCAGTCTCATAGTGGTCATCCCCCAAAATAAGTGGGGAAAGCATACGAGATGTGGAATCTAAGGGATCCACAGCAGGGTAGATACCCAGCTCAGAGATCTATTAAACATCAATACAATCAAATTAATAAATGGATGAGAGGTGATAACAGAAATGTCAATGCAAGAAACACTTTACAACAATGAAACCTGTCGAGATAACACTGTCGTAGCATCCAAGTGAGCAAAGGTGGTAGCAGGAGCAGGATCGGTCAAGTCATCAGCAGGCACATATATAGCTTGGACAGAGGTAATTGAACCCTTCTTGGTGGTTGTAATACGTTCTTGAAGACCTCCAAGATCAGTAGCCAAGGTTGGCTGGTAACCAACAGCAGATGGTATACGGCCAAGCAATGCAGACACCTCTGAGTTGGCCTGCACAATACATAACCATGTCAAATGGACAGTAATAGCAGAAACACTTTACTAGAAATTAACCAAGTTATCATACGAGTTATGCAAGGACCCATACTTGGGTAAAACGGAAAATATTGTCAATGAAAGAGAAGCACATCTTGCCCTTCAGCATCACGGAAGTGTTCAGCAACAGTAAGCCCAGTAAGACCAACACGGGAGCACCTGGGGGCTCATTCATTTGACCATACACAAGAGCACATTTGCTTTCACTCTGATTACAGAGAGCAACCAGATTTTATAAAATTATAGAATGAATATTTAGATTAAGGCAGAATACACGCACACACAGATATATGAGAGTGAGTGAGTGTGTGTGTGTGTGTGTGTGTGTGTGTGTAAATGGATGGATTAAGGCAGAATACTGACTACGACAAAGTATACAATTTGCATGAATCACATTCTGTTCACCTGCTTATCCGCAAGCTTAATGACACCACTCTCAATCATTTCTCTGTACAAGTCATTACCCTCACGGGTTCGTTCTCCAACACCAGCAAACACAGAGAAACCACCTAATCAAAGGAAACAGTCAGTAAATGAGTACATAAAGCTAATAAAACAGGTTAACAGGAGAAAATCAAATGTGCTAAGCACACACCATGAGCTTTTGCAACATTGTTAATAAGTTCCATAATAAGCACAGTTTTTCCTACACCAGCACCACCAAACAAACCAATCTTTCCTCCTCTTTGGTATGGTGCAAGTAGATCAACAACCTATAGGGCAAAAGGGAAACAAAATTGGCAGTCAATCATAACTCACAAGATACTGATGCACCCACACACACCCAACAATGAAGGATAATATCCAAAAGCAAGTTTACAACTAAGTACATCAAAGAAAAGTACAGATTAAAAGAAAAAATACCTTGATTCCCGTAACCAGAATCTGCTGTTCAGTTGCTTGGTCAACAAAAGCGGGAGCTTCTTTGTGAATGGGCAAAAAATGCTCAGTTTCTGCAACAATTCACAAAAAAAAATAACCATCATAAAACAACATCTACCAGAGAAGATACCAAGAGAAAAAAAAAGGACTTATATTTACTGCTGATCAGATATAAGAGAGCTTCATGGGTTTCTTACTTATTTCACCCTTCTCATCAATAGGCTCTCCAATGACATTCATGATACGGCCAAGGGTAGCCCTACCAACTGGAATCTAAGGCAAATATGAAAGTTAGATCAAAAGTAAAAGATAGGTACACAACAATAGTAAAATAAGAGCTTATACCAGCCAAAGAAACTCACAGAAAACTAGAACCTCATGCTGCTCTACACACTAGCCACGTAAATAACTTTCTAAACAATAATAAAAACCCAGTTTCAAAGGATTTTTCTTATGGGTACTGGTATCATTGTGTATCCCAGGGTTGTGATTTGATCATTGATTTAATAGATTTAAACAACTGGGGTTTGTGGTACTTTTGAATCTTATAAGGGTACAGGAGAAACCCTTATTTCTAAACTCCAAGACGATGAACCCACATTGAACAATAATCCACATTTAAAAGGAGAACGATAATTTCAAAGTACAAGCTATAATACAAATCAATCCAGGCATACTTCAGCCCCTTGCCCGATTTGTCGGAGTTAAGACCATTGCAAAATTGAAAGAAAAATGTGCAAGAACAAATTCATACAGCTCTCTGAAAAAAAAAAAAAAAAAACCTAAATGACCAAATATATTCTTAAAAATCTAAGATCTACATGACACAAAATCTTAAAACCGCAACAGTAAACAATTCAGATCTTCCAATCCACACAAACGCCAAAGGAAATTTTAACCGCAAACCAAAACGTCCTAACCAAATCAAATTACAATACCAGTTAAACAGTCACCACAAAATGCAAATTCAATCAAGAAACGGAAAAAGCATTCAGCAAAGTCTTACAGTGATAGGGGACCCAGTGTTGAGCACGCGGCTGCCCCTAACGAGCCCTTCGGTGGCGTCCATAGCAATGGTCCGAACGACGCCCTCACCCAAATGCTGGGCCACTTCCAACACCAGCCGCACCGAGTGGTCCAAGACCTCGAGCGCCGTGAGGATCGGCGGCAAGCCCTCATCGAATCGGACATCGATCAACGGCACCAATGACCTGGCAAACTTGCCCGATCGCACCCTTTCCAGTGAACTCGTCAGTGATCTTTCCGCCACCGGGGGCCTCCTTCTTGGCTGGAGGGAGAGGCGACGCAGAGGCCACTGCCGTGGCGTAGCGGGCAGCGCGGTTGAGGAGGTAGCCGTAGGGAGAAGGGCGACGCAAAAGGGATGGAGAGGAGAGCCTTGGGGTGGAGGAGGTGGGGATGGAGGATTTGGATACAGATCGACGGAGGGAAGATCGAATAAGAGAAGATGCAATTCTGCGTGAAGCCATCTTCGGAGGGCTTCAGAGAAGCGGAGCTAGGGTTTGTGCTTGACTGCTTGTGAACTGGGGTGAGCGAGTTGGACTGTGAAAAGCCACGGATGGCTCAAAAATGGAATTTTGCCTTGGTTTAGTTTTGATGTAATATCAAGTGTACAAAATTCTAACATTACAGTAAGGGTATGTGTTGATTGATGGAAGTAATTGCAGCGGAGCAGAGTGAAGCATGGAGAATAGCAGAATAACTCTATTTTATTATTTGTGATTTTCCTATTTAATCTCGTTCCGCCCAATTTGAATGAGAAGAAGTGAGATGAATGAATAAAATTGAATCAAATGAAGTGTATCCTCCCCTACTCCATTTCATCTAAGTTTGGTAAATTCAAAGGAATTTACAAGTTAAAATATGACTCCTTCATTCATTTAACTCCATAAATCCAAACATACCCTAAGCCTACTATTAGGATTGGTGGAGTTTGAATGGAGTAGAGTGGAGGGCGGAATAATTACTCTGCTCCATTGTTTGGTATTTTCCATTCCATTCTGCCTATTTAAGGGGAAAGAAATTTGAGAAGAATGGATGGAAGTTGATGGAATTGAGTCTATCTATTTGTCACGACCAGATTGAGTACGTGATTCGGCCTTGAAGTCTTATCCTCATATTAACCTTGTGACCATTTAGTCTCTTTATATGCATATTTAAAACTAAAATCCATTAAAACATAAATTCATCTCTAAATCCAAATCACCTCCTCCTTGAAATCCATAAAATCATAACTATAATTTCATAATCAAACTCTAAAGTATGTAGTCATAATATAAAATATATTTATTGAGTTGCTCTTATACAAATTAATCATGAAAGTCATAATCACGTAAATACAACTCAAATCATGTTAACAAAATGCAAAATGATCATCTATTTTGTAGACACTTGCACAATCATTCTTAACACTCTAATCCAAGGAAACAATAGACACTTCACCCAAGTGAAACTCACCAACTAAAGCTCACTATTGGGGAAGGGTAGTTGAGAAAGGACTCGTGAAGCTACCTATATTTATAATCAAAGAAGAGGGGTGAATTTTATCAAAACTCCTTAGTGAACTCACTGTAACCCCCTTCATGGGACAACAACAAAGAATGCATAATATCATAATAATAAAAGAAAGGTTCTACAACATTTTCATATTTACATACATACTAGTCAAAATCATCATTTTCTCTTAATCATATTAACAGCACTCTAATAGAAAACATATTTCTAGTTATGCACAAATATTTGACAACCAATTCTTTGGTTATGCCTAATAAATATGTCATAATAAATAAATCTCTAGTTATGCATGTCTACCATAGCATAACAAAATCTATGAACTCTTGGGTTCCTCAAGAACCCAAATTGGACACTGAACTGGGTTCTATCTTTGCTTTAGGATTAATTATCCCTTGGGAACAACTTGGTACTAAGGTTAATGATCGCTCAAGCCATTAACTCACTATCCTGTTTCTCTATAGCTCCTCTAGTCCAAAATCATAAAACTAGATCTTTTCCCTAAAACTCTAATTGGGCTATGCTCTAAGTTTAAAAGCTATATAAAAATAGTTATACTGCTCTAGGAATTATTTCCAGAAATCGGGAAATCTCTAGATAAACCACATTATAATCAACTCTGGAGAAAATCATTTTAACAATAATAGTCCCATGAGTTTCTAAAAATGTATTTCATGCTCTTTGAAAATCATAATATCATAACTTGATAAGTCAAGAGAAATCTCTAATCTTTTTGAAATAATTTCTAACATCATGCATTATGCCACATTTTGAGAAAAATAACTCTAATGACTAACATAGAGATCACATAATTGAATCCACTCACCTAAAAGGGTGGAATATGAAGGACTAACACCCATTGGGCTCCATGGAGCAAGAATGACACCAATATCTGCCATAACAACCATAATACTCTAAATTAATCTCTAATAATCTCAGATAACTCCCAATCTAACTCTATCAACAATAGGAGAGCACCATTACTTGATAACAATGAAAGAATATCAATGCCAACCCTAAGAACATGAAAGATTGGAGGAAAAGGAAACAAAATCAGCAAAATCCCTTACCTTTGAGCTTTGGAGGAGAAAGATTGGAGTTATATTGAGAGAATGGGGGAGGAAATAGTGTAGGGAAGTGAGGGCTTTCAATTTTTGGTTTAGGAGCCGAGTGTGAGGGTTTTAAAGGGGTGGAGGCATCCCTTCAAAAATATGTCATTTTACATTATTCTGGAATCGAGAGCACTGCTCATAGTGATCATAGATCGCCATAGTGGTTAGGGCATCCATGGTACCCGCCACGATACAACACGGGACCACTATAGGCTTAGGGACTACTATAGCAGTGGACAAAGAGCTAAAATCCCCATTCTCATACCCTTACCATTATATTGGCAACACGAGTGGTCCGAACTGAACGCTGTACCGATCCCGCCCAGCCTGACCACGAGGTATTCATATACTCCCCCTTAAAAGAGTTTTGGTCCCCAAATCTATAACATACCTTGAGGAGGAAAAAATTGCGGGTACTTGGTCCTCATGGCTTCTTTGATTCCCAAGTGGCTTCCTCGTCGAAGTGGTTCCCCCAAATGACTTCACGAAGGCCACATCCTTCGAGCGAAGCTTCTTGATATACCTATCCATGATGGCAACCAATTCTTATTTATATGACAAGCTCTCATAAACTCTAAACCTGCATGTGGTGTGAGCATGTGAGACTGATCTGGCATATTTTCTGAGCATATCGACATAAAACTGGGTGTATAGCTGATAAACTAGGAAGCAATGTCAATTGGAGGCAACTACTCCAACTCTCTCTAATATCACAAACAGGCCGATATAGCGAGGACTTAGTTTTAGCCTGCCGACCTCACCACTCCTTTTATGGGAGACACCCTCAGAAACACATGATCACCCACAATGAACTTTAACTCTTGGCGTCGGTTGTCGCATTGATTTAGAGCTTAACGCGTCTTAATCCTGAACCTTCTCTAAAGTCTCTCTACACCAAATTTGGGCCTAGGGTCTCAGTTCCCAAGCTCAAACCAACCTATGGGAGATCTACAACGCCTTCCATATAATGCCTCAAATAGTGCTATCTGGATGCTCATCTAGTAACTATTATTATATGAAAATTCTATCAACAGTAAGTGGTCATCTATGCTGAAACTCACAAACAAATTAAAATTTATAAAGTGCTAAGTTGCATAAAAAATGTAGTAAAGGGCACAACCTAGGTTGTCTCTTAAGGAGGCTTCAATATTTAGTTGGGAAGATGAGGGCTTTGAGAATTAAAGCAAATAATTTGAATTGAAAGATAGCGACAAGATAATAGCAATAATAGATAAGGCACTAGTGCAAGGTATTCGTAGGATTGGAACTAGTTATCATTGACCAAATATTGAACCCATTGGTGGCTATTAGTAATAAATTGTTGGCAATTTTGCTATTGGTCGATCAACCTCTAATTTGACCAATGTAAATAACTAATAAATGAGATCTCAATTTATTTAGAAACCATATTGATTTAATGAACCAATTGCTATAGCTTAATCGTTAATTAAAGTTAATTCTAATGTTCTCCCTCAAACATAAACCAATAGATCTATCAATTTATGCCTAAAGGGTTTCCCTAAACGATGATCACCAATTTAGTTATTCCAATAAAGATTATAGCAATTACCACAATAATTAAAGGAATAGAAAACTCAAAACGTTAAGAAAATCAATGCATTCAATATAAACAAAAGGTCTCAAACATTATCCCAACTCATCCGAAACCCTTACACTAGTAAAAAAATCTACTCCTCCATCTGAAGGATTACAACAATGAAGATAAAAGAGAACCTGAATATAATAGCAATAATCCTTACCACAATCTCCAAGATAAAACACCTTCACCGATGGAACCCTTAGAGAGAAGAGAAAACAAGAGAGAGATGTAGAGAGAATAATTGCAATAAAGTGGCAGCTTAAAAGTGAGTCAAAAGCTAGGGTAAAAGTCTATCACATTCCTATATATACTACGCTCTAAAAATAAGCCAAAGTGGGCCTAAAAATTGATTTAATGAGCTATCTGTGTCATCGCACAGTGTTGCGGTGCTCGGCTAGGTTCTGATAAAAATCATTTTTTCCAAACACTGTTGAGTGCTACCGGTGTTGGACAGAATCGAATTTGTCCTTCACACTAGCGATTGTATCCTTTCAATAAGCTTTCCCAATGCCATCAAAATGACCTCAATCGGACATCTGGAGCCCAAGATATTGAAAATACTAACTGGAGGTCAAGTTGGACAGCATTAGAACCTCAGCAACCTTTAATCTTGCAACCCAATTTTCACCAAGATGCTCTTAGAATTGGATTTTGAGCTAAACATGAAAGTTTTAAAGGACTTCTTGAGCTTTCCAAAACATCTATATTTGTCTTAATCCGATTCCTATAGAGAGATATAGATTTCCCATTACAATACTTTTTGTAAATATGCTCAAATGAGCCAAGAACTCGTCTATTTTGCTCCTAAATTGTCCCAAATTGATTGCAACTGCAAGCTCCATGAAAAGAGCTCCCAACCTTGTTCTTTACATTTTGCATTCAATTCAAAGCTCATGTGTGCCAAACCATACTCAAAGAGACAAGTTAAACGCAACATGGTGTAATTACAAACTATTCCAAAATTAGTACAAAAGCCAATAATTCTTCCAAAATTACACAATGAGGAATAAATCAAAATCCTAATTAATTTCATTAATAACTCATTAAAACTCATGCAAAAGGCTAATGTTTAGCAGAAGATAAGTGGCATAAATGCCTCTATTAGTCTCACCACTGTAATACCCGCGCACATGTCAAATATGTCTTGTATGGCCTCAAGGTCCCTGACCCACCACCAGGTCCTGGAGTTCTCTAAGTTTGGACCCTACACCTCTTTGTAGGGCTATATGTTAGAGTCACATTCTTGGATCAAAAGTCCGGTAATTGTTCCAAGAGGAAAATGAGTTGAAGAGGGATTTTTAATGAATTTTATGATATCTTTAAATGTTTCGTTTTGAGCCCTCAAGTTTAGAAAATTTCAAAACTTCTGAATTTAACTAAAACCCAAAATTTGGATTTTGAATGGTTGGGATTTTGATTTTTTTGATATTTTATTTGAATTCAAATGGGGGGTATTTCCTTATTTACATTTATATTTTAAAGTTAAAGTATACCACCTTGGGACCTATAGTGGTCATAAGTGCATAGTACGGGTGATACACGGCCTGTTATAACGGTAAGTACCGCTAAATGTAACGCCTAATTTTTCTATTTAAGCATAAATGGAAATGCCCCTGAGGTCATTTCACCAGGATTTAGGATGGGCCAATCTTCGAAGGATCAACTCAATACTTGAAAGGGATTAAACATGTTATGATTGATAGAGATGAAAATCTCATTTTTCCAAACTTTCAACTCAAAATGACCAAAATACCCTATAGCATTTTATGCAGGTATAAGTGCCGTTTGAACCCGGAACTTCTCCAGGAAGTTCGGAATGCTAATTTTAAGTGACTAATGATGATTGTTTTAGCCCGGGTGATCCTAGAGTGCTTATGTAAAATTATCGTTTTGCCCTAGCTTAACGCATTTTGGGCCCAATGATATAATTAACAAAACCTAAATAATATTAGGCTTTAATTAAAGATTAGTAAATTCTAATTACTAATCTAAAGTCAAAATAATTTATTAAGGTTGATTAGAACCTAAAATTGCTTAGATACACTTTAATCTTTGTTTTAAAATCAAAGATTCCATGTCATGGAATCTTGAATAGTATTTCTCTCTCCAATTCCTTAAATCAAGGAATTATGTTTGTGAATGGTTTTAATATAAAATGAATTTTGATTTCACCAATGAAGCAAGACCACTCCTTAATCATGTCTTGATATCCTTAATTATCCATTACCTTACCTAAACACTTACTTACAATGCCTAATCTATAACCTAACCAAATCAACTTCTAAACACACACATAAACCAACATTAAAATGAGATTTTCTTTCCCCAAATGCTCCTAAACCAACCAGCCACTCCTCCCCAAATTCATCCATCACATGTTGAAATTCAATAAAAATATGCTTAAAGAACCATGTCTTCCCATACCTTGAACCATACCTAGCCATACCCAAAGCCATACCATGCAAAGAGATATTTTTCTCTTTCTTTTCCTTTGAAAGGCCGCCAGCACACTCCCTCCATTTCACCTCCATTGTGTTTCATTTTCTATAAATAGGCATCCAAGTGAGCTTGCAAACATTTGCTCACCTTTTCAAAACTCCAAAGTTTTTTTCTTTAAGTTCAAAGAAATTCTTCTTCTACTCCTTCATTCTTCCAAAAGCCACTACCCTCCACCACTTTCTAACCATAAACCACCACAAGCCACTTTGAACCACCACTCCACCACCTCAAACCACCTCCCAAGCACACAACTTTTCCATTTCTAAGCTCAAGCTCTCAAGAAAACTCATCTTTTCCTTTTCATCTCTCTTGGCTGAAACCATCAAGACATCAAGAGAAGATTTTTTTCTTCTCATTTCAAGCAAGAACCAAGCTTTCTTTCTTTCTTGAAAGAAAAACATCTTTGGTAGGGAGTTTTTTTAAACTTGGCTATTTTCTTCCTTTGATTTACTTTATTTTAAGTTGTAAATTCTTCTTTTCTTCCTCTACATTTTCGGTTCTTGTTTTTCCTTTCCTCCTCTTTTTGTTTTTGGCCTTATGGTCTACATCATGGAGAAACCATAGCTTGATGATGAGAATCTTGGGTATTGGTTGCAAAACCATCATTTGTTTGACCTCTAAAGCTTGAAGGTTTCACTTTTAAGAAAGTTTTTAGCAAATGAAGATATTATGTGGTTAAATGGTATTCTTGAGCCTAGGACTTAAAGTGATAATAAATGGAATGCATTCATATGTATATTACAAGTCCTTGCATAGCATATTTATATTTAAGCCTTGCATTTTATGATTATGCTATCATCTAAACAAATAACTCGAAGCTCGCCAATTTCAACCTTAAAGTTGAAATGTGATTTAGAGCGAATACTCTAAGGGGCCTAGAGTACTAAAATAAAGAATTGGACTTGCATTCATATTTACATTCCTTGCTTAGTATATTTACTTTTTTAAGCCATCACTTAAATTTAAAGATTAAAATAAGGGCTTGCATCTTCATATCACCTAAATGGTTAATCTCAAAGCCCACCTATTTCAACCATAAATTTGAAATGTGATTTATAGTGAATACTCTAAGGGGCCTAGAGCACTAAAATAAAGAATTGGACTTACATTCATATTTACATTTCCTTGTTTAGCATATTTATTTTCTTGTCATCAACTAAAATTTAAAAATGTAAAAACTAGAGCTTGCATTCTCATATTTAAATTCAAGCCTTGCATAAGCATATTTATGTTCTCTTGCCATCAATCTAAAATGCCAAGACTAAAAATGAAGCTTGCATTGCATGTCTAAGATTATGCCCTCACCAGAATTAATTAGTGCTTAAGACTCACCATTTCGACTTACATAAGAAACTTTGACTCATGGAACATGTATATAATATTAAATAAGCATGTATTTTTATCAAGCTCTCTAACTTTGCTACTAATCTAAAGATTTGTTATTATGTTGCTAAGGTGATACTAATTTAGAATTAAAGATGTAGAATGACTAGTTACTAAAGAATGAATTATGTTGGGATAAATTGTATATGTTGTGCTATGTTCTTTCAATGTGTATTCTATTATATGTTGCACATGAGTATAGACATGTTTACTTGTCAAAAAGATGTTGATAATAGCATGCCTACGTGATTTAGGAGAATGATATGATGTATAACCTTTAATTTGCATAATTGATGTGTTCTATGAGTATGAAATGATGAATGATAAGTTGTGATTACATGTTCATGTATTGCATCTCTAAGTAATATAGAACACATGGAAATGATCCTCTAGACTCCTGAATTAAAGGTTATGAGAGGTGATCCAATAAGGTTAAGGTGACATAAAATATATGAAAGTGATCTTCTAGACTCCGAATTAAAGGTTATGAGAGGTGATCCAAAGAAAGGACCCTTTGGACTCCCAAATTAAAGGTTATGAAAGGTGATCCTATTGCCCCCTATCCCACACTCCAGAGTCGGGTATTAACTTATCATAGGATAAGATTATGCTAGTGACGACTAGTGAGGTATGAGCTCATAACCTAAAACTCTCAAAAGGCAAGAGAAATAGGGTGGCCTTATATGAGAGAAAGAATTAATTTAAGTCACCTAAAAGATAAGTGGAAGAAAGTCATGCTATGATTGTTATGATTCATGAAACATCTCTTATGATTGGATTACCATACCCTATTTTGCATTGCCATGCATTCCATGATAAAGTATGTTGCATTTATGACATCCAAGATGCATACTAAAATTAAGTGGGCCTCGTAAATGATACTTTAGAATTCTAAAATTAAACCTTATGCATGTTCACCTTTCTATAAAGAAACCGAGGTTCTTGAGGACGTAGACAATGACACTAGGATAGAGGTTTTCCCTCTGAGATTCTTTATTAAGATTCTCACTCCCTCTATCTTTCTTTCTTTCCATCATGTCTTCAGAGGTCAATGGCCACGTTTGCGATCTTCATTGACACTCCAATATGGGAGGTACACTATGACCTAGACCACCGCTCTTACCACTTTGAGGGTCGCTGTGCTATTCGCATTTTTGCTTACATGGGACGTCCTTTTGCCTACCCTCTAGCTTCAGGTTTACCCCCACCTCCCCCTATGGTGATGATCTGATCTTTGAGCGCTCTCAACCCCGCGATGAGCAAACTCGATGTGCTCGCCCCTTAGCTTCTGTCTCGTGACTATCCGAGTACGTTTCCCGTATGAGGCACTTAAGACTGACCCATCCGAGGACTCCCCCACTCACATCTACTCGGAGGGTTTGCACCCACGACACCCATGGACATGAGTAGAGGCTGAGGACATGGTGACCTAGCCCAGGCTAGCTTGATGACGGAGATGTGTCCGCGCCGTGGAGGCCATGTTCGTCCCCCATTCGCTCGCATACGCCTGAAAGCTTACCCAGTTCATTGGGTATGTACCCCACTCGCCCAGGATCAGCTTCCAGGAGACCATGATAGAGGACCCGTAGGAGTGCCAAGTTGTCACGAGGATCCCCTTCTCTTGTTGCATCTTTTGATAGGGGTAACTTTTGGTTGAGCACTCGTAGGGCTAGGGAGGGAAAATTGTAGCTGGCATTTGATGTTTTGTGATTCCATGTATTTCCTGCTTTCTCGTATTTTCTTTCTATTGTTTATGTATCTGAAAGCTAGCCCACTTTGTATGGGTATGACTCTGTTTATTTTATTTTCGATGTATTATGAACCACATTATGTTATGATGGATCGTGTGCTTTGAACGTGTATATGCATGACTTATATTTCCTTGTTTACTTTGATGGCACTCCACGTTCTATTTATGTTAGCATGCATGGCTCACGGTTTTTTTTATGTTTCAAAAAAAAAAAATTTTACCTATATTTTCCGCTATGTATTTTGATAAAATGAATGAATTCAAAGAATGGAACAAAAGAGTAATAACTAATAATTAATCTCAATACGTCCTAGGCATGTTAGGTTAAATATTAGGGTGTTACACTATAGCGTTCCCCCTGGAGCATGAATAGTGCAAAACGGTGTCGTTTCACTTGCGATTCTTCCTTCTATAAAACCCTTCCTCACTCCTTCTTCGCTATTTTTTTCTTCGAATCAGAAACCCTCCCCTCCCTATTTTCACTCTTTTTCCCTTATTCTCTCAAATCTAGCTCCCCCAATCATCAAAGGTATGTTTATGTTGATACATTTTGGTCTCTTTTCTTCCATTCCTTCATAATCTTGGTATGAGTGTTGTTATTTCTCTCATTGTTGTTAAGTGGGGATGCTCCCCTAATATTGTTAGAGTTAGATTAAAGTTATCTAGAGAGTATTAGAGTTTAATCTAGAGTTATGGTTGCTCTATGGCAATTGTTGGTGCCATTTCAAGCTCTCCACGTCAAGTTGGTGGTGCCCACATACTCCCTTCAACGGTGAATGGGTTTGATCTCATAACCTTAGTTTCATCATTATAAATATTTTCCTTGCATGATAATTGTTAAATATGGAATTTGAAATAAGGAAAAGCATAGAAAATGATTTTTACGTGATTATGTGTAGCTAGAAAAAAATAAGGATTTATGTTGATGGCATGAAAGAAACGTGTTTAACAAAACCATAGGACCATGATTACTATGTTGTGTGTTATGGAAAATGTTTCACATGTTTGATAAATGATTTATTAAGAAAATATGTTTTAAGAGTTATGGTATCATCATGTATATATTCCAGACTTTGGATTTTAGAAAGCTTTTAGAATGTGAAGTTGAATTATTATAAAATTTATATGAAAGAGTTTTAAGCCTAAAGTAGATTATGGAACAGAGTTTTAGGGAACAGAAATTCAGCTATTATGATTATGAACCCCAGTGTCTTAAAGCTATGATTTAGAATTATCAAGTATATAAAATATGTTCGCTTAAGATATAAAGTTTAGAATTTCAGTTTTAAGGTACCAAGAGGTATAGAATTCATATTCATAGCCTTCAGATACATATTTTGTGGGCTTGAAATCAGAATGCCTACATATGGGTGATCCCTTGAGCATGATTTTCACAGCCATAGTATGCTAAAGTCATATTGTTATAATTATTTGAGTCCAGAACTCAGAGTACTAATAATTTAGGGACTGCTTCGCCAGGGAGAGTACCCATTTTTCAACTATAGTTTTCTTTTGTCAAACTAGTTTAGATGGTAAAAAACGGAAACAAAAGTTAGTTAACGCGTTAAAATCGTTAACCTTGGTATCAAGTTGTCCGAGAGGACATCGCCTCCATGTTATAGAAATGGGACCTGTTAGGTACCCTCAACTTGTCCAGAGGACTTCAGGATTTACAGCTTTAGTTATTATATATGTATTTATTCAACTCAACAAATACTATTTTCCCAAGCTCTACTGGACTTTAGTTAAATGATTTTATGTCTGATTATGAGTTTATAAATGTTTGTTTATGAAACTATAGAATGAAAAGTGTTTTCTTAGCTAGCTATGTATGTAATATCAAATGATTTATGCTTACTACATGTATACTGGATTATATATATATTTCTTGGTTGTCCTATATGGGTGATGTGTGAGAGCTTACTCACAGTCCATTGACTCACCCCTTTCCCTTCCTTTCATAATTGCAGGTACATGTTCAGTTTCAACCCAGGTTGACTTGCATTTTCCCACGGTGAGCCTTATTTTGGAGCAAGCTTAGTATAGGTTTATGTTAGTATTAGAGGGCTCCAGGAGTTGTAGGTAGGATGTTAGCCACACATGTATTTTGAGATACTATAGCTATTTTCAAAGTTTATGTATTTTCCCTATGTGTTTCTAGAGTTTAAGAATGGATTTCAATTATTGGTTTTAATTAAATGTGTATTCGATCAGTCATGTAGTTATGATTCAATTTTCAATGGTTAAGTAGGCCATCAATTTAAGATTTATATCATGTGAATGGATTAGTTTATGATTTTGAAAATTTACAGAATGAATTAGAAAAGAGTTTTCAAAGCTTGAGTATTAAATATTATGTTTTGAACAGAGAAAATGACATTGATTTATAAGAAAATCATCTTTTAAATATAATATTATATATGTTATATGTATTTAGATGGACATGTCACCCACAAGGCTTACGCTGGATGATTTCTCATGTGCCCGTCATATTCTTAAGTCGAGTCATGACACCAACTCCCGCTAAATTCCAAAACACAAGCTTCTGAGCATGTCCCTAAAGTTTATATCGTCCTCTTTAACTAGCCATTTGTCTGTAGGTGAAAAGCTATGGTCAAGTCCACATGGGTCTTGAGAGCCTCTTGGAGTGCTCTCTAGAACCGAAGTGAATAGACCCTTTATCTGATATGATAGACACTGGCATGCCATGAAGTTTGATAATCTCTTCTACATAGAACTGGGATACTGAGCGCATCTAAAGTCATCTTCACTAGTAGCAAGTGTGTTGATTTTGTCATTCTATCCATACTCACCCAGATGGAGTCAAAGCCCTTACTTGTCCAAGGCAACCCAACTACAAAGTCCATGGTTATCCTCTTCCACTTCTACTCTTGGATCTTTATCTGCTAAAGCAACCTTACAGGCCTTTAGTGTTTACCCTAAATTTGTTGACACAACAAACTATTAGCTCCAGAACCCTTTAGAAGCTTTAATGCGAAATGTTTTGAGTGATAATATAACCAATTTAAAGAAAATATTTTGAAGAATGACTAATGTTTTCCTTGAGTTTCTTGAAGTAGAAAAGGGTTTTCAGTTTACATAACACGTTTCATGAAGTGAAAACAATTTCACTTTACATGTATAAACATGATTTATCTCATTTAAAGATATAGGAACTCAATGAAAGTGGAAATTATATCGTGAAATGAACGTATACATGCTTAACAGACTAAAGAAAATCATCATATACAAGAAACCAAGGCATGGATCTTCAAGAAAGTAGCATGCAACTTCAGAAAGTACACTTTAAATGAAGATTTCAAGTCAGCTTTGAATGTAGGGTGTTCTACAACCTTCAATCATCATGATTGCAATCATCTCATCATCTACAAGATCTGATTGAAAATTGAAAGATCATATATATATATATCAAGGAACTGATACCGTACTTTAGAAAGTTCACTTCATAGTGAAACGATGCACTCTATAGGAAAGGAGAGAAATTTGAAATTCAAATTTAAAAGTCAAATCCAGTTACAACTGGCATGTCATCTCTTCTACTAACTTGGTCATTAACTCTAGCTTCTAGAAGATAAAGTTCAGAAATCTCGTTCAGAAAGTAAAAAGTAGTTTCTAATGTAATGTAAAACCTCTATTTCACAATGGCTTCTGAAGTTTGACAAACAATGAGCTACTCCTCTAGACCGCTTTTCCAAGACATACAGATGATCCACATGTGTCACTTCGATAAATCAAGGCAGCGGTCATAAATGAAGACTATCTATAAATAGATGCTATGGTTACAAAGAAAAAGATATGGACATATACACAAGTGCTTGAAATGCCTGAAAATTTCTCTTCATCTCTTGTAAAGTTCATTATTTCATGTAATCAGTTTCCTTGTTTGTAAAAATCTTCTTCCTACATTCTTAGTAGATCATACATTCTTCTAAGGAAGAATTTTAGAAAGAAGTCATTCAAGTTTTACCCAGGTTTGTTATTGTAAATCTTATGAAACTTGAATGTAGATTAGTTTGAGTGGCAAACCCAAACACAAACCTTTGTATCCTCAATCTAGTAGTGATTTGTGTGAGTTAACTTGGAGAGACTAGTCAAGGACTACTTGCAACATGACAGGAGAAGTGAACTACTGGTCACGTTTAGCTTGGAGAGACTGATGAAAAACCACAATTTCATCTTGAAGAGGCTGGTGAAAAACTACTTGATTTATGACAGAGAGTTTGCTACTGATCATGGGTAAGAGCTTGAGAAGGCTACTACTATAAAGACTATCCTTTTTATTTCTCGAATTGAGAAAGGTTTTAGTGAAACTCAACAGTTGTTGAGAACTAGATGTAGGTAGGTTTTGTAGCACCTTCCCAAGTACAACATCATTCTTAAGCCATGACTTTATACGTAGGAGTTGTTACTTATAAATTATCGAACCTTACCTAAATAACTATAGCGAGTTCAATAGAATCGTGAAGTAAATAATTTGTGATTCTATTAAAATATATAACAAAGAAACAATATATTTATTGAATACAAAAAGTCAAGATACAAAAGAAAGCTCTTCTAATAAAATTTGTTATCTATTATATTTATAGACATATATATAACGAAGTACAATAGATACACGTCTCCACCACTAAACTACTACAAATCCGATTTCTTTTGTGCAGAAACCTCCTTGTTCTTTGGATCAACCTGGAGACAACACGGAAATACAAAACATATGGGTGAGAATTTAAAATTCTCAATAGGGCATCCCCAAAACATACATTGAAATTCATGTCTCATCATCATCCTAGTCACTTCAGTTTATTAAGAAAATGTTATCATACAATACATATTAAGGTTCATTTTAAAGTTCTAAAATCATCATTCTTAAGTAGATTCCTTTATTATTTAATCTCTTAATATACATACATCATCATATAAAGCATATACTATTAAATTACAACTTAAATATATTGGCCTCAATTTCGATGCTAAAATTATTCACTTAGCACATAAGATAAATGACTACTTAAGACAATTGCTACTTCAACTTATCTTAGCCCTCGACCTTTGTGGCTTTGACCACTTTAGGATAATAGACTGTTTTTTAAGACTTCATTCCTATACATGATCATTGGATTTACTTTCTCCATTTCTTACACAGACCTATTCTAGCCGGGTTTACTACTCAAGAAACATACTATTATACTTTTCTTTCGCATATAAAGTAATTGTAATAAATATTCATATCTATATGTGCCTAACATCATCAATAAGTTCACATGCTCAATTATCCATATTCAAGTACCATGTCATACTAGTACCAAATGACATTATATCATCATCTAGCAAAAATTAGATTGTATACCAAACTACCAATTCTAAAGCTATAAAAATTATCCAAGACACTTCAATGTGTTCCCAAGGTACTGTAAAAATTTTAGAGAAAGAATCATTCTCTAACTATATTAACAAAATTAGACAAATTCGGAGGTCAGAAACCACCTATTTACAGCCAACAATCATAGTTTTCAGTTTTATTATCCTATTAAATGAACATATCAAATCATACAAAAATTTAGGGTTGGACTTCAATATGTTCTCAACACCCTGTAAAAATTTCAAAGGAAAAATCAATCATTTGGTATAGTAACAAAATTAGAAAAAAATTATAGTTTTAGACTTGGCTTGTATAGGAACCCTAACTGCCTCGATTTCTTATTTTAGAAAATAGTAAAAATCATTTTTAAGACCTAAGAAAAATATTGAAAATACCTTAACATGTTAACTTCATCATATAAAGTTTTCGGCTCATGAATCTATCTACAAACACTTCAGAAAAATCATGAACCATAACCTATCTGGACAAATCTCAGAATTCCAGCAACATGATTCAAAACTTGTTTTGCCACAAAAAAGTTTTCCAGCATCATCCAAACACTCTACCCAATTAGACACATCAATATCTATATATTATCAACCCATACAACTAAAAATATCAGATTAAATTAGTGACTAAACCATAAAAACAAATTTGAAGCAAAAGAGGTTCAAAAGTCCTACTTTTTGGAGCTTTAGAGATATTGGCACCAAAGGATGCTTCAAGAATGATTCCCTTCACTTCAAGGCCCTCAAACTAACCCTAAACCCTTCCTTAGGCAGTAAAGGATGATATCTCAAAGTGAGAAAAGGTGAAAAATTGGAATTTCAATTAGTTAGTTTTGTAGGTGGTGATGAATAGTTGAAATTTAGTAAAGGAAGTTTGTGATTTTTGCAAGACTAGGCTAGTAATTTGAGGTTTGAATCAAGTTTATTGAGCGCTTGAGAAACAAAAATGGTGGCTGGTTTCTCTTCTCACTTGGCCAAAATGTTAATGATGGAGAGATAAGGTTGTTTGTCTTGTATTTATCTTGTAGTAAGCTTTAGGTATTTGTTTAATATAAATGCATAATTCTTTAAAAAGAAAGTAAGATGGATAGCTAGGATTTAATCTTATTAATCAAGATTAAATCTTAGCCTTATACTAGGTTTAAATGGATATACATTATCCTTTTATAATGATTAAACTATCTTTCGATGTTAGAAATCGCATATTGAAATTTTACCGAACGGTGAAACACCGTACCTTAATCAGATATTGCCGAAATTTAATTTTAGGTATAAAATCTTCATTTCTAACTATTTCTAACCTTAACCATCTCTTTTCTCAGTATGGGCATTCTCCCCAAATCTAGGGTTTTGGCTATCCCGAGCCTTGGCTCGCAAGTCACTATTCATATTTTTTTTATACATACATTAGGCCACCCTCATCATCGTTGTAACATTCTAATAATTAACCCAATACACCTAGGCTGTATGATTAATTACTAGACTTTACTTTTTGCTTCCGTTCTTTGATCTAAACTCTTAAAAATACTTTAATGAAAATATGGATAAATTTTTTTTTTAAAACTTTGAAAATAAAACATGAGCCACACATACTAAGTAAACCCATCGTCCTTCTTGCATGAAATAAAAATTAATCACCTGTTTGCACAACAATAACATGAATAATCACATCATCACATATAATTATAACATAAACAGTATTCGTTCCACATCAGATATCAAAATACACAACAAATAGATATTATGCCCACCAATAGAGTTGGGCTAGGTCTAGTTAATCGAACAATACATAAATAGTATATGGATAGAAAAACATCCATCAATGACACCTACTAATAACACTCTAGAGGGAAATAGATATCTGAATATACGAAGTTAGCAGGATCAAGTTTAGCTACCAGGTAAAAGCCTCAACATGATTCACGAACACTTCCTTCTATTTCTAAGACGAGATAAAAGAAAAAAATAGAGGGAGTGAGAAACTTATAAAAGAATCTCAATAGGGTACTCACCTCATGATGCATTGTGTCATCATCATCGTCCCCAAGAACCTCGAGGTTATTATAAAATAGTGAGCATGCTAAGATTCATTTATTAAGTTTGGAAAAATACTTTACCGAGGTTCATTAATTTTAATCATGTGTCTTATAATGCATCATAAACTTAGCATGTCATGTTTATAATGAACTTTTCCTTTTATTAACACATCATATTCCTCATCATTATATCATAATAACATACATAGAAGAACATCATATTTCTCATCATCATCTCATAAATGCTATGCACAGAAGAACATCATACCATAATAGCTATGCACAAGACATGGTGCACATATTTCATTTATAGTGTCCTAGGTGACTTAAAATCTTGTCATCATCATCATTATTTTCCTTGGGGCCACCCTATACTCCACCCTTTTGGGAGTAATCTAGGTTATGAGCTCATACTTTACTGGTCGTCACTAGCATATACTTATCCCTTTTGATAAGTTAAATTCCGACTCTATCCTTTTGAGAGAATGGGCTAGGGGACAAAAATCACCTTTTCACCACCTATAGTCTGATGGGTCCAAAGGATCATTTCCTCATAAGTTTAAGTCACCATTAAGTCTTTGCATGTTATATTATAATCATCAGGATGCATGAACATTTATGTGATATCTTAGAATCATAAACATGCTATGTAACCTCATTTTAATCTTGTCATTATAAGGTGATAACTTGGAATTATAAACATGATATGCAAATCCATTTCTTTATCTTTAAGATTCAAGGTGATGACTTGAAAATTAAACATGATGCAAGAGATTGAAATATAAACATGATGCAAGAAACCGGAGTGGTAGTCTGCATGGACCTGAAGGGAAGAAAGAACTCTTATTACATCTTATTAAGCTCCAAACTCAAGACTTCTTAAAGAATGAATTCTTTGACTCCAATAATCTCAAGAAAGCTTTAGAGTTTTTATTACTATGGTTCCAACTTTGCTTGTGATACTTGGGCAAGTCTTTGAGCTCTAGGATCTTTAAGTGATGACATAAACATAAACATGTCATGCGTTGATTCTTTTAGTCATTATAAAATAAAGTGAAAGCATAAAATAAATATGAGATGCAGTCTTTAATTATCTTTAGAGATTAAGTGACAACTTGAAACATAAACATGAAATGCAAGCTTGGAAATTTAAACGTGAGGTATGCAAGTTCATTTATTTATTCTTGAGAATTTAGTGATGACCTTAAAAGTAAACATGATGTGCAAGACATAAACTTAAACATGGATGCAAGTTCATTTTTATTTCTTTACTAGAGATCCTTCAAGACTTTAAAAGAATTATAATTTCAACCCAATATATATCTTAGCAAGACAAAGTGAACTTTACAAATTTCATTACTGAGCTATCCTAGAAAACTTTCTTAGGCCTTGAGGCCGAAATCAAATGGCAAGAAAAGGAGAAGTTCAAGAGTCATCTAGAAGTGAAAAATTGTTAAACATCATTTTAAACTAAAAACAAAGCTTAACAAGAAATGAAACATAAGTGTCAATATATTTTTCAAGTTCTAAACTCAAGACCTTCATCATAAAAACATAGTTGCTTCAATACTTTGAAAACTAATGAAACCTTCAAGTTTTAGAGGTCTAACTTGTGAAGGCTTTGCAACCAACACTCAGGAACCTCATCATCAAACCATGGTCTCATCACTACAAAGGCCACAAGGCCGAAATATACAAGAAGAAAAGGAGAAGAAAACCGAAATATGAAGCAAGGAGAAAGTACATAAAATCATCATTTTTAACCAAGAACAACACTTATCAATACTTGGAATTAAGCTTAAAAACAACTCCCTACCTAATTTGTTTTGAAGGAAAGGAAGAGAACTTAGTTTCTTTGAATGAAATGAAAGAAAATCTCCTTGAAAAACTGATGCTAAGGTTTTGGCCAAGGGGAGGAAAGAATGAGAGCTTTTGAGCTTTAGAAAAACTAGAAATGTGTAACTTTGATTCAAGGCTTCTAACACTCCTCAAGTATGCCTATTTATAGAAGATTTTGAAGCTCATAAATGGACAAGAAAAGGAGGAAAGTCTGACCAAATTTGAGGAGGAAACAAGGAAGAAAAATCATCTTGTTTGGTGGCTTAAAACATGGAATCATGTTTTCATGGTTCCTTGTTTTCATACCTTGTTTTTGTGCATTCTTTGACAAATTTTCTGATGCATTATGGACCAATAATTTCATCCATTACAGCCCATGGAAGAGGAAATTTGTGTGTTCCATGTATTATTTAGGTGTAGGTAAGGTATTCTTACAAATTAGAGAATTTACGATTAAGGGCTTAGGTGAATTAGTAAGCAATTTGAGTGTTTTTAAGCAATTTTGGGTTCTAATCATTCTAAATAAATAATTTTGACTCTAGATTAATAATTAGAATTTAATAAGCTTTAATTTGAGCCTAATATTGCTTAGGTTTCATTAGACGAATCAAAAATTTCAAAATTCGCAAAACTGCACAAAGATAGGGGCAAAATGGTCATTTCGCTAAAAATTGCCCGAGGCCACTCGAGCTTAACCAATGGATAATCATAACTTAAAAACATGTTTTAAAACATTTTAGTGAGGTTTGGGCTTAGTCGGCATGCAAATTGAAGTTAAAGCGCATGGGCGTTTTGGTCATTTCGCGTCGAGCTCAAAATTAGGATTCTTCTCCTCTATTAACACACATAACACAAACAATCCCTTATTATCATCAAAACATCCCCTTGAGGATAGGTGGGGCCCACGACCTCATTTTCAGTAAAATAACCTCAGGGCATTTTGGTCATTTTACACGTTCAGAAATTTGGTTTGTAACTTTCGCACGAATTGCTCCTAACCTTTCTTCTAATGTTATATTCCTTTATTGAGGATTGTTCGGTCTTAATTATATGAAAAATTACCTAGGGTAATTCTGTAATTTCTAAATGATAGTAAAAATTACAATAAAAGTTGGGCGTTACAATCGTGAAGCTCATATTTTTGAAATTCACACTAATAAAGTTTCAATTAATTTTTAAATAATTTTTAGAAGTTACATGTTTGGCCGAACTAGTATAAAAACTTCTATGCAGGATCTCTCTTCTTTAACTCATTTACATTACTTCATCATCATTTATTATTCTGTGTTTCCTTTATATTTCTTATAAGTGCGTTATCAGATTTGCTACTGGTTAGAAAGTAGCTTTGAAGTAACTGACGTTGTGTCTGTTGTACTTCATAGCTTTATAGTATTTTGCGTAAGTGTTTTCCAAGAAGCTAAGCAGGAAAGAAAAAGCGAAGCACGATTCAACCCCCTTCTCATGCGCTTTTCTACCTACAAGTGGCATTAGATTGAGGCCTCTAAAGGGTTGAGCAATCTAACCTGGAGAGAACAAAGACCCTAAGGAGTTATAGCACAAAACATCCACATAGCAGAATGACACTTTGTCAACAGACCACCATTCTTTGATGGTAGGGACTATGCTTATTTGGAGAGATAGGATGTAGCTATTTGTTAAATACATAAGTCTTGGCTCTTAGGAGATCATAGGAAGAAGACTATGTTCCAATGGAGGAAGTTCCTATAATAGATGGTGCACCTTCAACGTCAGGAGAAGTCCCCTAGAGCAGGTGGACAGAGCAACATAAAACCAGAGTTTAGCGAACTGTAAAGCTAACTACTTGCTCATGTGTGCACTAAGCAAGGCTGAATATAACAAAATCATAGCTTGTGACACGACAAAGGAGATATGGGACAGACTGCACATGTTGCATGAAGGCACTGATCAAGTTAAAGAGACTAAGATCAGGAGCTGGTCCATCAATACGAGATGTTTAAAATGACATACTAAGAAAGTATTGATGAAATGACCACAAAGTTTATGCATATCATAAACCAACTAAAGGATCTTGGCAAAAGATATTCTAACCCATAAATTGTTAGAAAAATCTTAAGAAGTCTCCCTACCAAATGGCGCCTAAGGTCACAACTATTACAAAAGCCAAAGACCTTCAAACTCTTAATCTGATGCACTCAATAGGTCTCTCAAAACACATGAGGTTGTGCTCTCTGAAATGCATGGTGAATCCATGAAAAAGCAAGTCCATGGCCTTGAAGTCATCTCATTAGAAATAGAATAAAGCCAAGGCAATGAAAGTTGCTGAAACCTCTAATGAAGAGGAAGAATCTAATGATGAGAGAAAAAGAGATAGGACGAGATCTCCATGCTAGTGAGAAAGATGTGCCAAGCCTGAAGAGGAGATCAAAGAGAAGAAGAGATATCAATCTCAAGAAGGACAAGAGAGGCAAGGGAAAGCTTGAAAGCATCACTTGCTACAATTATGGTGAGAAGGGACACTTCAAACCAAAATATCCTAAGCTCAAGGGACAATAGAAGAAGTTCTCCATGAGAAAAAGGAATACCTGGCTACGTGGAGTAACTCTGAAGAAGAGAAGGAAGGATCAAGAAGCTTAGGAAGAATGGGCATTTCCAACCTATGCTTCATGGCAGGATATATGTCAGAAAGTGAACCTAGGTAAACAACTCTGACCCTAATCTTTCCTATGATGATCTATTGGCATTATATAAAGAGTTGCTTAAAAACTCTCAAACTATTTCCTTTCATTATCTCAACCTAAAGAAGAAACATCAAAATGTTGTTTTAGAATTAGAAATGGCCAAGTCAGAAGTTGAAAACCTAAGGCTTGAGAAGAAAAGTTAAAAGGAGAAAATAAAGTTTCTAACATTAAGCTCAATGCCTTAGAAGCTTAAGTCTATGAGAAACATGAGAAAAGTCAAAAAATTATTTTTGAATTAGAAAGGACTTCAAAGCTTCTCAAATTCTGACATTGAAAAAATGGTTAATAGTTCAAAGAATCTTGAACTGAATACTTGGAGGTCAAAGGCCATATTTTCAAAAGTCAGGACTGGATATGACAAGGAAATGCATGAGAAATGAAAGACAACTGAGCCAAAGAAAGTAAAGAACAAAGTGTCTTGCACTTTCTGTCATAAGAAGGGACACTCACCTAACAAGTGCTTTATGAAGAAGAAATTCTTTAAAAAGATTGGGAAACCTCCCCCTATAAAGACTAACCTAGAAAGACCCAAGAAGGTATGGGTATCTAAATCAAAAGTTGTGTTTGTTGGGGTGTGTCTTAGAACACATGCTGAAGTAGACAACAAGTGGTACATGGACAGTGGCTATCGACACATGTCTAGTTAGAAGGTGGTTCAGAAATGTGACGCCTAAGAATTATGGATTAGTCATGTTTGCTAATGGAGGTAAGGCCAAAGTCACAGACATAGGAAATGTTGGTACGAATGATTCCCACCAAATTTCTGCATGTTGCTTGTTGATGGTCTAGCTCACAATTTGTTGAGTATTAGCCAGTTCTGACTAATGCTTTAATGTTTTATATAATGTTCATGCATGTAAGATAGTAAATCTCACTTTGGGACAAGTCATCTTATCTAGCAAAAGGCATGATAACACTAATGTGTTATTCTTGGATGACCTTCTAGATTAGGATGTAAAATGTCTCGCATCCATAATGGATGATAAGTGCTATGGCACAAGAAGCTTGGACATGCTAATATGATGCTTATTTCTGAGTTTTCTTATAAAGAGCTTGTTAAAGGCCTCCAAAGATCAGATTTAACAACAACTCAACTTGTGACTTTTGTGAGATAGGAAAGCAAACCAAGGCTTCTTTCCACAACAAGAATGTAGTCTCAACTACTAAGCTACTTGAGCATTTACACATGGATCCTTTTGGACCAACCAAGACTGCAGTCTTGTTGGGAAGAGATACTATGTTGTCATTGTGGATGATTACTCCAGATTTACATAGGTTATCTTCCTATCTTCTAAGGATAAGGTAGTGAAAAGATTCAAAGTTTTTGCATTACGTGTTTGCACTAAAAATAATTCTCAAATTGCCTCTATCAGATCTGATCATGGAAGAGAACTTGAAAATCATGTTTTCGAAGAGTTTTGTTAAAAACATGGATCCTTCACGAGTTTTCTACACTAGAACTCCCCAACAAAATGGGGTTGCTGAAAGGAAAAATAGAAGCTTGCAAGAGATGGCCAGAACTATGCTTTTAGAAAGTAGTTTATCAAAAGGTTTTTGGATAGAGGCTATAAACACCTCCTGTCAAAACAAAATCTTTTCACGACTAAGGCTCATGAAGACTCCTTATGAGCTATGAAAGGGCACAAAACCCAATATATCATACTTTCATATCTTTGGCTCATCTTGTTTTATCTTTAACACCAAGGACAAACTAGCAAAGTTTGATCCTAAGTCTAATGATGGCATTTTCTTAGGTTATTCCTCAAGTTCAAAAGCATAAAGAATGTACAATAAAAGAATGCTATGCATTGAGGAGATGATTCACATCAAATTTAAGGAGCTCAAGAAGGACTTTGTTGATGATCTTGATGAGCTAAGTGAAAATCTTGAGAAACTGAACCTCAAGGATTCTTTTGAAAGCAAGTAGATGAAAGCTCAACCATCAAAATATAAGCTCCAGAACATGGTTACTTCAGAAAGCTTGCTCAGGACTTCAAAGCCATTAGAAAGTGATCTTTCTATCATGAAGAAGAGCACTCCATAGATGAAAGAAATGAAGATCTTCAAGGCCACAGAGAAACTGCAAGGAAGATTCTTATTTAAAGGCAGTTTTAGAACAAAGTTCGTAGAGATATCTCCAAGGGTGTGAGAACCAGATCATCCCTTAGAAATCAGTCAAATTGCTTCATCTCCACCATCGAGCCAGAATGCATTGAAGAAGCTTTGAATGATCAAAGTTGGGTAGATGCTATGCAAGAAGAACTTGACTAGTTCAAAAAAGTAAAGTCTGGATGCTCGTTGAAAGGCCAAAGGGAAGATCATAATCAGAACAAATGGGTGTTCAGGAACAAGCTTGATGAAGCTGAAAGTCATCCGAACAAAGCAAGATTGGTTGCACAAAGTTATCATCAACAAGAGAAAATTGATTATGATGAAACCTTTGCACCAACTAGGCTATAAGCCATAAGAATGCTACTTACTTTTGCTACCTTCAAAGGATTCATTCTTTACTAGATGGATGTCAAGTCTGCATTCTTCAATGGATTTTGCCTGAGGGTTTATGTGAAACAACCTCCTGGTTTTGAGAGTGAAAACCTTCCCAACCATGTCTTCAAGCTGACAAAAGCACTCTATCGTCTAAACAAGCTCCTCAACCTTGGTATGATAGGCTGAGTACTTTTCTATAAGAATGAGTTCAAGAGAGGTAACGTAGATACTACTTTTTACTCTTGAACAAAATAATCATTTTCAATAGTTCAAATATATTTTGATGATATTATATTTGGCGCCTTACCATTCTCTGTGAAAAGTTTTCAAAATTAATGCAAAGTGAATTTGAGATGATCATGATAGGTAAGCTCAAGTTTTTCCTCAGTTTCAAATAAAACAAAAAAAAGAACCTTGATCCATCAAGAAAAGCATACAAAGGAGCTTTTGAAAAAATTCAATATGGATCAAGCCAAACCTATGAGTACCCCTATGCATCCATCTCAAATCATTGATGCTGATGAGAATGGCAAAAAGGTATCATAAAGTAATTATAGAGTAATGATTGGTTCACTTCTGGATTTTATAGCAAGTAGACCAGACATTCAATTAAGTGTGGGATTTGTGCTAGATCTAACCCAAAGCAATCACACTTAAATGCTATCAAAAGAATTTTTAGATATCTATCCAGGACTACTAATCTTGGTTTATGGTACGAGAAAGGTGTATCTTGTAAGATTGTATGTTACTATAATGTTGACTTTGCTGAGGAATAGAAAGGAAAAGCACCAGTGGATGCTATCATTTTTCACACAAAGCTTCATCACTTGGTCATGCAAGAAGCAAAATACCATTGCACTCTTTACGACTAAAGATGAATATGTAGCTGTTGCCAATTGCTTGGCTTAGATGCTTGGATAAGGAACTACCTGGAAGATAATCACCTAGGTATTTCAAAATCCCTATCTTTTATGATAATACTAGCGCTATTAATCTTGCCAAGAATCATATCTAGCACTCTAGATCCAAGTATATCGATGTTAAGCATCATTTTATTCGAGATCATGTTCAAAAGGAGATGTTGAGCTAATGTTTGTGAATACTGAAGACCAAGTGTTCGATATATTCACAAAACCATTAGCTGAAGATTGCTTGTGCTTTGAAAAAGCTTTTGAACTTAAAGGTTTTTAAATCTGCATAATTATTCATACACAAACATCTCTAGTATTCCCCTTCATTGCTCTAACCTGAAGCTTATATGAAGAAATTAGTTTGCAAATTCAAATTATTAGTTTGCAAAGTTAGAATATCAGTTTGAAGATCAGAAAGTCTATTTGCAAGCTCAGATAGAAGATAGTGTAGTCAGAAAGAAGAAATAGAGGATTAGAAAATGGGGTGTATCTAGTCTCACTAGGGTGTAGATTCAGAAAATGGATGTACCATGAAAATCGAGATGCATGAGGTCAGAAAGTGGAAGTTGAGCTCAAAAAGTAAACTTGTTTAGAAAGTGGTTTCATGCTTCAAAAACTACTTTTTTTTAAAAGAGTAAAAATGACGGGATAATTCCCGCTCTTTTGAGTTTCTCTTCATGTCGTTTCATCTTCAGTCACTAATGTCCCATCACTTAAGTAACTCTCCACTCCTCACATGCCACAATTTTACCTTCATCTTCAACCTCACAAAACCAGACCTCAACCATTTCATATTTTCACATAAACCCTCCTTTTGTACTACCTTTTCTAGACCGCTCTTTCTCTCAAACCTTCTAAAGCTCTAACCTTTCTTTCATCCCTACATACTTTACCCATAAATGGCTGAAGCAAAACACTTCGACGAACGCATTACTGACATGAAAACTCTTCTCATGTATGTTGAATGAAAGGGAAGACAAAAAGAGGAACTTCACTAGAGATATTATGAGTCGGTAGACATACTAGCTAGGAATAGATCTGTGGGAAGAAGAAAACATGAAGTCCAATGATCACGTATATGACTAAGCTTAGTCCTGATAAGCAATCTATTACCCATGTGTGGCGTTATCCACTAATACCAGTTTGTATGAACTAAGTCTTCCTTATGTTGATGAAAAGAGAAAAATGCATGAAATTGAGTTCTATAATTACACGTAAAAGATAAGATCCCCTTAGACATGTCAAGGGCACATGAAGATTAGAACACTAATAAAGTAAAGATAGTCATTGCATTTATCATATGGATACTATAACATCCTCCCAAGTGCAATGTCATCCTTAAGTCATGACATTATGCTTAGGAGTTGTTACTTATGAATTAGCGAACCTTTCTTAGGTATCTATAGCAAGATCGATTGAATCGTGAAATAACTAATATTGATTCTATTAAAATGTATAACAAAGAAACATAAAATTTATTGAATACATAGCTGAGTACAAGAGGAAGCTCTTCTAAGAGCTTTAGTACAATATGTTCTCTATTTCATTTACATACATATAACTCTAACTAAGTACAATAAAGTAGAAATATCAACTACTAAACTACTAATCTCGAGGTCTTTACGTAGCAGCCCCATTATTTCTGATCAACCTGGAGGCAACACGGGAACACAAAAACACATAGGGTGAGAATTAAACAATTCTCAGTAAGGCAACTCCCCAATTACACACTCATAATGTCATCATGATTGCCCCAGCCATTTCGGTTTATCAAGAAAATGTGATCATGTAATACACATTAAAGATTCATTTTAAAGTTCTAAAATCATCCCTCCGAAGTGGGTAGCTTTTACAATCAATCACTTAGTGCACATATGTCATGAAGCTCAAACACATAGAACGTAATTCTAATCAAGAGATTACATATGATATGATTATGCATCTATAAATGTAGTGAAATTATCCAAGTGATCTGTTTTACTTGTGGCTACAAAAATCAAATCATGCATTTTCTCTTTTCATTGACATAGGAAAGACTTAGTTTATACCCAACGGGTATTTGCGTGGACAATTCTACAAATAGATAGTTTATACCAAATGGTATTTATAGTGGATCACACCACTTAAGGGAAATAGACGCTTATCAGGAACGAACTCATTCCTATATGTGATCATTGAACTTCATTTTTTAACATTTTCGAATCACACACAGATCTATTCCTAACCATATGTTGACCGACTCAAAATAAATTTGGAAAGTTTCTCTTTCTCCTTCCCCTAATTCAATCTACGTCTTGTTTGTTTTGTCCATATGTCAGAACATGCATGATTGAAATTTATATATTCTCTTTTCTCAAATAATTGCATCAAGTACTTTTCTCTTTTCCCAAATGTATGCATAAGTCACATCTAGGTATTTCATTCGCAATTCAATTTCAATCATGTCTCATAAACTACTCTTTATTCCCCTAGCATGCATTTATGTGTCATGTAACACCCTAGCTTTCACCTAATACGCTCAAGTCGCATTCGGTTAGTTATTAGCGGTTACGTCTTCGTTTCAGAACTTGACTTGACTTTCTTTAAAATATGAGTACTAAAAAAATACGACTAAATTTTTCTTTTTGAACTTAAGACTTAAAATGCGAGCCGCGCATGCGTATAGGGATCGACTTCTAAACAAGAAACATAACAACCAGGTATACATCACCATAACCATCATAAATAAACCATAGAATAAACACAACATAACTTGTAGTATTATATTATAATCATAACAAAACAATGATGCTCTTATAAATATAAGGACACCTCAAGATACTAGATACATCAAGCAAGGTTAACTAATGCAAAATATAATTATAAAATGTTGACTAGTCTTCAAGCTTCCATTGCGCCCTTTGATCCAATGTGCGTAACTCCTACGCTTGCGCTTCAAGGAAAATCATGAACATTCTGTGTCAATCCCGTTGGAGACGACATGGGAGGGAAATACAAAAGGGTGAGAATACTTTATACAAGATTCTCAGGAGGCTCCCCGACTTTAACACAAGTGTCATCGTTGTCACCCCAGCCACTTTGGGTTTCATTATGAAAGAGGTATACATGCATAGGTTCAATTTTAATTTCTCAAATCCTATTATCCGAAGTGGGTTCCTTTTAGCATGAGTCTTCATGGTATGAATGCAAGAGATATTTTTGTATGCATGGCAATACTTGAGCATGACAGTACACGTAAATATCACATATCACTTAATCAAGCATCAATGAAACATATGCATGTGTGTCTTTTACTTTTTCATACTCGAACTCCATGAGTTCCTTTAATAACTTTTTCCACCCTCATCATGGTCACCAAAATCCACCCAACATGCCGGCCCAGCTTTTAACATGGTCAGCAAAACTCCTAATCACCCATCGCTTAGGAATGAGCTCATCTTAACTAGCCGTCGCTAGATTCATACGGGTAGAAGAGGGGAAACATATCTCTTTCCTTGGATCATCCCGTACAACCCTTAACTCGGAAGTCATAATGGGATCATTTCCTCTTTATCATATCTTGTATGAATGCAACATGAGCATGCAACCATAGAACCTCATATGACATATCATATATTCTCATGCATTGTAAACATAGCATACCACATCATCATAGCAACATGCCACAAATACACATAAAGTCTCATGCTCATGATATTAACATATTCACATCATTGTGAGTATACCCACTCGGTCTCAAACTCACATCACACCTTCTACCTCATGGTGTCTTATACTTTGGCCCTTAGGGTCTTAAACTTGTGTTCCAATCATCCTAACCTTCATTATGGATTTTACAACACCTAAGGGATCATTACCTATAATTTTCTCTAATGTTTATGAATTATAACATAACCAAACAACTCCATGTCTCTTTGGGCAGAATTTTACCTCATGATTACGGGTCTTAGAATCTTCATTTTTGACCCTTTCTAAGTTCCGTCTTCACCTAAGGCTCTATAATTAACTCCTAAACCAATTATGAGGGATTCCTACACATATCCACTAATTATAAACCAATTTTCTTAAGTTCAATTATGCTGAAATAGAATTACAAATTTGTGCATTCTAAGTGTTCTAGAATTTGCATTTTAAGTCCTTTCTAATTACTTGTTCTTTCTAAACTTCCCTAAATCGTTCCTTGCTCCACTCAAACATAATTTTACACATTTTAACACCATAAAACAGAATTCATGCAGTGGCCAAATGCACAAGGCAGAACCAAAAACATAAGCATCATATAATCACATAACCTCATGATTTGAAAGCATATAAGTTGCTAGTTTCTCTTGGAATCATTTTAGAACTTCAAAACTCTTTTAGAAACCAATTAATCTCATCGAAATCACATAAAATATGTGCTAGGTCAGTAGCTAAATTATTTAGCTCAAGGAATAGATTTAAAACATAAAACCTTGTTCATAAAGTTCCTTGAGTACACCTAAGCTTAGAAAAATTCCAAGACTTAGACTATGTGCACTTGTGATTAGATGAACTCATCTAAGTCCATCATCATCATCACAAGGCCGAAAATGGAATTCTTGGAATGCCTCCATTTTCTAAAACTTTATGCAAGATACTTGGGCAAATCTTTGAGCTCTAGGAGGTTTAAGTGATGGCATAAACTTAAACATGATATGCACTTATTTTATTCTTCATTAGAAAGTAAAGTGAGAGCATAAAATAAATATGAGATGCAACCTTATTATTATCTTTAAAGATTAAGTGATAACTTGAAATATAAACATGAAATGCAAGCTTGGAATTTAAACATGATAATGCAAGTCCATTTAGTTATTCTTGAGAGTTTAGTGATGACATCAAAATAAACATGCTATGCAAGGCATAAACATAAACATGTGTGCAACTCATTTTATCTTAGCTAGAGCTCTTTCAAGACTTTAAAGGAACATCACAACCTTAACCCAATATGCATCTTAACAACATAAAGTGAGCTTTAGAGTCCTTAGCACCAAGACTTCAAAGAAGTCTTTGGTTTTGAACTTCATCATCAAATTCAAGAAAATAGACACAAAGCTCAACACTTTGTCTAAACAAAATACAAAATACAAGATCAAAGTCATATTCTTTATTTTATTGCTCATGGGCTTCAATCTAGAGTAAAACTCTTAGAACGGCCAACCAACTTTAAGGTTGGCAAGGGTAAGCTTAAGCTCTTTGAAAACATAGGATTAATTTTCTTTAACAAAACTTTTGTGATCTACTCAACATTTTTAACAAACTTTGTTCAAACCAAGGAAGAAGAAACCGAAATCTTTAAGGGAAAAAGGAAAGAGAAAATTGAAACCTTTGAGAGGGAAAGAAAAGAAACTGAAAGCTTAAGCCAAGAAAAGGAAAGAAATTAAGAGCATGTATGGTCCAAGACCAAGTTTTCCAAGCTTTAGAGGTTTCTCATATGACAACAACAAGTCATTATCTTGAAACCTCATCATCAAGCTAAAGTTTCCTTCATGAGAAGGCCTCATGGCCAAAAAGAAGAAAAGAAAAGGAAAGCTTAAAAACCAAGAGAAAACTAGATCTTTTCTTGAAGAAAACAAGCAAAAACTTTAAAACAAAACCCCTACTAATTGAAGTCTTGAGAGATATGAAAGAAAACTTAAGTTCTTGATGAAATGGAGAAGGAAAATCCTCTTGAAACTTAAGGAAGAAATCAGCCAAGTTGAGGGAATTTGGGAGGAATGAGCAAAAATGCAAGAATGCTTGAACTTGGCAAATGATCCAAAGAGCAACCAAGTCTTCAAAGGCTTGGTATTTATAGAAAAATGAAACATGTTGGCTGATTTGGGAGGGAGGCCTTGACCTCATGTTCCATGAGGTGAGAGAATTGTTTCATGGAAGTATGGTGAGGCATGGTAGAAAGCATGGCTTGAAGCATGGTCTTTGAGTAAAAAACTCACCATGTGCTACACATGGGAGGGGTGAATTTTGGCCAGATTTGGGCAACCAAGGGAAGGAGAAATTGCTTATGTAATTGTGGTTTAATGATATGTTTAGGTGTGTCTTTGATTAGGCTTTTGCAAGCAAGTGTTTAGGTGAGGTAATTGGCTAATTAAGGTTGTCAAGACTTGATTAGGAGGGTAATCTTGCTAGATTAATATTTAAAATCATTCTTTTGGTCAAATGATATGGCACAATTCCTTAATTTAAGGAATTGGAGAGAAACACTATTCAAGATTCCATGACTAGGAATCTTGAATTAAAGAATGCAATTAGAGTTTAACTAAGCAATCTTAGGTCCTAATTAACCTTAATAAATTATTTTGACTCTAGATTAATTATTGAAATAAATTAATCTTCGATTAGAGCCTAATATTGTTTAGGTTTGCTTAATTGCGTCATTAGGCCCACTGGACACTCTTAGGGGTGAAATGGTAATTTCACACTAAACTACCCTGGACCTCCCTGCTTAACTAGATATCAAATACCACTCAAAAACATCATCCCAAACTTCCTAGAAAAGTTTCGGGTTCAAATGACATTTTTACCGTGTAGAACACAGGAGGGTATTTTGGTCATTTTGAGCCGAAAGTTCAGAAAATGAGATTTTCACCTCGAATATCAAATGTAACAATATAATCCCCTTCAAACATTGAGTTGACCATTCGAGGACTGGGCGACATATTGAATTTTGGGTAAAAATGACCTTAGGGCATTTGTCATTTGTACTTAGAAAATCCGGTGTTACATGTCACAAATCACATGGCCAACTATTCAATATCAAGTATTCATGTCATACTAGAACCAAAATGCCATTACATTATCAATTCAAAGCATTGTTGCATTTTCCAGCGTAATGGCATATTTCACACGTTCATAGCACAATTTATTTACATATCAAACAATCAAGTCAGAGGCTATAAAAATTACCCAAGACACTTCAATGTGTCCATAAGGTTCCCCAAAAATTTCAGAGCAAAAAGAGTTCTCTAAATATGTTAAAAAAATTACACAAATTTGGTGGTTAGAGATCACTTAACCTCAGTTAGAAATCAAAATTCATAATTTTTAAGCCTAGGAAATGATTGAATCAATTCAAAAGAAAAATCACAGTTACATTTCAAGATGTTTTCAACACTCAGTAAAAATTTCAAAGGAAAAATCAATCATTTGCTATGTTAAGAGAATTAGACAAATTTGCAACTTCTGCAATAATCCAGGCAGCACATAGTTCATTTCGGTTTCTAATTTTTTTTCAAGCATTAGGAGTCAAAATCAGAGTCCAAGAAAATTTTTGGAACTAGGCTAGGATGTTAGCTTCAACATATATTTTTTCTATCTCATGAAAATACCCACAATAGTATCAGAAAATTCATGATTCACAACCTGCTAGTACAAATCCAAGAATTCCAGCACATGCTTCAAAACTTATTTTGCCAAAATGGGTTTTCCAACATCATCCAAACACTCCACCAAAACTAACACATCAATATCAACATATCATCAACCAATAAAACTAAAAATACTCAGCCAAATCAGTAAGAAAATAAGAAAAACAAATTTGAAGTAAAAGAGGTTTAAAATGCTCTACTTTGGTGGCTTTAAGGATCTTGGCTTCAAGGATGTTCCAAGAGTCATCTTGCTAACTTCAAGGCCACCAAGCTAACACCAAACCCTTCCTTAGGCAACAATAGATGAGGTATCAAAGTGAGAAGTGGTGAGGATTTCAAATTCCAATAAGTTGGATTGATAGATCTTGATGAGTAAAACAAGTTTTATGAAGGGATCTTGGTGTTTTAGTGATTTTGAGCTAGTGTTTTGGGGATTTGGAATCAAGAATGAGGGTTTGGGAGCAAGAACAATGGAGGATAGGTTCTTGGAGTATGCTGGCCGAAATTCATGATAATGGAGTGATAAGGTTGGTGATTTTTCCTTATCTTGGTTAGATATAGTAATAAAGTAGTCAAAATATGTATTTATTTCTTATTCAAAGAAATAATGAAATTGATGGCTAGGATTTGGTTTGATAGTCAAAGAATGAATCTTGTCCATCCACTTGGCTCAAGATAAGTGGCTCACTTTAACTTGGGGAGCAAATAGCTTTTTCATGTTAAATCGCACACGAAATTTTACGAACGGATAGATATTGGCTCCGAGTAAAATATAATAAATGAAAGGTCAAGATTCCTTGCCATCCACTTGGCATAAAGTGGTTGGTAAAGGTTACTTGGCCACCAAGTAACTTGTACGTTAAAAATCGCACATCAAAACTCTACCGAACGGGTAAAACACCATACCCAGGTAATCAAACATTGCCCGGAAATTAATTATAGGTACAACTTCTCATTCCTTATCATTTCTAACCTTAACCCTCTTTCAGTCCCTGCATTTCCCTCCTACTCAGGGTTTTACTGTCCCAATGGGCTAGTAGGGCCCGCAAGGTCACTATTCACTCTGGCCCGAAATTTTTTTTAACATTGTTGGGCCATCCTCATCATTGCTAAAATTGTCAGATTTTTAAAATTATGACTAATAAAACTCAAATTAATTTTTAAATAATTTTTAGGGTGTTATAGATACTCATATTATTCTGACTTAGTTGCTCATGATAAGTTACTATCATAGTTATCAGACTCGACTTGGACATCGAATTCTAAGGTACTAGGTCACTGTTCAACATGTTGAACCCTCAATATATAAAGTTAGCTAAATATGTAATCTATATAATTCCATACATATAAATAGCAAGGAGCATTGTTGGCACAATGGTTGTGATGTGCACCCTCACATTGTTGGACATGGGTTCAATTCTTGCATCCTAAAATTTTGGAAAAAAAAAAATGATGTCAGCTAAGTATGTAATATATATAGTTCCATACATATATATAACAAGAAGCATTGTTGGCACAACCCTTGAAGCCTTACCACTGGGATGTGGATTTGAGCCTTGCATCATGAAATTTTAGAAAACAAATTTCTTGTATACGGTAATGCTGGTTGCTATGGTAATATCTGTTACTTGCCTTCAATACTGGTTCGACAAAAATCTACCAGTTGCTCCAGGTTTACCAGTCATATGTAGAATCTAACTGATCAAAAAACCGACCGGTCAAGAACCGGTTCACCGGTTTTAGGTTCCAACCGACTTGGTCCCTTGTTCTATAACACTGGTTACTATGAGCATAAGTGAAACATGTGATTGAATGCTAAAAGTAACCTACTTTAGAAGGATGATTTTGAACTTTAAAATGAATCTTTGTTATGTAATGCATTATCATATTTTTCTTAATAAACCAAAGTGGTTAGGATGACAACAATGACATTAATTATTGTGTATTTGGGGATACCCTACTTAGAATTTCATAATTCTCACCCCTATGTTGTTTGTGTGTTCCCATGTCGTCTCTAGATTGGAATAATGAAGCGATTATCATGGAAGCGCCTTACTATAGTAGCTCAATGGCTAAAGACTACCATTAGTTTTCTTTTGGATATACATATGTTTGTAAATGTTTAAGAAGGAGATGTATCTTGAGGGTCATATAAGAGCTTTCTCATGTATTTAAATATGTATTCCTTGATTACTTTTGTTTGCCTGTTATATATATTTAAGTTGAACTATGAAATAATTATTGTATGACTCAATCATTTACATTACATATACTTGAGCAAGTTCCACTAAATTTATAATAGCAACTCCCAAGTTTGATGCCATGGCTTATGGATGATGTTGTACTTTGGAAGGTGTTACTAGGTACTTTCCAACCTCTCGAGTGGCTCCTATCAGAAAGGAAATCTCTAGAATCTGTCAAATGAGACCTTACATCAGGATTAGGAGTGTTTCAAGCTCCTATGTGCCGATCCCAAACCATCAAATCCCAAAGCAACTCCTCCTCCAATATTTGTATGAAGGTCTTATACCTACGAATAAGTGCATGATTGATGCTACAAGTGGAGGGGCATTCTTGGATAAGAGACTAGAAGAAGCCTATGCTTTAATTGAGAATATGACTGCAAATTTTCAGCAGTAAGGTTCTAGAAGATGCCACTACAAAGGGCCTTCATGAAGCCAGCATAGGAATCTAGTGTTGATTCAGGTTTATGGGCACTTTCTAAGCCCATGAAGTAGCTGATGGCTAACTAGGTAGCAACTCCAGTGGTTCCCAAGGTCCGTGGCATATGTACTTTAAATGATCATTACATGACATGTGCCCAACATTGCAAGATGACTCAACCACTGGGTTGGCAGCAAAAAACCCTTTCCAAAGTCAACCTCAAAATCAAGCAAGCTAGTTCCCATTTGGGAACACTTACAACTCCAGCTAGAAGGATTACCTCAATTTGAGATGGGAAAATTCCCAAGAAGGTGTCAACCTTCAACAAGAAATACTAGGCGCCTTATTTGAGACAATGGGCCCTCTTGCATCCCCATCAGATCCCACTATGATTAAGATGACGAAGATGATGATGGAGATGTAGGAGAGGAAAGGAGAATGCTTAGCTGAGAGATGACTCAATTGAAGCAAAATCAGAGTTAACAAGCCCTAGCCCCTAATTACCTTCTCAGGTGACCAATCCAAGGGAAATGTCTATGCAATCACCCTGAGGTTTGGGATGAAAATTCAAAGGTCACAAGGCTTGTAGAGGAAGAAAAGAAAGAGGAAAATCTATAACACCCTAACTCTTAACCTCATATGCTCGAGTCGCATTCCTTAGTTATTAGTTGTTACGCCTTTGTCTCAGATCTTACTTACTTTTTTTTTAAATACGAGTATTAGAAATACTACTAATTTTTTTCTTCTTTTTTTTTTTGAACTTAAAATGCGAGCCGCGTATGCGCATAGATTCTGATTATTAAACGTAAAACATAACAATGAGATATACATCAACATAACAACCATGAATAAACCATAGAATAATCACAACATAAATTATAGTAGTATATCATAATCATAACATAACAATGATGTCCTTATAAATATAAGGACACCTAGGGGTATCAAATACACCAAAGCTTTTACTAACGTAAACTGAATATTAATAAAGCTAGACTAGTTTTCATGCTTCTGCTGCGTCTCCTATCTGACTAGATACGTGGTTCTTATGCCGCGTCTCAAGGAAGATCACAAACATCCGCATCAATCCATCTAGACGACACTAGGGAAAACAAAAAGGGGTGAGAATACTATACAAGATTTTCAGAGTTCCAATTTAACACAAGTGTCATCGCGTCACCCTAACCACTTCGGGTTTCATTATGAAAGAGGTGTACATGCATAGGTTTAGTTTTTAATTTCTAATCCTATTATCCGAAGTAGGTTTCTTTTAGCATGAGTCTTGATGGTATGAATGAGGAGATTTTTATGTATGTATGGCAATAATATTACGTACTTAACATATATCACTTAATCATAAGCACCAATGGAACAACCACGAAATATATGCATGTGCGTCTTTTACTTTATCATATTTGAACTCTTCGTGTTCCTTTCTTAACTTTTTCCACCCTCGTCGAGCCACCAAAATCCATCCAACATGCCGCCCCTGATTTTCACATAGCCACCAAAACTCCAAATACACCCATCGCCTAGGAATGAGCTCATCATATCTAGCCGTCGCTAGATTTATAGGGGGAAAAGAGGGGAATCACATCTCTTCTTGGATCACCCCTACAACCCTTAACTCCTGAAGTCATAATGGGATCATTTCCACTTTATCATATCTTGTATGGATGCAACATGACCATACAACCATAGAACATCATATAACATAACCTCTATTCATGTCTCATATTCTTATGCATTTTAAACATAGCGTACCACATCATCATAGTAACATGTCACACATCCATACATTCTTATACTCATGGCATTTAAAACATTCACATACATCAAAACAATACTCACTCGATCTCATTCTCACATCTCACCTCCTTATCTTAAGATATCTTATGATTTGGCCCTAACGAGTCTAAACTTGTGTTCTAATTATCCTAACACCCATTGTAGTTCTTTATAACACCCAAGGGATCATTACTTACAATTCTCACTAAGATTTATGTTCACTAATATATCCAAACAGCTTTGCATCACTTAGGCAAAATTATTATACGCTGCTTGGTCCTAGAATCTCCGCCTTTGACCCTTTCTAAGTTCCGTCTTCGCAAGGCTCCACATCCAACTCATAAGCCAATTATGAGGGATTCCTACACATATCCACTAATTATAAACCATTTTTCTTAAGTCCAATTATGCTGGAACAGAATTTACCATTTGTGCATCCAAGTGTTCTAGAATTCACATTTTAAGTCCTTTCTAGTTACTTGTTCTTTCCTAACTTCCCTAAATCGTTCCTTACTTCACTTAAACATAATTTTACACATTTTAACACCATAAAACAGAATTTTTATAGCGGCCAATTGCTCAATGCAGAACAAAAATACAAGCATCATATAATCACATAATCTCATGATTTAAATGCATATAAGTTGCTAGCTTCTCTTCGAATCATTTTAGGAACTCAAAACTGTAACACCCTAATATTTAACCTAACACGCCTAGGACGTATTAAGATTAATTGTTAGTTATTACTTCCCTTTGAACATCATTTGTAAAATTACTTAGCAGAAAATATAGGTAAATTTTTTTTTTGAAAGAGATGCGTAAAACAAGATGCGAGCCATCGCGCACAATGTAAACGAAACGAAACGTAAAGCGGAAGAACAAATAAATCATGCAAAGAAAAGAAATAAGGAGCACCTCAATCATAAAAACATCCATCATAATATTAATTATCATAGTTTAGTACAACCACTGAAATATAAATTCATAAAGTCGTACCCATATAGTGGCAGAGCTTGCAGTATAAAACATAAAATACAAGAAAATATAAAAAGCTAATATATGGAAAAACCCTCAAAAGATACCGAACACAACCCTCCTCTAAGAGCCTACAGAAGATGCTAATCTTCGATGAAGATGTAACCCTGAACCTTGAGAAATCTCTGATGTAGCCTAATGGAGATGGAGTAGGCATGCGGATTTGGTGTACGTGGCCTCCTCCCGAGGGCGCCTCTCCTGCTTGACTACACGCCTCATAGGCCTTGGCGAGAGACGTGTCCTCACTACCATTATTGGCAGCCAAAGGCACCAAAGGGGCGGAATCCTCCGAATAAGGATCGGCCGGGAGTCCTATGTCCCTCCCGCAACAATGTATGAGGGTACGTACTCCGAATAGTCACGCACGCGAAGATGATGGTCGGGCATGGTGATTATGCTCGTCACGGGTCGCGTCCTCAAAAATCATATCATCGCCAAAGGGAGAGGTCGAGGTGAAACGGAAGCGGAAACGGAAAAGCAAATGGGCGTCCCATGTATGCAAAAATGCGCACAGCACAACGACCCTTGAATGGTAAGACTGGTGATCGGATCGTAGTGCAGCTTCTACACGGCGCATAAAAATCACGAACGACGCCATCTGTCCTAGACGTAACGGAAAAGAAGAGAGAGGGGTGAGAATCTTGCTAAAGAATCTCAGGAGAAACCTCTATCCTAGTGTCATCGTTTACGTCCCAGGAACCTTGGGTTTATTATGAAAAGGTTAAACATGCAAGGTTCATTATGAGGTTTTCAAAAGATAATTATCCAAGGTCCGTCTTTTATAATGAATCTTAATGCATGTATGCAGCATACGACATATGAATGCATGGCAATACACAGGGCAGCAAACCAATAAAACACATCATCATCAACTAATTCTCATAATAGTGGCATCTCATTTCTCAACTTGTGACATCATGGTATGTAAAAATAGTAACCCCCCCTGATACTAGGCTATGAGCTCATACCTTAACTAGTCGTCACTAGTTCTTACTTATCCTCTTGATAAGCGAATCATAATCATAATCATAAGAATAACAACCCAACTCCCAGAGTATGGGCAGGGGACCTAAGGAATCACCCATCATGGGACTTTCTTCCTTCTTAAAACGCATCAACTGGTTAAGACCAGTGACTTTGTCCGCTTTGGCAGGCTAATGTCGATGCCCTCACAATTTTACCTTCTCCTTACCGTAGCAGGAGAAGTACGTCTCAATCTATGAAACATATCATCTGGTTAAGACCAGTGACATTGTCCGCTTCGGATGATCTCCACGACCATACCCTCCACGGGTTTCTTTTCCTCACCGTAGCAGGAGAAATGTGTCTCGGCATGTCACATATAAAATTTTTCTTTTCAAAACTTTCTCAAGTCCTTCAAATTTGGGGAAATTCGGAGGCATAACAACTACACTCCAAATTTCCTCAAATTTGAGTCATGCCACATAACTCAACCACACATATCATCCTTATGAAACTTTCTCAATTAGATAAATCTTTAATTCACAAAAGCATACTCTTCTAATTCATTCATATTTCGAAATCTCATGCGTCTCAAACATGGTATAACACATCATCACATCAACATGCCACAAACACACAAAGTCTCATGCTCATGATATTAATATATTCACATAATTATAAGTATACCCACTCGATCTCATGCTCACATCACACCTCCTATCTCATGGTGTCTTATGCTTTGGCCTTTACGGGTCTTAAACTTGTGTTCCAATTATCCTAACCTTTATTATGGATCTTATCACACCTAAGGGATCATTACTTATAATTCCTTCTAACATTTATGCTCACTAACTCATCCAATCAGCCTTGTAGATTAAGCACCATGATCATTATTCGACTATGGGGATTGTAGGATCTTGTGCTTAGACCCTTTTTAAATTCGTTTTCGCCTAAGTTTGTATTCAACTCCTAGGCATAAACACTAATTATGAACCATCTTCTTTAAGCTCAATTATGCTGGAACGAAATTATTTTTCTTGTGTCTAAGTGTTTTAAGATTCTAGTTCTCAAGCCTTTCTATGTACTTAGTCCTTCCTAACCTTCAAAATCGTTCCTTACTTCGCTCACACATAATCTTACGCATTTTAACTCCTCTAAACAGAATTCATACAGTGGCTAACAAGATAGAGACCAAAAGTATGCATCACGCATAATCGCATAAAATCATGTTATAAGTGCATACGAGTTACTAGTCTTTGTCTTGGAATAATTTCAGGAGCTAAAGTGTTTTGGTAATCGGTTACATGTGCTTGGTAATCGATTACCAGAGACTAAATTTTGTTCTGGGTTCAAAAACAACTGGTAATCGATTACATAGGATAGTAATCGATTACTTATGGTTAAATCTATTTCCAAAATGAAGAACATCGGAGTAATCGATTACATAAATAGGTAATCGATTACAGGGTTTTAAAGACCTTCTGGGCATGAAGAACAACCTTGGTAATTGATTACATTGTATGGTAATTGATTACCAGAACCAAAAACCCTTCCAAAAACCACTCTGGTAATCAATTACATAAGTGGTAATCGATTACCAGAACCCTAAATTTGAGAAAACATGATTTTTGACACATTCCAAGCTATTTAAACACCTTGAGACCTCATAAAACATTTTTCCAACATTTTCCTGAAATCATCCTTACATTTTACAAAATCAAACCATCATTGTATCATACTAAAACACATCCACTTTTCATGGTTAAAATTTCTTTTTGAAGATACTTAGGGCAAGTCTTTGAGCTCTAGGATATTTAGGTGATGGCATAAACTTAAACATGCTATGCACTTATTTTACTCTTCATTAGAAAATAAAGTGAGAGCATAAAATAAATATGAGATGCAACCTCATTATTATCTTTAAAGATTAAGTGATGACTTGAAATATAAACATGAAATGCAAGCTTGGAATTTAAACATGATAATGCAAGTTCATTTAGTTATTCTTGAGAGTTTAGTGATGACATCAAAATAAACATGCTATGCAAGGCATAAACATAAACATGAATGCAACTCATTTTATCTTAACTAGAGCTCTTACAAGACTTTAAAGGAACATCACAACCTTAACCCAATATGTATCTTAACAACATAAAGTGAGCTTTAGAGTTCTTAGCACCAAGACTTCAAAGAAGTCCTTGGTTTTGAACTTCATCATCAAGCTCAAGAAAATAGACACAAAGCTCAACACTTTGTCTAAACAAAATACAAGAACTAAGTCATATTCTTTATTTTATTGCTCATGGGCTTCAATCTAGAGTAAAACTCTTAGAACGGCCGACCAACTTTAAGGTTGGCAAGGGTAAGCTTAGAGCTCTTTGAAAACATGTGATTAATTTTCTTAACAAAACTTTTGTGATCTACTTAACATTTTTAACAAACTTTGTTCAAACAAAGGAGAAAGAAACCGAAATCTTGAGAGGGAAAAGGAAAGGAAGAACCGAAATCATGTATGGTCCAAGACCAAGTTTTTCAAGCTTTAGAGGTTTCTCACATGACATCACAAGTCATTATCTTGAAACCTCATCATCAAGCCAAAGTTTTCTCAAAAAGGCTCTAGGCCGAAAAGAAAAGAAGAACTTGGAAAAACCAAGAGAAAACTAGAACTTTCCTTAAAGGAAGCACACAAAACTTGGAAAATAAACCCCTACCTAAAGAAGTCTTGAAAGGATGAAGGAAAGCTTTGTTTCTTGAAAGGAAAAGAAAGAAATCCTTCTTGGAAGCTTGATGAAGAACTCGGCCAAGGGGGAAAGGAAAGAGGTTCTTTGAGTTTGGGAGAAAGCTTGAAGTTTGCTCAAGTGTGTAAAGGATCTAAGGGCTTTCAAGCTAGTGTATTTATAGAAGATTGAGAGCTCATGGATGGCTAGAGGAGGAGGAGTGGCCGTCACTTTGAGGGAGAAGGAGAGAAAAATATCTCTTATAAGGCATGGCTTTGAGTATGGGTTAAAGCATGGTTGAGGTATGGCTTGAGGCATGGCCTTTGAGTGAGAAAAAATCAACATGTGATGGAATTGAGGGGAGGTTTCAGCCAACTTTGTGCAGCCAAGGGGAAGAAATTTTGTTCATGTAATTGTGGTTTAATGATGTGTTTAGGTGTTTCTTTGATTAAGGTTTTGATTAGGAGTTTGTAAGAAAGTGTTTAGGTGAGGTAATTGGCTAATTAAGGTTGTCAAGACTTGATTAGGAGGGTAATCTTGCTAGATTAACAATTTAAAATCATTCTTTTGGTCAAATGAGGTATGGCACAATTCCTTAATTTAAGGAATTGGAGAGAGAAAATACTATTCAAGATTCCATGACTAGGAATCTTGAATTAAAGAATGCAATTAGAGTTTAACTAAGCAATCTTAGGTTCTAATTAACCTTAATAAATTATTTTGACTCTAGATTAATTATCAAAATAAATTAATCTTCGATTAGAGCCTAATATTGCTTAGGTTTGCTTAATTGCGTCATTAGGCTCACTGTACACTGTTCTAGGGGCAAAATGGTAATTTTGCACTAAAACTACCCGGACCTTCCTGCTCAACTAAACATCAAATATCACTCATAAACATCATTCCAAACTTCCTGGAAAAGTTTGGGCTCAAACGGCACCTTTTACCCCTGTAGAACACAGGAGGGTATTTTGGTCATTTTGAGCCGAAAGTTCAGAAAACGAGATTTTCACCTCGATATCAAACATAACAAATATAATCCCCTTCAAACATTGAGTTGACCCATTCGAGGACTGGGCAACTGCCCTTTAATTCTGGAAAAATGACCTCAGGGGCATTTTGGTCATTTGTACTCAACAGAAAATCGGGTGTTACATTACTCCCCTCCTTAAAAAGAATTTCGCCTCGAAATTCGTTACCTTAGAAAAGCTTGGGATACTTCGTCCGCATCTTGATTCCGCTCCCATGTATACTCCCTCTTGTTGCGTCCACGTTACTTTCACCAAAGGAACAGACTTGTTCCTCAACTGCTGACACCACGATCCATGATTCTCGTTGGTGGAGATGAAAGTTAGGTCCTCCTTAACTGTACATGCTCTGGTTCTAGCACATGACTAGGATCGGATTGATATTTTCTTAGTTGGGAGACGTGAAGACGTCATGAAGATTTGAGATTCTAAGGTAAGGCTATTTTAGGCTCCTTCCCGACTCTTGAAAGATTTCAAAGGATTCGAGAAATCGGGACTCAATTTCTTGACTCTCATGGCTCTACCTATGCCTGAGTGGGGTAATCCTTAGAAAACATGCTCGCCTTCTTGGAATTCCAACGGCTTTCGCCGCTTGTCCGCATAGCTCTTTTGTCGGCTTTGAGTCAAGATTCTATCCTTGATCTTTCTTATTTGCTCTGGTTTCCCTCACTACATCCGGTCCAAAACGCTTTGTTCTCCGAGATCATGCCAACACAAAGGCGACTGGCACTTCCTTCCATACAAGGCTTCGTACGGTGCCATACCGATGCTCACATGATAACTATTGTTATACGCAAACTCGATAAGCGGAGGTACTTATCCCAACTCCCTTTTCTATACAAAACACATGCCCTCAACATATCCTCCAATGTTTGGATAGTTCTTTCTGATTGTCCATGTTTGAGGGTGATAAGCCGTGCTTAAACACAGCTTGAACCAAACGCCTTTTGAAAGGCTCCCAAAACGCGACGTAAACCGCGGATCTCGATCCGAGATTATCTTTGATGGAACTCTGTGTAACCTCACTATCTCTTGGATGTACAACTGGGTCAACTTATCTAGGGAAAAGGTTATCTTGATGGGTAGGAAATGGGTCGACTTGGTTAACCTGTCCACTATTACCCAAATAGCATCATGGCCGGCTTGGGTTCTAGGTAGGCCGGTCACAAAATCCATGGATATACTATCCCACTTCCATTCGGGAATAGGCAAGGTTGTAACATTCCTGAAGGCTTTTGGTGCTCAATCTTCACCTTTTGACAGACCAAGCACTTACTAACCCAGTGACTACGTCCTTTTTCAATCCTGGCCACCAGAACATCTTCTTTAAATCCTAATACATTTGGTGGCACCAGGATGGATGGTGAAGTGGCTTTTATGGGCCTCTTCCAAGATGCTCTCGGAGGTCACCATCTTGCAGTACAAATCCGCCCTTAAATCTCCATAACCCATCTGTCCCCTTGTTCAAAACCTTTAAGCTTTCTAGCCTTTACCGCCTTGAGGGTCTCCCTAAACTCCTCATTTTCCACTTGTGCCATCATGAACTTCTGTTTAAACCCACTGTTACCGTAAGATGACACATTTTCATACTCTTTTCTTACATCGACATCCCCAAATTCATATCCCTAAACTTCTCTATTAGCTCAACTTCCTTGACCATCATGTGAGAGGCGTAATGACTTTCAACTCAAGGCATCGCGACCACATTGGCCTTGCTGGGTGGTAACTTAAGCCGAAATCATAGTCCTTTAGAAACTTTATCCACCTTCTTTGCCTCATGTTTAACTCCTTTTGATCAAAGAGATGCTTAAGACTCTTGTGATTGGAGAAAACTTCAAACCTTACTCCATATAAGTGATGCCTCCAAATCTTCAAGGCAAACACTATGGCGGCTAACTCTAGGTCATGGGTAGGGTAGTTAACCTCATGAGGCTTGAGTTGTCTAGGCGCATAGGCTACCACTTGCCTATTTTGCATCAACACACAGCCTAATCCCTTTCCCGAAGCATCACAATATACCTCGAAGGGTACATTAGGGTTCAAAATCAAACTGGGGTCGAGGTTAACCTTTCCTTTAACTCTTGGAAGCTCTTTTCACAATCGGGATTCCATGGAAATGGGTGTTCTTCCTAGTGAGCTTGGTTAGGGAAGGGCAATCTGGAAAATCTTTTGATAAATCTACGATAATAGCCTGCTAGACCCAAAAGCTCCGTATTTCCAATATGGTCGGTCTATCCCAATTCACGGCTTCTATCTTACTAGGGTCAACGCTATACCTCCTTTTGATACTACATGTCCCAAAAACTTCACTTCCTCCAACCAGAATTCACACTTAGAAAGCTTGGCATACAACTTCTTCTCTTTCAAAACCTCTAAAACCAACCTTAGGTGACTTTCATGCTCCTCGTGAGTCTTCAAATAGAGTATATCATCTATGAAAACAACCACGAACTTATCTAAATAGGGTCTAAAGATCCTATTCATGTAGTCCATGAACACGGCGGGTGCATTTGTTAATCCAAAGGACATCACGGTGAACTCAAAGTGTCCGATCGTGTCCTAAAAGCGGTCTTAGGTATATCCTCATCTCTCACCTAATTTGGTGGTATCCGACCTTAAATCAACCTTAGAGAATACCACCACTCCTTTCAACTGGTCCATGAGATCATCAATCATAGGCAAAGGGTATTTATTTTCACCGTTACACGATTCAATTGCCTATAGTCTATACACAACCTCATGCTCCCATCTTTTTCTTAACAAACAATACCGGCTCCCCAGGGTGAGGCACTAGGTCTAATAAAGCTTCTCTAACAGCTCCTCCAATTGGGTTTTTAGCTCTTTCAACTCCAAAGGTGACATTCTATAAGGGGCTATCGAGATAGGTCCCATTCCAGAACCAACTCAATGGAGAACTCCACCTTTCTCTCTGGAGAGAACTCTGGATCTCCTCCGAAATACCTCGGGATACTCTCTTACCAGGAATATCATCTATGTTCTACTCAAAGTCTACCTCGCTAGTGGCTAGAAGGACATATCCCTTAGTTTTCTCCATACAGAAGACATCTACGGAATTTACATAAAGTTTTGTGGGTTGACAAACACTGCTGGGGGATGACGAAAAATAACAGTTTTGGCATAACAATCTAACAATACATGGTTGGCATAGAGCCATCCATGCCAAGAATCACTCCTATATCTTTCAAGGGTAAACAAATCAAATCTATGATAAAGGACCTATTTTCAACAGGAAGATGACAATTTAAACGAGTTACAGTATGTACAGGACGATTTGTAGGAGTAGAAACAATAAGGTCAAAAGGAAGCTTAGAGACTTTCAAATTCAAAGACTCAACACTAGCATGTGAGATAAAAGAATGAGTAGCACCAGAGTCATATAGCACAATTAAGGTTCTACCATTTAACTTGCACTTACCTTCGATGAGGTCGTTGGATCTTGAGTCCTCGCATTGAGGGTGAAGACCCTCCCTTGGTGTTTTGGCCTGGGTTCTGACTTGACGATCCACCACTTCTGCAATCCTTAGCATAGTGGCCGGCTTGCCACAACGGAAGCATACTCCTTACCCCACATGGCAAGGGAGATTGCAATGACTTCTTCCGCATTAGGGACACACCAGGTTGGTGCAGGTCCGGAGAGCACAGGAACTCCTTGGGGCGTCTTGTTCTTGCTTCCATTGGGCCTTCCTTGATTGTTGTTGTTGTTGTTGTTGCGAGGACCACCCATTCCTCCTTGTTGATGGTTGTGGTTCTCGCGGTCGTTGTGGTTGAACGGCGGCCTCGAGTGTTGTTGAAAGTAGGTTGACAAGTCATCTTTGTTGTTGTTGGTGGTGATGTTACTTGAACTGGTTGGATTGGTAGGGATGGTAGTGGCTCCTCGGTTGATTATGGTGTTGTGACTTGAACCTTGGGGCTTGAGGCCCCAAACCACGGACGATCCGCCGAGCGCGGTGTCAGCTTCTTATGCCCTTTTTCATGATCCACTTGTCGACTAGGGTAGGAAGTCCCTAATCTCCATCCATGTGCAACAGGAACGTTAAGTTCCCCTCAACCCGGCCTCAAACTTAACGCACTTCCAAACCTCATCGGGATTCCCTTGGAAAACCCGAGAGAATTTGATCAACTCTTCGAATTTCATTGTGTACTAGGCGACAGACGATCCACCTTGGACCAATTGCATGAACTCGATGTCCTTTGCGTTCTTTATAGACTCGGGAAATACTTCTCATAGAAGTACGTCTTGAACAGCTTCCAGTTGATAGCTGTGCCGTAGCTTCTAGTAGCCTCTTGGTGCCGGTCCACCAAAACTCTGCGACTCCATCATGTAGGCAGCAAAGGTGACTTTCCTTCCTTCCAGCAGGCAACCACCGAGTAGATCTTTTCCATGTTTTTGATCCACTCATTCGCCTTGTCGAGATTCAAAGCTCCACGAAGGTTAGGGGATTGGCCTTGCGAACTCCCAAACGGGCTTGTTCCATGGCCTCAACAGGAGGGGGACCTTGAGCAACATCCTTTAGTTTATTCATGCGATCGAACATCCACTCCATTGCTCTAGCCATCTCGCAGGACTTACCTCATTCCCTTGTTCGCCTTCGCTCGCGTTCCTATTTTGTCTGGAGGGTGCCATTGGTCCCTAAACACACAAGTCAACAAACACTGAGGTGATCAGGCTCAATATTCCAAACTAGATGAGCTAGTTACCATGGCAGGCAGCAGACAAGGTCATGTATGTCTATCCTAAAGCTTATCTCTAATAGCTAAGCACTATTCATGACATACTACCGTAACATGCCTATAAATCATGGTCAGTAATCCTAGGCTCGTGAGAATTGAAATCTCTGATACCATAATGTAACACCCTAATATTTAAGCCAACACACCTAGGACGTATTAAGATTAATTATTAGTTATTACTTCCCTTTGAACATCATTTGTAAAATTACTTAGCAGAAAATACAGGTAAATTTTTTTTTGAAAGTGATGCGTAAAACAAGATGCGAGCCATCGCACAATGTAAACATAAACGAAACGTAAAGCGGAAGAACAAATAAATCATGCAAAGTAAAAGCAATAAGGAGCACCTCAATCATAAAAACATCCATCATAATATTAATTATCATAGTTTAGTACAACCACTGAAATATAAATTCATAAAGTCTTACCCATATAGTGGGCAGAGCTTGCAGGATGAAAACATAAAATACAAGAAAATATAAAAAGCTAATACATGGAAAAACCCTAAAGATACTACCAGCTAACAGGAACCCTCCCTCTAAGAGCCTAGAAGATGCTAATCCTCGAACCGGAGATGTAACCCGAACTTCTGAACTCCTCGGATGTGGCCAAATGGAGTGGTGGTGTAGGCATGCGGATCCTGGTGCGACGTGGCCTCTCTCACGAGGGTGCCTCTCAGCTGACGTACACGCCTCATAAGCCTCCTCAGAGACCGTGTCTCACTACCCCTATCGTGGCCAAGGCATCAAGGGCGGAATCCTCCAGAGGGATCGGCTGATGAGTCCTTAGACAGGTCCCTCCCTGAGCGACGTATGAGGGCACGTACTCGGATAGTCACGCACCTAAAGATGATGGTCGGGCATGGCGATTCTCTCGTCACGAGGTCGCGTCCTCTCAAAGATCATATCATCGCCAAAGGGAGAGGTCGGGTGAAATGAAGGTTGGAGAAGGAAAGCAAACAGGCATCCCATGTATGCAAAATGTGCACAGCACAACGACCCTTGAAATGGTAAGACTGGGGGATCGTAGTGCACTAACATCTGCGCATCAACAAAAATCACGAACGACGCCATCATGGTCTGAAGACGTAACGGAAGAGAAATAGAGAAAGGGTGAGAATCTTGCTAAAGAATCTCAGGAGGAAAAACCTCTATCCTAGTGTCATCGTTTATGTCCCCAGGAACCTTGGGTTTATTATGAAAAGGTTAAACATGCAATGGTTCATTATGAGTTTTTGCAAAAGATAATTATCCAAGGTCCGTGTCTTTTATAATGAATCTTAATGCATGTATACATCATATCGACATATGAATGCATGGCAATACACAGGCAGCAAACCAATAAAACACATCATCATCAACTAATTCTCATAATAGTGGCATCTTATTTCTCAACTTGTGACATTATGGTATGTAAAATAGTAAACGACCCCTGATACTAGGCTATGAGCTCATACCTTAACTAGTCGTCACTAGTTCTTACTTATCCTCTTGATAAGCGAATCATAATCATAATCATAAAAATAACAACCACGACTCCCAGAGTATATGCAGGGGACCTAAGGAATCACCCATCATGGGACTTTGTTCCTTCTTTGAAACGCATCAACGGTTAAGACCAGTGACTTTGTCCGCTTTGGCAGGCTAATGTCGATGCCCTCACGTTTTACCTTCTCTTCACCGTAGCAGGAGAAATATCTCTCAGCCTCGAAACGCATCATCTGGTTAAGACCAGTGACATTGTCCGCTTCAGGATGATCCCTACGACAATACCCTCCACGGGTTTCCTTTCTCCTCACCGTAGTAGGAGAAATGCGTCAGGCATGTCACATATAAAATCTTTCTTTTCAAAACTTTCTCAAGTCCCTCAAATTTATGGAAATTCAGCATAACAACTACACTCCAATTTTCTTAAATTTGAGTCATGCCACATAACTCAACCACACATCATCCTCATGAAACTTTCTCAATCAATAAATCTTTAATTCACAAAATCATACTCTTCTAATTCATTCATATTTCGAAATCTCATGTGCATCTCAACATGGCATAACACATCATTACATCAACATGCCACAAATACACACAAAGTCTCATGCTAATGATATTAACATATTCACTAATTATGATATACCCACTCAATCTCATGCTCACATCACACCTCCTATCTCATGGTGTCTTATGCTTTGGCCCTTAGGTCTTAAACTTGTGTTCCAATTATCCAAACCTTTATTATGGATCTTATAACACCTAAGGGATCATTACTTATAATTCCTTCTAACATTTATGCTCACTAACTCATCCAATCAGCATTGTAGAGATTAAGCACCATGATCATTATTGGACTACGGGATTCTAGGATCTACGCTTAGACCCTTTTCTAAATTCGTCTTCGCCTAAGTTCTTATTCAACTCCTAGGCATAAACACTAATTATGAACCATCTTCTTTAAGCCCAATTATGCTGGAACGAAATTATTGTTCTTGTGTCTAAGTATTTTAAGATTCTAGTTCTCAAGCCTTTCAATGTACTTAGTCCTTCCTAACCTTCAAAATCGTTCCTTACTTCGCTCAAACATAATCTTACGCATTTTAACTCCTTAAAGAGAATTCATACAGTGGCCAACAAGATAGAAACCAAAAGTATGCATCATGCATAATCGCATAAAATCATGTTATAAGTGCATACGAGTTACTAGTCTTTCTCTTGGAATAATTTCCGAGCTAAAGGTGTTTGGTTACATGTGCCAATCGATTACCAGAGACTAAATTTTGTTCAGGGTTTCAACAACCAAGTAATCGATTACATAGGATGGTAATCGATTACTTAGGGTTAAATTGTTTCCGAAAATGAAGAACATTAGAGTAATCGATTACACAAATAGGTAATCGATTAGGGTTTTAAAGGTTTGGCATGAAGAAAGCCTTGGTAATCGATTACATTGTATGGTAACGATTAGAACCAAAAACCCTTCCAAAACCACTCTGGTAATCGATTACCAGAACCTCCAATTTGAGAAAACATGATTTTTGACACATTCAAAGCAATTTAAACACCTTGAGACCTCATAAAACATTTTTCCAACATTTTCCTGAAATCATCCTTACATTTTACAAAATCAAACCATCATTGTATCATACTAAAACACATCCACTTTTCATGGATAAAATTTCCTTTTGAAGATACTTAGGCAAGTCTTTAAGCTCTAGGATATTTACGTGATGGCATAAACTTAAACATGCTATGCACTTATTTTACTCTTCATTAGAAAATAAAGTGAGAGCATAAAATAAACATAAGATGCAACCTCATTATTATCTTTAAAGATTAAGTGATGACTTGAAATATAAACATGAAATGCAAGCTTGGAATTTAAACATGATAATGCAAGTTCATTTAGTTATTCTTGAGAGTTTAGTGATGACATCAAAATAAACATGCTATGCAAGGCATAAACATAAACATGTGTGCAACTCATTTTATCTTAGCTAGAGCTTTACAAGACTTTAAAGGAACATTACAACCTCAACCCAAATATGTACCTTAACAAACATAAAGTGAGCTTTAGAGTTCTTAGCACCAAGACTTCAAAGAAGTCCTTGGTTTTGAACTTCATCATCAAGCTCAAGAAAATAGACACAAAGCTCAACACTTTGTCTAAACAAAATACAAGAACTAAGTCATATTCTTTATTTTATTGCTCATGGGCTTCAATCTAGAGTAAAACTCTTAGAACGCCGACCAACTTTAAGGTTGGCAAGGGTAAGCTTAGAGCTCTTTGAAAACATGTGATTAATTTTCTTAACAAAACTTTTGTGATCTACTTAACATTTTTAAAACTTTGTTCAAACAAAGGAGAAAGAAACTGAAATCTTGAGAGGGAAAAGGAAGGAAGAACCGAAATCATGTATGATCCAAGACCAAATTTTCAAGCTTTAGAGGTTTCTCACATGGCATCACAAGTCCATTATCTTGAAACCTCATCATCAAGCCAAATTTTCTAACACAAGGCTCTAGGCTGAAAATAAAAGGAGAGAAGAAGAACTTGGAAAAACCAAGAGAAAAACTAGAACTCTTCCTTAAATGAAGCACACAAAACTTGGAAAATAAACCCCTACCTAAAGAAGTCTTGAAGGGATGAAGGAAAGCTTTGTTTCTTGAGAGGAAAAGAGAAAGAAATCCTTCTTGGAAGCTTGATGAAGAACTTGCCAAGGGGAAAGGAAAAGGTTCTTTGAGTTTAGGAAGAAAGCTTGAAGTTTGCTCAAGTGTGTAAAGGATCCTAAGGGCTTTCAAGCTAGTGTATTTATAGAAGATTAAGAGCTCATGGATGGCTTAGAGGAGGAAGGAGTGGCCGTCACTTTGAGGGACAAGGAGAGAAAAATATCTCTTACAAGGCATGGCTTTGAGTATGGTTAAAGCATGGTTGAGGTATGGCTTGAGGTATGGCCTTTGAGTGAGAAATAAATCAACATGTGAGGGAATTGAGGGGGAGGTTTCAGCCAGCCTTTTGCAGCCAAGGGGAAGAAATTTTGCTCATGTAATTGTGGTTTAATGATGTGTTTAGGTGTTTCTTTGATTAAGGTTTTGATTAGGAGTTTGTAAGAAAGTGTTTAGGTGAGGTAATTGGCTAATTAAGGTTGTCAAGACTTGATTAGGAGGGTAATCTTGCTAGATTAACAATTTAAAATCATTCTTTTGGTCAAATGAGGTATGGCACAATTCCTTAATTTAAGGAATTGGAGAGAGAAAATACTATTCAAGATTCCATGACTAGGAATCTTGAATTAAAGAATGCAATTAGAGTTTAACTAAGCAATCTTAGGTTCTAATTAACCTTAATAAATTATTTTGACTCTAGATTAATTATCGAAATAAATTAATCTTTGATTAGAGCCTAATATTGCTTAGGTTTGCTTAATTGCGTCATTAGGCTCATTGTACTGTTTTAGGGGCAAAATGGTAATTTTGCACTAAACCTCCTGGACCTCCTGCTCAACTAGACATCAAATATCACTCATAAACATCATTCCAAACTTCCTGGAGTTTCCGGCTCAAACGGCACCTTTTACCCGTGTAGAACACAGGGGTATTTTAGTCATTTTAAGCCAAAAGTTCGAAAATGATTTTCACCTCTAATATCAAACATAACAAATATAATCTCATTCAAACATTGAGTTGACCCATTCAGGACTGCGAGGCAACTGTCCTTTAATTCAGGAATGACCTCAGGGCATTTGGTCATTTGCACTCTAAAGAAAATCAGGGCATTACAAAAACTCTTTTAGAAACCATTTCCTCTAATTAAAATCATAAAAAAATGAGTAAGGTCAGTAGCTAAATTATTTAGCTCAAGGAATAGATTTAAACATAAAACTTTATTCATAAGGTTCTTTAAATACACTTAAGCTTAGAAAAATTCCAAAACTTAGACTATGGACGCTTATGATTAGATGAACTCGTCTCAAGTCCCCCATCATCATCACAAGGCCGAAATGGCATTCTTGAAATGCCTCCATTTTCTAAAACTTTATGTAAGATACTTGGGCAAGTCTTTGAGCTCTAGGATATTTAAGTGATGGCATAAACTTAAACATGCTATGCACCTTTTACTCTTCATTATAAAATAAAGTGAGAGCATAAAATAAATATGAGATGCAACCTCATTATTATCTTTAAAGATTAAGTGATAACTTGAAATATAAACATGAAATGCAAGCTTGGAAATTTAAACATGATAATGCAAGTTCACTTAGTAATTCTTGAGAACTTAGTGATGGCGTTAAAATAAACATGTTATGCAAGGCATAAACATAAACATGAATGCAACTCATTTTATCTTAACTAGAGCTCTTATAAGACTTTAGAGGAACATTATAACCTTAACCCAACATGTATCTTAACAACATAAAGTGAGCTTTGGAGTTCTTAGCACCAAGTCTTCAAGGAAGCCTTTGGTCTTGAACTTCATCATCAAGCTCAAGAAAATAGACACAAAACTCAACACTTGTCTAAACAAGCATGCAAAGAACTAAGTCATATTCTTTATTTTATTGCTCATGGGCTTCAATCTAGAGTAAAACTCTTAGAATGGCCGACCAATTTTAAAGTTGGCAAGGGTAAGCTTAGAGCTCTTTGAAAACATAGGATTAATTTTCTTAACAAAACCTTTAGTGATCTACTCAACATTTTTGACAAACTTTGTTCAAATAAAGGAAGAAGAAGCCGAAACCATTCAAGGAAAGGAAGAGAAAACCGAAACTTTAAGCAAAGGAAAGGAAATAAACCAAGAGCATATATGGTCCATGACCAAGTTTTTCAAGCTTTAAGGTTTCTCACATGGCATCACAAGACCATTATCTTGAAACCTCATCATCAAGCTAAAGTTTTCTCATGAAAAGGCCTCATGGCCGAAAAAGAAAAAAAAAATAGGAGGAAAGGTTTGAAAAATAACCAAGAGAAAACTAGAACTTTTCTTGAAGAAAACAAGAAAAAACTTTGAAACAAAACCCCTACCTAAAGAAGTCTTGAAAGAAATGAAAGATAGCTTGGATCCTTGATGAAATGAAAAGACAAAATCTTCTCTTGGATGGCAATAAGGATTCGGCCACAAGGTTTCTCAAGGAAGATGATTTTTCCTTGGGAAAGTAAGCTTAGAAATGGAAAGGTTTGGCGTTTGAGAGGTGGTTTGAGGTGAGGAGTGGTGGTTTAAGGTTGTTTGTGGTGGATTGTGGTGGTGGAAAGGTTTCTTTGATGGTGGAGAAGAAGAACAAGATGAAGACGAATTGAAAGGAAAAGAGAGAAAATGGCAAGAAAGCTTAACTTGGAAAATGATCTAAAGTGCAACCAAGTTCTTCAAGGCTTGGTATTTATAGAAATTTTGCAATATGGAGGCTGATTTGAGGATGAGTGGCCGAGGTTCTTTGGCCATTTGGGGGAGGAAAAATATCTCTTACATGGGTATGGGCTTAGGCATGGCAAGCATGGTTGAAAGCATGGTCAAGGTATGGCTTGAGATATGGCCTTTGGAATGAAATAAAATCAACATGTGATGAATTATGAGGGGAAGAATTTGGCCAGCCTTGTGCAGCCAAGGGAGGATAATTTGTTCATGTAATTGTGATTTAGTGATGTGTTTAAGTGTTTCTTTGATTAAGGTTTTGATTAGGAGTTTGTAAGAAAGTGTTTAGGTAAGGTAATAGCTAATTAAGGTTGTCAAGAATTGATTTAGGGTGGTCTTACTAGATTAACAATTTAAAACCATTCTTTTAGTCAAATGAAGGTATGGCACAATTCCTTAATTTAAGGAATTTGAGAGAGAAACACTATTCAAGATTCCATGACTAGGAATCTTGAATTAAAAGATGTAATTAGGGTTTAACTAAGCAATCTTAGGTCCTAATTAACCTTAATAAATTATTTTGACTTAGATTAATTATCGAAATAAATTAATCTTCAATTAGAGCCTAATATTGCTTAGATTTGCTTAATTATGTCATTAGGCTCACTATACACTTTCTAGGCGCAAAATGGTAATTTTGCACTAAACTGCTCTCAGGCCACCTGGGCTTAACTTGTTGTTAAACTTCACTTAAAAACATCGTTTAAAACCTTTTGGTAAAGTCCTTCAACAGACGAAAACGATGACAAACTGACAGGGCATTTTGGTAATTCCGCGTCGAAACTCAAAAATGATATTCTTCTCCTCTATTACCACACATAACACATATAATCCCCTATCAACATCAAAACATCCCCTAGAATGGCCGACCGACGATCTTATTTTTTAAAATGGCCTTAGAGGCATTTCTGATTTGTACACGAAAAATTCTGGGTACAAAATCAGCCTGGAGGTTTTTGGAGAGCATTATCGCTCAAATAGCATAATCAACAGAATGCTCAGATGGAGAACTAGCACCAGAGCACCTCTAGGTGAGTGCCACAAAGCTCAAAGACACCTTAGTGCTCAACCAAGATTGATTAAGCAACAAAGAAAGATTTTGAAAAGCATCGCAGCACTCAAATAGAGCTAGTGCTCAGAGGCTATCAAAGACCAGAACTTCACTCCTCCATTGCCTTTCCCTCAAAGGATCTATCCTAGAAGGCTACACCAAAATTGGATTTAGAAACTTGGGAACTTTTTGAAAGGTGCAAGTAAATATGCCGCTTATTAGATGCAATCAAACAAATTTCAAAGTATGCAAAATTTTTTACGAATTTGTGCACCAATTGAGAAGACAAAAGGGCAATGGAGAAGACAAGGTGACTATAGGGTGAATTCTTCCTCCATTATCAAGCCAAGCAACCTGCCAACTAAGTGCAAGGACCCAAGCACATTCTATGTTCCCTATGTAACGCCCCAATTTTTACTGGAATTTTTATTGTCATTAGGAATTACCGAATTACCATAGGTAAATATTATATAAAATTTGAGACCAAACAATCCTTAATAAAGGAATATAACGTTAGAAGAGAAGTTAGGAGCAATTCGTGCAAGTATTGCAAATCCGATTTTCTGGACGTGTAAAATGACCAAAATGCCCTGAGGTTATTTTACTCAGAAAATGAGGATCGTGGGCCCCACCCGTCCTCAAGGGGATGTTTTGATGTTAATAAGGGATTGTTTGTGTTATGAGTGTTAATAAGGAGAAGAATCCTAATTTTGAGCTTGAACATGCGAAATGACCAAAACGCCCCGCCCGTTTTAACCCCGATTGCGTGCCGACTGAGCCCAAACCTCACTAAAATGTGTTAAAAGGTGTTTTTAAGCCATGATTAACCATTGGTTAAGCTCGGATGGTCTCGGGCTATTTTAAGTAAAATGACCGTTTTGCCCCTGTCTTGTGCAAGTTTTACAAATTTTGAGATTTTTGATTTGAACGAAACCTAAGCAATATTAGGCTCAAATTAAAGCTTATTAAATTCTAATTATTAATCTAGAGTCAAAATTATTTATTTAAATTGATTAGAACCTAAAATTGCTTTAAAACACTTAAATTGCTTACTAATTCACCTAAGCCCTTAACCGTAAATTCTCTAAATTGCATGAATACCTTGCCTACACCTAAATAATACATGGAACACACAAAACCCTCTTCCATGAGGCTGTAATGCACGAAATAATTCAGCCATAATCATTAGAATTATTGCAAGATAATGCACTAAAACAAAATGCCAAAAAATTCCCTAAAACATGACATAAAACATGCCTTAAACAAGAAATGATTTTCCTCCCTTTGTTCCCCATGAAAAATCCGAAAATTATGCCTCCTCCTCTTGTCCATACATGAACTTAAATCCTCTATAAATAGGCATGCTTAAGGAGTCTTAGATGCTTGCTCAAAATTGTACACATTTCTAGTTTTTCCAAAGCACCAAAAGCTCTCATTTCCTCCTCCTCTTGGCTGAATTCTTTCTTCAAGTTTTCAAGAATATTTTCTTTCATTTCACTCCAAGAAACCAAGTTCTCTTCCTTTCCTTCAAATCAGATTAGGTAGGGAGTTGTTTTTAAGTTTATTTCTATGTTTTGCTAAGTGTTGTTCTTGGTTCAAAATGATGATTTCATGGATTTTCTCTAGTTTTTCCATTTGGTTTTCTTCTTCCTTTTTCTTTAACCAATTCAGCCATATGGCCTAGGTGGGACTAAGATGATGGCTTGATGATGAGGACCTTAGGTGGGTTGTGAATCCATCACAAGTTAGGCCTCTAAAGCTTGAAAGTTCCACTTGATGCAAAACTTTAAAGAATGATGTTTTTATGATGATTTTATGATCTTGAGTTTAGAATTTGAAAGATGTATTTCTCACTTTGTCTTGTTAAGATATATATATTGAATTTGTATTTCTATAAAGTCTTGAAGGAGCTCTAGTAAAGAAATCAAATGAACTTGCATCCATGTTTAAGTTTATGCCTTGCATAATCATGTTTACTTTCTATGTCATCACTAAAATTTCAAGAATGAATAAATGGACTTGCATACTCATGTTTAAATTTCCAAGTTTGCATTTCATGTTTATATTTCATGTTGTCACTTAATCTCTAAAGATAATAAAGAAGTTGCATCTCATATTTATTTTATGTTCTCACTTTATTTTATAATGGCTAAAAGAATCAACGCATGACATGTTTATATTTATGTCATCACCTAAAGATCCTAGAGCTCAAAGACTTGCCCAAGTATCACAAGCAAAGAAATAAGATTATTGGAGTTAAAGAATTGATTCTTTAAGAAGTCTTGAGATTGGAGCTTAAAAAGATGTAATAATAATTCTCTTCTCCCTTCACCGGCTAGTGCGGATTACCGCGCTCGGTTTCTTAAGATTCTCTTCTCCCTCCACCTGTCCAGCGCGGACTATCACCGCTTCAATTTCTTGCATCATGTTTAATTTTCAAGTCATCACCTTAAATCTTAAAGATAAAGAAATGGATTTGCATATCATGTTTATAATTCCAAGTTATCACCTTATAATGACAAGATTAAAATGAGGTTGCATAGCATGTTTATGATTCTAAGATATCACATAAATCTCTTAAGCTCAAGACTTGCTCCTTTTATCTTAAGTGAGAAATTTTAATTATGAAGATTCTTTCAAGTTTAGCAAAAAGAATTAGTTTCTAAAAGAGTTTTAAAGCTTTGCAAGGATTCTACGGAAACTAATATTTTATGTTCACTAAAATGTGATTTTATACAATTATATGAGATTCATGATTCGGCTTCTAATATGAGATTAGTACCAATAAATGATGATGATTTAATATGTTTGGAGTTGTGATAATTATGTTTATTGATAAGGAATAATTCTATGCATGTTAGAAGTGAAATTAGCTACATAAAGCAACCGTAAAGCTTTAATATGATTTACGCCTATGCTGCCTCATATAGTCTAATAATGTTCTTAAGGCTTATAATTGATGGTAATGAATCCCTTAGATGCATAATTAATTAGTTCAATAATTGAGGTTGCCCGATCTAGAGTTTTAGTTGTTTAAGAAGTTTTTCAATAAGGATTTATGATGATGCCTCTTTGATGTTTTAAGTGATAAGTCTATAAAGTGATTTGATGTTTATTAAGTATTTGATGCCATTGAATGATTCCCTAGCTTGCATGTTATAGTTGTTGTTGCAAACAATGAAAATGCTTATGCATGAAATAAAGAAATAATCTTCTTATTTAAAAAATTACCTTTGTTGCTGGAAGAAAGTGTACTACTAAAAGTGTAATTTGGAAAGGTTCTGGCTAGGAAAGACTTGGTATTTAAGCATGTCCATTGTGACCCACTCTTCCTGGAATCTCCAGATGCATGATTTCAGTTAGTATATATTATTCCATCATAAGACTATAAATGAGAAAATGTCATGATAATTATGAATTGAATTATGATATAACATGCAAAGATTTAATGGTAACTTAAATGTAAGAGGAAATGATCCTTTGGACCTATCAGACTATAGGTGGTGAAAAGGTGATCCTGCCCCCTAACCCATTCTCTCAAAAGGGTAGAGTTGAAACTTTAACTTATCAAAAGGGATAAATATATGCTAGTGACGACTAGTAAGGTATAAGCTCATAACCTAGATTACTCCCAAAAGAGTGGAGTATAGGGTGGCCCAGGAAAATGATGATGGAAGTAACTTTAAGTCACCTAAGGAACTAAGTATGCATGATGAGAAATATGATGTTCTTCTATGCATAGTATTTATGATATGATGATGAGAAATATGATGTTCTTCTATGCATAGTATTTATGATATGATTATGAGAAATATGATGTTCTTCTATGCATAGTATTTATGATTTGATGATGAGAAATGTGATGTTCTTTTATGCATAGTATTTATGATATGATGATGAAGAATATGATGTGTTGATAAAGGAAAAGTTCATTATAAACATGACATGCTAAGTTTATGATGCATTATAAGACGCATGATTAAAATCGACGAACCTCTAAAGTATATTTTCGAACTTAATAAATCAATCTTAGCATGTTCACTATTTCATAATGAAACCCGAGGTTCCTGGGGACGATGATGATGACACAATGCATCATCATGTGAGTACCCTACTGAGATTCTTTTTATAAGTTTCTCACTCCCTCTATTTTTCTTTCCATCTCGTCTTCAGAAATAGGAGGAAGTGTTCGTGATTCACATTGAGACTTTCACCTAGTGAACTTGATCCTTAGTTTCACTCGTATATTTCAGATATCTATCCCTATCCCTGAGTGTTATTACTAGGTGCCATTAATGGATGTCCTTCCATCCATATATTATTTATGTTTTGTTAGATTGCTTACACCTAGTCTCATTTTGTTGGTAGGCAAAATATCTATGTGATATGTAATTATGGATGTCATATAATGGAGCCAATATGATGTGTTTCTTCATGATATGTCTATTCATTTTCTGCTTTATTTCGATTATCGTTCACGTTATGCACGGCTCACGTTTTCAATTATGTTTAAAAAAAAAATGGCTCGTAATTTCACTAGGTATTTTCAAAGCATGATTAAGGAACTGAAGCAAAGAGTAAAGTCTAGTAATTAATCAATACCGCCTAGGTGTATTGGATTAATTATTAGGGTGTTACACCCTACACTATTGGAAACCTACAAATCAAGTAATCCATGGCTCAATGGAGCTGGCATTAATGTTATGTCAAAATCACTCTGCCAATCCTTGCACTTTGGAGAACTCAAGCCTACCGGGTTGCAAATTCAGCCTCAACTGCAGCATCATAGGGCCAAAAGGAGTATTGGAAGATGTTTGATATAGTAAATGATTTAATATTCCTTACTGATTTTATGTCCTTGAAATGGAGAAGGGCACTAATGCCTTACATTAATCTTAGGAAGACCCTTTTTGAAAAGCTAGAACCCTAATTGATGTTCATGCTGCATATTATCCATGGAATGTGGGGACATGAAAGTCCAATTCTGTTTATTTGATGTAATGAAATATCCCCATAAGGAACACTCTGTATTTGGCTCAATGTCATTGATTCATTAGTAGAAGATGCATATAGTAGCTTGCTAGTAAGGAGGTTTATTCCCCTTTTCATGCTTTTTTTTCTTCCATGGAATATGATGTGTATGTCGTGTTAGTGTTCCAAGTTTTTGGGATAAGGACACCACTTGAGTAACAATCATCAGTTCATAGGTGCTTCATGAACAACCTATATTGGAGAGAAACCTTGTGTTGGGCAAAGGATTTTGCTGCATGAGCCAAGGTTAAAGTCTAAATGGAAGGGACCATTCTTGGTTACTTAGGTCCACCCTAGTGCTACAATTGAATTGGAGAACCCCTAAGACCATGAGTCGTTGTGACATTAATGCGTATCGGCTGATGCACCTCCATGAAGCTCCCAAGGATCTAGGGCTGTTAGATGGTATTTCTTTGGGTTAAGCCCACACCCTCCATGAGGGTCCTTACCATCCAACTTAGGGACATTAAAGCAAAGTGCTGGGTAGGAGATAATCCACCGTGAGGGAGTTTTTCTTTACCTTTTTATTTTACATTTATGCATTTTAATTATTGTCATTTTTAGTTTTAAGTCTTGCATCATATTTTATTATTTTTTGTGTCTTACACCATCCTTTTGACACCTTAGAGGCTACATGCATAGGCTTGCACCACATGCAGGATATATTGACTTGCTTGGCATTGATTTTATTTTGTATTTCATGCTTGGTGATTCACTGTTATTTGGATTAAGTACATGCACTTTTTCCTGTGAGATTTTTAGCTTCTTTGATTAGACTATCATGTGCTATTCTTGTTTGTTCATGTGTATTTCCTTCTTTTGATTTGTATTCTAGAACTTGCTTAGGGTCTTATTTGAAAATATGTTTCCATATGCATACTTGAATATGATTGAGGGTTTCTCATTTTTAGCCACTTGTCCATATATCCACCCTTTGTATGTTACCATTGTTTAGGCCCTTTAAGCCTCATTATTCTATTCTTTTGTTTTAGCACATCCTTAGCCAAAAGTGAAAAACCAAGAAAATGCCCAACCTTTTAAGCTTAGGAATACATTTGTGCAATTCTTATATGTGCATAAGCATAAGTGTAGAGGAGAATATGAGAACATGCCCCAATTTAAGTGTAGGGAGGGACAATGTGTATCCATGAGTGGCAAAAAGAAAAAAGAAGTCCATTAAGCAAGTGGCATACCAAGAAAAAAAAAAAAAGGAAAGTTGAAAATCTAAAAAATAAATTTCTAAAAAATTTGGTTGAAGGTGTACCACATTGAAATTAAAGGCCCATAATTGTGATTAAGTTGGACAAAGTGTACCCTTAGGCACTTGTGCTCTTGGTGTATGCATTTTCTCTCATTTGACTAGAGGTTTAGATCATTATTATATACCTACTTTCATCTAAGCCCCATTTCAACCAATGGTAAGTCTTCTTGACTCAATATGCATGTATGTGTAACGATAGAGAATGAGATCTGGAGGAAGCTTATGGTAATGCATTTTCATTTGAGGTGATTGAGTGTACATCATAACCCAAAACACTTGAGTGAATGAGTAAATGTAACACCCTAGTCTCTTTAGAAATTAATTGAGGAATGGTGGATGGAAATATCGACATTCTGAGAGGGACAGTTGTGATGAGAATGACTCCATGAGGGAGCACAAAAAAAAAAAAAAAAAAAAATCAGGAATAGTACTTTGCGGGCCGTAGGCCGCTGGACAGCGAAACTAGAGGTTTGGGACCCGAGGTGCCCGAAGTTAAGAAAATATGAGAATAAGAGTAGAAAGGTGTGGGAATGATAATTTTATACCTAGAATTATTTTTGGTAATATCGGTGATATTCGGTACGACGTTAACCGCTCGCTGAGATTTCTGTGTTTGAATTTTTAACACGAAGGATATTTCTAACATCATTAATAATTAATTTATAATTTATAAGTGATATTACCTATTTGAGGCAAGTGGAAGGCCAAGATTTGATCTTGGATTTCAAGATCAAATCCTAGCCATCCACTTGGTGTTCTAGTAACATGAGTCATCACAAACACACTTTAACAAGTGATGAGTCACACCAACACTTAGCAATTTCTCCCCAAGACAGCCAGCATTTCGGCCAAGGGAAGAAGAAAAGCAGCTGCCAAACCTCCATGTTCAAGAGCTTCATCTTAGTTACAATTCACATAAACACTAGCCTAGGATCATCAAAACCTAAACCTTTCTTCACTAAAGTTGCTCTACACCTCCATCTCTATAATTCTAACCGATTAGAATTCCAAAAACCTCATCCTTTTCATCTCATCCATCACTGATTATAGGAGGATTTGGGGTGGTTTGAAGAGTTGGAAGTGAAGAACAATCATCTTGAAGCAACCAAACACAAAGACACACAAGCCTTCACAAGTAGGGTTTTTTGTTTGGCTGTTTTTGCTAAATTTTCTGTTCTGATTTGGGATGATGTGTACCCGAAAATTTTGATGATTTTGATTGATATTGTGTTGAAATGGATGTATGAATTTTGGTGGTGGGATTGGATGGTGTTAGAAAAGGGTTTTGAACCAAAACATGTTGGACTGGTGTGCTGGATTTTCGGACTACTTGCAGGCAGTCTGAAATCCGGAATTTTCTGGATATATTGTAGGTCTTTATGTGAGCTGAAAAAAATATATGTTCATCCTAACATCTTGGGCTAGTCCCATAAAATTTTTGGGTGTTTATATTGAAGTTTGCTACCTGAAAAATTCAAGAACCGAAATGTGACTTGTGCTGTCCTGGTTGCTGAAACTGGAGCAATAAACTTTCCTGATTTTATTATCCTAGTAATTGGTTGATCTAGCCCCTGAAATTTTTATGAGAAGTTAGTAACATATGTAAATGTCACTGTGAATTTTCTTGGGTTTTAAATCCATAAATTTCTAGGGTTAAAAATTATGGAAACCCAAATCTAGTCTGTGAATTAGGGGCACCTGACCACTGGATTTGTATATTTTATTGAAGTAGTTATATAACTCTGATTGCTTTGAAATTTTTACAGGTTATACTAGACACATTGAAGTGTCATCTCGAATTTTTATGGCTGTTGTGATGGCTTTTGGGTATAGCAATTAAATGTTCCACCTAGGACATTAATTCTGCCAGGGTGCTGGAAATTGAAAATGAATGATATTCATGATAATATGATAGATATGCTAAATCTATGGCATGTGAATGCACACTTATTGCTTAAATTTCTGATTTATAAATCTTGAACGCAAGTAACTAGATAATTGTAAAGTTGACATGCTATTGAGACATGGAAGAGAAGTATGTAATGTGAATTGTAAAATAGTGCTGAGATAGCTGGTGTATATGCTGTTGTTGTATACTTGGGCATACGGGAAACAGAAACAAGGCTTAGAGGGATAGAGAGGGAAGGCAAAAAGAAGGACTTCCCTAGAAAAGTTATGAGTCGGTAGACGTATCGGCTAGGCATAGAACTGAGTGATCCGGAAATGGAAAAAATGAAGTTCGGTGACCTTGAATAGGAATGAGCTCATGTCCTAGCAGCTATTGTCCTTTATGAGATTGTTAATTATTAAGATGGCCCTATGTGAACTAAGCCTTCCCTATGTTTGTAAACTAAGAAAAATATGTGGCACGGAAATGTTGGCGTGGCATGAGTTATCATTATATTGTTAGTTTAAATTTTCATGATCTACAGAATTGAATATCGACGCCTATGACTTATATATATGAACATGGTATATGCATGAATTCATTTCTGGACTATGTATAGCACATGGGAAAACTACCCTACGAGAATTTTACATTATTCTCACCCCTAATTGTATATATTGTATTGTTCATTTTAGAGATGCCGTCCCTGATCTTTTTCCTTGACTCGCCACAATGGGTGTGGCAGTATGACCCAGCCTGGATGCTATGTATGCGGTTGGGTACTCGACATTCGTATTTATATGTTCTTTGATCGGTCGTTTAGTACCTCTGGATTTGCTGCCGATTTCACCCTACTTTCCCTTACGAGGGTGTGCCTCTCCATATGGCCCATCCAGACGTGTTCGAGGTTCCCCTGCCCCACCCTGTGTACCGCCAGGATGCACCAGCACCTTCATCCTCCTCTTCCGATTCGGACCCCTCTGAGGCCCAGACACTCCCTGGAGGTGAGGCCATTGCACCTATGGCCAATGGCTTTCTGGAGGAGGGGGCGAGGTCATGAGTAGTGGTCGACATGTATAGGGCAGTGGTGTAGTGTTAGGGTTTACCTACCTAGATTGATGTACTTCCGATTTCCTTTTTGCTCTGTTGTATATGTATATATGTTTATGCTATTTTGTCAGGAGGGTATTTGAGCAGGTTAGGTATTAGATAGGGGATTAGCCTCAGTCATTTAGTTCTGGACTTTTTGGAGTCGTTTCATCAGGTTTTTTTCTTTATGATGTACAACTGTGCCACGATGTCACTATATGTAAATTTTGGCTATGAAAATATATGTATTATGACTTCCTCATTATTGATTATCCCGACTAGTATAGATATGAGACTTCAGGACACTCTGCTAATTACTATGTCTATACTCGAGAAATGTGGTAATTAGGAGGGTGTTACATTATGGTATCAGAGCGCTCTATCCTATCAGCCTTAGGATTGGGCCGACTATGTTTCCGTAGTAGTTGTCATGCATTACAATATATATGTGTATGTATGACTGCGGTTGGGAATGTTGTGGGTTACTGCCATACTTGGATTGGTATTGAGCCTGATCAACTCAATATTTTATTTGGTGTGACAGGAATCAATGACGTCAATCGGAGACTGGAGTTGGTAGGAAATAACACTGAGATGATGAACACTTTTCGTGAGATGGCCGCAATGAGGGAACAAGCGACAATTGCCAATCGCATGATGGAAAGGTTGAATCAATGAAGACCAGCATCATTTATAATCCGGGAGGAATGAAGTGGATGGAGAATACCAGAAATTTGCGGAATTTAGAAAGGCGAATCCCCCGCCTTTTCGAGGCGCGTTGACCCCTGCAAGGAGAAGAGTGGATCAAGGCAATGGAAAAGATTTCTCAGCTCTACCCTATAGGAGGTTCAAAAGGTGGCTTTTGCCACCTATATGCTAGAAGCAGATGCTGAGTTTTGGTGGGTAGGTACAAGAGGGTTGTTCCAAGCGTCCCAGACTGAGGTTACCTGGGATGTCTTTAAGGAAGCTTTTTATCATAAGTACTTCCCGCTTCCGTGAGGAATGCAAAGGAGCTGGAATTTATGGCTCTTAGGCAAGGACCTATGAGTGTGGCGGAGTATACTGAAGTTTGAGGAACTCTGCAAATTTTCCACAATCTATCAACGTGACCGAATGAAGCCTGGAAATGTATGAAATATGAAGGGGGTTTACGTGAAGATATAGAGGCCGCGTGAGTCTCTTGGAGATCCGATTATCCCACATTGGTGAACAAGTGTCGCGTGCTGAGGACTTAACAAGAAGCTCGCCAGCTTCAGAGATACACAAAACAATATCAGGAGAGGACTAGCACCCCAAGGCCCTCGATTCAAGCCTGTGCACCAGTCTAGGGAAGGTTTCCACCTAACAACAACAACAACAACCGAGGGAAACAAATCCAATCTCCACGGCCGGAGACAAGCAGAGAATGCCCTAAATGTGGGAAGTTTCACGGGAATCGGCCATGCTGGACCACGCAGATTACATGCTTCGCTGTGGGAAACCAGGACACAAGATATTTGAGTGTCCCAACAAGAAGGTTCATCATGTCCCACCCTGAGGCCACAACAACAAGGACGTGTTTTGCTGTGAGTGCCAGGAAGCTTCTCAATCTGCCGATTCTGACCGAGGTAAGTGTGAAATAAATGGAGATATCTTAGATGTACTGGATGATTCGGGTGCTTCCCATTCTTTCATATCCCATGAATGTGTACAAAGGTTAGGACTACCTGTGTCTGAATTATCGTATGACCTCCTTGTATCCACCCCTACTGCGAGTCCTATTAGGACTTGTCAAGCATGCATGACCATCTCCCTTCTTATAAATACTAGGGAATTTAAAGCTAATTTGTTTTGTCTACCTTTATCTGGCCTAGAAGTCATTTTAGGTATGGATTGGATGGTACCAAATTACGTACCTTACATTGTCCAACTAGAACTGCTATCTTTCTTCTTATGTCTTCTTCTGTTCCTGGTCCCCTTTTCATTTTACTTGGACCTAGTGACGCCTAACCCTAGTAAGGTAGACCGTCAGGAATATGTCCTCCTCGGCTAGTGAAGCCGAAAGTAACCATGATGTAAATACGATTCCAGTGGTGAGGGATTATCCAGATGTATTTCCAGAGGATATTCAGTTTCCGCCCGAGCGGGAAGTCGAATTTTCCATTGAGCTTTTCCCGGGACGGGTCCTATCTCAATTGCTCCCTATAGGATGTCTCCCTTGGAGTTGAAGGAATTAAAGTCACAAATTGAAGAGCTACTAGGGAAACACTTTATTAGACCTAGTGCCTCGCCCTGCCCCCCCTTTTGGTAAAGAAAAAGGATGGGAGTATGAGGCTCTGTGTGGACTATAGAATTGAACAAGGTAACGATCAAGAACAAGTACCCTCTGCCAAGAATTGACGACCTTTGGATCAATTACGTGGGGCAACTGTTTTCTAAAGATTGACCTTAGATCGGGTTACCACCAAATTCGAGTTCGGGATGAAGATATCCCTAAGACTGCCTTTAGAACTCGATACGGCCATTATGAGTATAAGGTGATGTCGTTTGGACTTACCAATGCTCCTCGGTATTCATGGATTATATGAACCGAATTTTCCGTCCGTACTTAGATAAATTTGTAGTTGTCTTTATAGACGACATACTTATTTATTCAAGGACTGAAGAGGAGCATGCAGAGCATCTTAGGGTCGTGCTACAAATCCTAAGGGAGAGGAAATTGTATGCTAAACCGTCAAAGTGCGAATTCGGATGGGAGAGGTTCAGTTCCTTGGTCATGTGATATCGCGAGAAGGAGTTTTCGTAGATCCCAGCAAAGTAGAATCCGTACTTAATTGGGAACGGCCAACTACGGTGATTGAGATTTGGAGCTTTCTTGGACTAGCTGGATACTATAGGCGATTTATTATGGGTTTTCCCAGCTAGCTCTACCTTTGACCAAGTTAACTCGAAAGAATGCTCAATTCAAATGGACACCAGAATGTGAGAATAGTTTTCAGGAGTTGAAGCAGAAGTTAACCACGGCTCTGCCTTGGTGTTACCCGACCCTCGAGGACCCTTCGAGGTTTATTGTGATGCTTCTGGTAAGGGTTTAGGGTGTGTGTTAATGCAAACAGAAATGTGGTTGCTTATGCCTCTCAGTGAGACCCCATGAGGTGAATTATCCAACCCATGATCTTGAACTTGCGGCTTGGTTTTTGCTTAAAGATCTGGCGACATCATCTTTATGGTGTACAGTTAATGTCTTCTCTGATCATAAGAGTTTAAAATACCTCTTTGATCAGAAAGAATTGAATATGAGGAGAGACGATGGATGGAATTCCTTAAGGATTACGAGTTCAGCGAATTACCACCCAGGTAAGGCAAACGTTGTGGCCGATGCATTGAGCAGAAAGTCCCTGAGTATAGCATGCATGATGATCAAGGAAACGGAACTAGTAGAAGACTTCAAGAAGCTTAGCTTAAGCTCGTCTGTTAGCCCCGAAGGTGTGGTGTTAGGTCAGATTAGAATAACAAGCGAATTCAGGAACAAATTTTGGCTGCACAACCCGAAGACCAAGAGCTTCAAGAGATTTTAAAATCAGCTCACACTAAGAAGTTGCCGAATTTACCACGACCAGCGAGGTATATGGAGGTACAAGGACAGGGTCTGTGTACCTGAAGCGGTACTCTCAGGAATGAGATTTTGAAGGAGGCACACAAAGGCGAATTCACCATACACCCTGGGACTAGTAAGATGTATGCAGATCTCAAGAAATGTTCTGTGGCCTGGGATGAGAGAGACATAGTGGAGTTCGTTCAAAGGTGCTTAACCTGTCAAAAAATCAAAATAGAACACCAAAAGCCGGCGGGAACCTTACACCCCTTAGAAATCCCAGAATGGAAGTGGGAAAGTATCTCCATGGATTTCGTAATGGGTTTACCAAGAACGTCATCAGGCTATGATGCTATATGGGTCATAGTGGATAGACTAACCAAGTCCGCTCATTTCTTGCCCATCAAAGCTAATTATCCTTTGGATAGGTTAGCTTCCTTATACATCCAAGAAATAGTGAGGCTACATGGTGTTCCTTCTTCAATAGTTTCCGAGGGACCCCGTTTTACTTCAAGGTTCTGGGAGCCTTCCAACGGGCCTTTGGGACCAAGCTGTGTTTGAGTACGGCTTATCACCCCCAAACGGATGGGCAGACCGAACGTACCATACAGACTCTGGAAGACATGCTGAGGGCGTGCGTGATTGAGCAGAGGGAGTTGGGATAAAGTACTTCCGCGGTGGAGTTTTCTTATAATAATAGCTATCATGCTAGTATTGGCATGGCCCCATATGAAGCCCTATATGGAAGGAGATGTCAGTCTCCATTGTGTTGGTATGACTTGGGGGAAACACGATTGTTAGGACCCGATCTGGTTAACCAGACAGAGAGATCCAGAAAATCAAAGAGAAAATCCTCCGCAGAATCGTCAGAAGAGCTATGCAGACAATAGGAGAAAGCCTTTAGAATTTCGGGAGGGAGAACACGTATTCCTGAAGGTCACACCTACTCCAGGAGTAGGTAGAGCCTTAAAGGTCAAAAAATTGTCACCCAGGTTTATAGGCCCTTTTCAAATCCTTAAACGCATTGGGTCAGCTGCTTATCAAATAGCCCTACCCCCGTCTTTATCCAATCTCCATGACGTCTTCCATGTATCTCAACTTAGAATGTATCATCCAGACCTACCCATGTCATTGAACCCGAAATATCAGTTCCGGGATGATTTGACGTTTCGGACACCTCCCGTTAAGACGTGGATAGAGAAGTTAAGCGGCTAAGGAACAAATCGGTGCAACTAGTCAAGGTAGCTTGGGGTGGACCAGGAAACGAAGATTTCACCTGGGAGCTAGAGTCAACCATGAAGAAAGACTATCCTGACTTGTTTCCAGGTACGAAATTTTGAGGACAAAATTTTTATTAAGGTGGGTGGTAATGTAACACCCTAGTCTCTTTAGAAATTAATTGAGGAATGGTGGATGGAAATATCGACATTCTGAGAGGGACAGTTGTGATGAGAATGACTCCATGAGGGAGCACAAAAAAAAAAAAAAAAAAAAAAATCAGGAATAGTACTTTGCGGGCCTAGGCCCGGGACAGCCGAAACTAGAGGTTTGGGACCCGAGGTGCCCGAAGTTAAGAAAATATGAGAATAAGAGTAGAAAGGTGTGGGAATGATAATTTTATACCTAGAATTATTTTGGGATATTCGTGGATATCGGGACGACGTTAACCGCTCGTTAGATTTCGTGTTTCGAATTTTTAACATCGAAGGATATTTCTAACATCATTAATAATTAATTTATAATTTATAAGTGATATTACCTATTTGAGGCAAGTGGAAGGCCAAGATTTGATCTTGGATTTCAAGATCAAATCCTAGCCATCCACTTGGTGTTCTAGTAACATGAGTCATCACAAACACACTTTAACAAGTGATGAGTCACACCAACACTTAGCAATTTCTCCCCAAGACAGCCAGCATTTCGGCCAGCAAGGGAAGAAGAAAGGCAGCAGCTGCCAAACCTCCATGTTCAAGAGCTTCATCTTAGTTACAATTCACATAAACACTAGCCTAGGATCATCAAAACCTAAACCTTTCTTCACTAAAGTTGCTCTACACCTCCATCTCTATAATTCTAACCGATTAGAATTCCAAAAACCTCATCCTTTTCATCTCATCCATCACTGATTATAGGAGGATTTGGGGTGGTTTGAAGAGTTGGAAGTGAAGAACAATCATCTTGAAGCAACCAAACACAAAGACACACAAGCCTTCACAAGTAGGGTTTTTTGTTTGGCTGTTTTTGCTAAATTTTCTGTTCTGATTTGGGATGATGTGTACCCGAAAATTTTGATGATTTTGATTGATATTGTGTTGAAATGGATGTATGAATTTTGGTGGTGGGATTGGATGGTGTTAGAAAAGGGTTTTGAACCAAAACATGTTGGACTGGTGTGCTGGATTTTTGGACTACTTGCAGGCAGTCTGAAATCCGGAATTTTCTGGATATATTGTAGGTCTTTATGTGAGCTGAAAAAAATATATGTTCATCCTAACATCTTGGGCTAGTCCCATAAAATTTTTCGGGTGTTTATATTGAAGTTTGCTACCTGAAAAAATTCAAGAACCGAAATGTGACTTGTGCTGTCCTGGTTGCTGAAACTGGAGCAATAAACTTTCCTGATTTTATTATCCTAGTAATTGGTTGATCTAGCCCCTGAAATTTTTATGAGAAGTTAGTAACATATGTAAATGTCACTGTGAATTTTCTTGGGTTTTAAATCCATAAATTTCTAGGGTTAAAAATTATGGAAACCCAAATCTAGTCTGTGAATTAGGGGCACCTGACCACTGGATTTGTATATTTTATTGAAGTAGTTATATAACTCTGATTGCTTTGAAATTTTTACAGGTTATACTAGACACATTGAAGTGTCATCTCGAATTTTTATGGCTGTTGTGATGGCTTTTGGGTATAGCAATTAAATGTTCCACCTAGGACATTAATTCTGCCAGGGTGCTGGAAATTGAAAATGAATGATATTCATGATAATATGATAGATATGCTAAATCTATGGCATGTGAATGCACACTTATTGCTTAAATTTCTGATTTATAAATCTTGAACGCAAGTAACTAGATAATTGTAAAGTTGACATGCTATTGAGACATGGAAGAGAAGTATGTAATGTGAATTGTAAAATAGTGTGAATAGCTGTGTATATGCTGTTGTTGTATACTTGGGCATACGGGAGAAAACAAGGCTTAGAGGGATAGAGAGGGAAGGCAAAAAGAAGGACTTCCCTAGAAAAGTTATGAGTCGGTAGACGTATCGGCTAGGCATAGAAGTGAGTGATCCGGAAATGAAAAAAATGAAGTTCGGTGACCTCAATAGGAATGAGCTCATGTCCTAGCAGTCTATTGTCCTTTATGAGATTGTTAATTATTAAGATGGCCCTATGTGAACTAAGCCTTCCCTATGTTTGTAAACTAAGAAAAATATGTGGCACGGAAATGTTGGCGTGGCATGAGTTATCATTATATTGTTAGTTTAAATTTTCATGATCTACAGAATTGAATATCGACGCCTATGACTTATATATATGAACATGGTATATGCATGAATTCATTTCTGTACTATGTATAGCACATGGGGAAAACTACCCTCCTGAGAATTTTACATTATTCTCACCCCTACAGTTGTATATATTGTATTGTTAGATTCGACAGATGCCGTCCCTGATCTTTTTCCTTGACTCGCCACAATGGGTGTGGGGTATGAGCCCTGGATGCTATGTATGCGGTTGGGTACTCACATTCCGTATTTATATGTTCTTTGATCGGTCGTTTAGTACCTCTGTATTTGCTGCGATTTCGACCCTACTTTCCCTTACGAGGGTGTGCCTCTCCATATGGCCCATCCAGACGTGTTCGAGGTTCCCCTGGCCCCACCTGTGTACCCGCCAGGAGATGCACCAGCACCTTCATCCTCCTTCCATTCGGACCTCGGAGGGCCCAGACACTCCCGGTGGAGGTGAGGCCATTGCACCTATGGCCAATGGCTTTTGGAGGAGGGGGCGAGGTCATGAGTAGTGGTCGACATGTATAGGGCAGTGGTGTAGTGTTAGGGGTTTACCTACCTAGATTGATGTACTTCCGATTTCCTTTTTGCTCTGTTGTATATGTATATATGTTTATGCTATTTTGTCAGCAGGGTATTTGAGAGGTTAGGTATTAGATAGGGGATTAGCCTCAGTCAGAGTTCTGTACTTTTTGGAGTCGTTTCATCAGTTTGTTTTTTTTCTTTATGATGTAACTGTGCCACGATGTCACTATATGTAAATTTTGGCTATGAAAATATATGTATTATGACTTCCTCATTATTGATTATCCCGACTAGTATAGATATGAGACTTCAGTAACACTCTGCTAATTACTATGTCTATACTTGAGAAATGTGGTAATTAGGAGGGTGTTACATAAACATGACCTTAGGAGGATTTTTGTCCTTGATCCATGCATTATATGTGGAATTTACCTGTGTGCTATGTTCATGTTTATGCCTTACTTGTTAAGATGCTCTTAATTGTCAGTGTGAAAGCTTATTGTTGTGCCTCTAGGTTCATTGGATTGGTGTATTGTCATTTGTCTTCATACATCATGTATTTTTAGAGTCAATAAAGTTAGAACTGTAATTAGTCCCTATATGCCGCTTTTCATTCATGTTTTGGTCTAAATTGATTTTTACATGAAGACATGTGAAAGCTTATGTGTGAGGGAGTTTGATAAGGGCATTTTGTTAGCTTTAGAACCCTTCAAAAGCATCATGCTTAATGTTTTGAGTGATAACAAAACCAATTTTGTAAAAATATTTTGAAGAATGACTAATCATTTGCTTGAGTTTCTTAAGTATACAAATAGGATCATTCTCATTAACATACAACATCATGAACAAGTTTTATTTTCATGAAACCATGTGTAAATATGTTTGAATCTCATTCAAGGAGATTTAGAACTTAAACGAAGTGAAAGATAATCCTTGAAATGGATGTTGGTATGGTAAGCCCATGAAAGGAAATCCTTAAGAACAAACCAAAACTCAAATCCTCAGAAAGTATCCTGACTTCTAGAAAGTGTTATTCAAGTGAAGATTTTAATTCAACTCTGAAGCAAAGTGTGGTTACCACCTTCAATCATCATGATCGTGATATATCAATTATATCAAACTCTAATTGAAGCAAGGAAGATCAAAGGAAAGTCTAGAATTGAAACAATGCTTCAGAAGCACATTTACTAAATGGTGCACTTTCAGAAATGGGAGGAAAAATTCAAATTCAAATTAAAGTTAAACCGGTCAAGGAACGTGACATCTTACTTTTCAACTTGGTCAACCGTCCTAACTTCTAGAAGAAAAATTTCAGAAACCTCATTAGAAAGCAAAAAATAGTTTCTCAAAGTGGACTCAGAAATTAGACAACGGCTTCTGCAACTGCAAGTAACTTTGACATGAGAGCTCTTTTAGACTTCATTTCCAAGACACAAAAAGAAGATCAACACGTGTCACTAGGAAAGTAGATTAAGGGCAACTATCATAAATAAAGATCAAGTATAAAAAGGGATGTTGTGCTTACAACAAAAGACTTTTGATCATGACCTTGTGTTGAAACATTGATGAAATTTTCCTTCATCTTCTATAAAACTATTATAGCTTGTATTAAGTTTCATCTATAAAAATCTTCTTTCTATGTTCTTATTAGATTATACTTTCTTCCTAGGAAGAATAATTAGAAAGAAGTCACCCATATTTTCAGCACATACTCTGTTTCATCTAGAGAAAACCTAAGTGTTTCTTTGTTTGAGTGAACCATGAAACATATTCCTTGTAACCCGATCCAAGTAGTGATTGTTGTAAGGTAGCTTGAAGAGGCTAGTCAAAGACTACTTGGAAGTGTTAATAGAGTGAGCTATTGGTCACGTGAGATAGATTGAGAAGGTTATTGAAAGACTATTGACTTTTCAGGGTTGAGAAAGGGTTGATTAGTGGAACTCAATAGTTGTTAGAACTGATGTAAGGTTGGTAACCAGTATAAAACTCTTGTGAGTATCTTCTTCTTCCTTGAATCTCCTTTACATTCTATTTTGTGCCTATTATATTTTCTTTTGAAAAACTTTCTTTAATTCATTTTTCATATCTCTATTTTAGTTCAGAAAGTCACTTTATGACATATATTGACGTTATTTCTACTACACTTTAAGTTCATACTTGATAGTACTTTTTTAAGTTTTTCAGAATCTTAATAGGAAAGAAAAGTTCAAGCACGATTTAACCCCCAATTTTGGTGCACTTTTCAACCTGCATTTGGCATCATAGCTTAGGCCTCTAGGGGGTTAAGCAATCTAATGATCAGAGGAAAAAGATCCTATGAACAAATGGCACAAAATATCCATATTGCAAAAGGACACTCCATAAACATATCACTATTCTTTGATGGTGGAGACTATGCTTACTGGAAAGATAGGATACAGTTGTTTATAAAATATATAAGTCTTGATTTATGAGAAATCATTCAAGAAGGAGACTATATTCCAATGGAAAAAGTTCCTGAATGAAGATGCACCTTCCACCTCCAAGAAGTTCCCAAAAGTAGGTGAACAAAGCAACATAAGGCAAGAGTTCAGTTGAACTCAAAGGCCAAATACCTACTTACATGTGCACTAAGCAAAGCTGAATATGATAAAATCATTGCTTGTGACACAGATAAAGAAATCTAGGACAGACTTCATATGGCATGAAGGTCCTGATCAAGTTAAGGAGACAAATATCAGTATGTTAGTCCATCAATACGAAATGTTTAAAATGAAAAAGAGAGCATTGATGACATGACCACCAGGTTCATACACATAGTGAACCAACTAAAAGGTTTTGGTAAGAGAAACTTAAACTTTGATATGGTAAGGAAGATCTTGATAAGTCTTCCAAAATGACTTCCCAAGGTCATTGCCATTATTGAAGCTAAGGACCTTCAAACCCTTAGCCTGGATGCTCTTATTGGTTCTTTCAGAATCATGAGATTTTGCTTTTTGAAGTTCATCAATAAACCATAAAGAAGAGCAAGTCCATGGCCTTGAAGTCCTCACATAAGAACAGCCCAAAGGTAAAGTAATGAAAGTTTGAAACCTCATAAAGAAGAAGAATTAGAACATAAGTCTTAAGAAGATGGAGATGAGATCTCCATGCTCTGGGGAAGATGTTTAAATCTTGGAAAAGTATAACAAAGAAAAGAAAAGATATCAACTTCAGAAAAGATAGGAAAAGCAAGGGAAAGTTAGAAACGTAACTGTTAACTTGGAGAAAAGAGACACTTCAAGATTGATTGTCCCAAGCTCAAGGTTCAACAAAAAAAGTTCCTTTCAAAGAAGAAGGGAATGTTGCCACTTGGAGTGATTTAGAGGAAGAGAAGGAAAGTTCAAGAAAGCTAAGATGACCTTGAAATGTGGCAAACTTATGTTTCATGGCTAGCTACATTTAGAAGGAGAACTGGAGTAAAACATCTTCTTGAACCTGACCTTTCTTATTATGAATTACTTGCATTATATGATGAATTGCTTGAAAACTCTTAACCCTATCCTTTCACTATCTCAATCTTAAAAAGAACCATCAAAAAAGTTCTAGAACTTAAAAAGGCCAAGATAGATATTGAGAATCTAAGGCTTGAGAAGGAAGAGATTAAAGGAGAAAACAAGTTTTTAAATGTTAAGCGCAAAACCTTAGAAGTTGAAGTCACTGATAAAAATTAGAAAACTCATAAAGTTAAATACAAGGGGAAGCTCTTCTAAGAGCCTTATTGTACTTTGTATCCATATATATTTACAGCCATATATACCTAACAAAATAGAATTGATAAGGGACTTCAAATCATTGAGCTTCCATAGTAGCCGCTATATTGTTCCCTTGAGCAATCTGGAGACGACATGGGAACACAAAAACATAGGGATAAGAATTATGAAATTCAGGATATTCCCCAATACACAGTAACAAATGTCATCGTCATTATTCCAGCCCACTTTGGTTTATTAGGAAAATGTGATCATGCATTACATAATAAAGATTCATTTTAAAGTTCAAAATCATCCTTCTAAAGTGAGTTGCTTTTAACATTCAATCACTTAATACACGTATATCATAAGGCTCATGATCATAGTAAATAATGCTAAACAAATAATTCAATATGATATGAGTATGCATATGATAAATGCAATGATCTTTAGTGAAACTATCTTTATATGCCCTTGATATGTTGAAGGGATCTCATATATCCTTTTCTCATCTATACTTGCCCTTGATATGCTGGAAGGGATCTCATGTACATCTTCTCCACTACACGTGCCCTTGACATGTCAAAGTCGAAGGAGATCTCATCTTTACGTGCCCTTAACATATCAAAGGGGATATCTGTTTTACTTGTAACCATAAAACTTAATTCCATGCATTTTTTCTTTTCATTAACATAGGAAAGACTTAGTTCATACTAAATGGTATCAATGGATAACACCATATATGGGTAATAAACGCTTATCAGGACTAAGCTTATTCCTATACGTGATCATCGGACTTCATTTTTTCCTTTCCCGAATTCACACAGATCTATTCCTAGCCGATATCTTACCAACTCATAATATCTCTAGGGAAGTTCATCTTTGGCCTTCCCTTTTCAACATAATTCTTGTTTGTTTTGCGTATATGTCAGAACATGCACAATTAAAGCTCATACATTCTCTTTTGCCACATATATGCATCATTTACTTTTCTTTTCCCAAATACATGCATAAAGCACATATAGGTATTCATTCACAAGTAATTTTAATTATGCCTCATAAACAAATCTTTACTTCTTCTAGCATGTATTTATATATCACAAGTCACATGCTCAAATATTCACAATCAAGTATTCATGTCATACTAGAACTAAATGCTATTATATCATCATTTCAAGGAATTGGTACAATTTCAGCACATTAGGCAATTTCACACCTCTTAGCAATAATTAGATTGCATACTAAACAATCTAATTCAAGACTAAAACATTATCCATGACACTTCAATGTGTCCACAAGACCCTATAAAAATTTCAAGGCAAAACAAGCTCTCTAGCTATGTTAACAAAATTGTATAAATTCAAAGGTTAGAAACCATTTGTTTTTAGGCTACAATTCCCAATTTTATTACCATATCAAATAAACATAAAAAATTATACAAAAATTCAAGTTTGGACTTCAAGATGTCCTCAATATCTATAAAATTTTCAAGTCAAAAGTCGACCATTTGATATAGTAACAAAATTATAAAAAATTATAGCTTCAAATTGGCTGTTTAGACAATAACCCTAACAATTCTGGTTTTTTATATTTCAAAAATAGTGAAAGTTTCAAAATGACTCAAGAAAAATCATAAAACTACCTTAGGATGTTAATTTCATCACATAAAAATTTCAACTAAAAAAAATATCTACAAATACTTCAAAAAAATCATGAACCATCTTTCCCCTGTGAAAAACTAGAATTCTAGCAGCCTAGTTTAAAACTTGTTTTGTCAAAACTGATTTTCTATCAACATCAAAATACTCCACCCATGTAAACCCATCAACTTCTATGTATATACACATACTAAGGCCAAAAATATCAAGCTTAACCATTCAATAACTTACAAATAAAATTTTGAGAAAGAAAGAAGTTGAAAAATCGTACTTGTGAAGCTTTAGGACTTTGTTCAAAATGATCTTCCAAAAATAGTTTTCGTCACTTCAAGGCCTTCCAAATAGCATTAAACCCTTTCTTCAATAGTGGGGTATTGTAACGCCCGATTTTTTGTTTGAATACAAATGATCAAAATGCCCTTGAGGTTATTTTTACTCAGAATTTTAGGGTTTACCCAGTTCAAATGGGTCAACTCAATGTTTGAAGGGGATTATATCTGCAATGTTTGATATCAAGGTGAAAATCTCGTTTTAAACTTTCAACTCAAAATGATCGAATATCCTACGCTTTACGCGGATAGTGGCTTTAGCCCAAACTTTTCAGGAAGTTCATAATGATGTCTATGAGTGATTTATGATGGTTAGTTAAGCCTGAGGTCCAGAGTTTTAGTGCAAAATTACCATTTTGCCCCTGGAACAGTGTACAAGTGAGTCTAATGACATAATTAACCAAACCTAAGCAATATTAGGCTCTAATCGAAGATTAATTTATTTCGATAATTAATCTAGAGTCAAAATAATTTATTAAGGTTAATTAGAACCTAAGATTGCTTAGTTAAACTCTAATTTCATCCTTTGATTCAAGATTCCTAGTCATGGAATCTTGAATAATTTCTCTCTCCAATTCCTTAAATCAAGGAATTGTGTCTATGACATAATTTGACTTGAAAAGAGTTTTAATTTGTTAATCTAGCAAGACCACCCCCTAAATCAAGTCTTGACAACCTTAATTGACCATTATCTCACCTAAACACTTTCTTAAAAACTCCTAATCAAAACCTTAATCAAAGATACACCTAAACACATCATTAAACCACAATTACATGAGCAATTTCTTCTTCCCCTTGGTTGGAAATTCTGGCTGAACACTCCTTGCCCTAAATTCATCACATGTTGATTTTGTTTCACTCCAAAGACCATGCCTTGAGCCATACTTTGGACTATACTTGAAGTCATATCTCACTATGCCTTGCCCATACTCACAACCATACCAATCAAGAGATATTTTTCCTCACCAAAGCCAAGAAGGCCATCGGCCTTCCCTCCTTTTCAGCCTCCATGTTGAAGTTTTTCTATAAATACCAAGCATTAGAGAACTTGGATACACTTTAGATCATTTGCCAAGTTCAAGCCTTCTTGCATTTTCCTATCTTTTTCTCTCAATTTCTCTTCATCTTGTTCTTTTTCCTCCACCATCAAAGAAACCTTTCCACTACCATAAACCATCACAAACAACCTTGAACCACCACTCCCCAACCTCAAACTACCTCTCAAACACCAAACCTTTCCATTTCCAAGTTTACTTTTTCAAGGAAAATTCATCTTCCTTGAGTTCCTTGGTTGAACCATCATCCTCACCAAGAGAAGATTTTGTCTTCTCATTCCATCAAGAATCCAAGTTTCTTCTCATTTCTTTCAAGACTTCTTAGGTAGGGGTTTATTTTCAAAGTTTTCCTTGCTTTCTTTAAAATTCTAGTTTTCTCTTGGTTTTCAAGCTTTTTCTTTTTCTCCTTTCATTTTCGGCCTTGGAGCCTTTTATGAGAAAAATTTGACTTGATGATGAGGTTTCAAGATAATGGTCTTGTGATGCCATGTGAGGAACCTCTAAAGTTTGAAAAACTTGGTCTTGGAACATATATGTTTTTGGTTTCTTTCCTTTTCTTTGCTCAAAGATTTCGTTCTCTTTTCCTTTTTCCTTAAGGAATTCGGTTTCCACTTCCTTATTTGAACAAAGTTTGATAAAAATATTAAGTAGATCACTAAAAGTTTTGTTAAGAAAATTAATCATATGTTTTCAAAGAGCTCTAAGCTTACCCTTGCCAACCTTAAAGTTGGTCGACGTTCTAAGAGTTTACTCTAGAATGAAGCCCATGAGCAATAAAATGAAGAATATGAGTAGTTCTTTTATGTTTGCTTTGGTAAAGTGTTGATGTTTATTTCTTAGTCCATTTTCTTGATCTTGATGATGAAAGTTCAAACCAAAGACTTCTTTGAAGACTTGGTGCTAAGAACTCTAAAGCTCACTTTATGTTGTTAAGATACATATTGGGTTAAGGTTGTAATGTGCCTCTAAAGTCTTGCAAGAGCTCTAGTTAAGATAAAACAAGCTTGCACTCATGTTTAAGTTTATGCCTTGCATATCATGTTTACTTTGATGCCATCACCGCTCTCAAGAATAAATAAATGAACTTGCATTATCATATTTAAATTTCCAAGCTTGCATTTCATGTTTATATTTCAAGTCATCACTTAATATTTAAAGATAATAATGGGGTTGCATCTCATATTTATTTTATGCTCTCACTTTACTTTATAATGAAGAATAAAATAAAGTGCATAGTGTAACACCCTAATAATTAACCCAATACACCTAGGAGGATTGATTAATTACTAGACTTTACTCTTTGCTTCAATTCCTTAATCATGCTTTGAAAATACTTAGTGAAATTACGAGCCATTTTTTTTTTGTTAAAACATAATTGAAAACGTGAGCCACGCATAACATGAACAATAATCGAAATAAAGCGAATAACGTCAGACATAGCATAAAAACACATCATAATGGCTCCATCATATAACATCCATAATTACATAACACATAGATAGTTTGCCTACCAACAGAATAAGACTAGGTGTAGCAATCTAACAAAACATAAATAATATATGGATGGAAGGACATCCATTAATGGCACCTAGTAATAACATTCCAGGGATATGGATAGATATCTGAAATATACGAGTGAAACTAAGGATCAAGTTCAGCTACCAGGTGAAAGCCTCAATGTAAATCACGAACACTTCCTTCTTTCTACGAGATGGAAAGAAAAATAGAGGGAGTGAGAAACTTATAAAAAGAATCTCAGTAGGGTACTCACCTCATGATGCATTGTGTCATCATCATCGTCCCCAGGAACCTCGAGTTTCATTATGAAATAGTGAGCATGCTAAGATTGATTTATTAAGTTCAAAAATATACTTTATCGAGGTTCGTCCTTTTAATCATGCGTCTTATAATGCATCATAAACTTAGCATGTCATGTTTATAATGAACTTTCCTTTCATATATAATAACATAGTTATGCATAAGACCACATCATATTCCTCATCATCATATTTCTCATCATCATCTCATAAATACTATGCATAGAAGAACATCATAATCACATAATACGTTACTTAGTTCCTTATGACTTAAAGTTATTTTCATCATCATTTTCCTGGGCCACCCTATACTCCACCCTTTTGGGAGTAATCTAGGTTATGAGCTCATACCTTGCTAGTCGTCACATACTTATCCCTTTTGATAAGTAAAATTCCGCTCTTACCCTTTTGAGAACGGACTAGGGGACTAGGATCACCTTTTCACCACCTATAGTCTGATGGGTCCAAATGATCATTTCCTCTTGCATTTAAGTCACCATTAAATCTTTGCATGTTATATCATAATTCAATTCATAATCATCATGACATTTTCTCATTTATAGTCTTATGATGGAATAATATATACTAACTAAAATCATGCATCTGAGAATTCCAGGAAAGAGGTGGGTCACAATGGACACGCTTAAATACCAAGTCTTTCCTAGCCAGAACCTTTCCAAATTACACTTTTAGTAGTACACTTTCTTCAGCAACAAAGGTAATTTATTTAAATAAAGAGATTATTTCTTTATTTCATACATAAGCATTTTCATTGTTTGCACAGCAACTATAACATGCAAGCTAGGGAATCATTCAATGGCATCAAATACTTAATAAGCATCAAATCACTTTATAGACTTATCACTTAAAACATCAAAGAGGCATCATCATAAATCCTTATCGAAAACCGTCTTAAACAACCGAAACTCTAGAATCGGGTAACCTCAATTGCCAAACTAATTAATTATGCATCTAAGGGATTCATTACCATTATTACAATTAATTATAAGGCTTAGGAACATTATTAAACTCTATGGGGTAGCATAGCCAGTAAGTTATTCTTAAGGTTTTATGGTGTGCTAGAAGTTGCGTTTTTAACCCTTTCTCATTACCGTTTTTCCTTATGATGCTAAAATTAATTACTAAACCAATTATGAATCATTCTCCCTTATCTAAACATGATAAAATCTGGTTCTTAAGATCACTAAAGGCTTTGGAGAATACATAAATTTTATTCTCTAAAGTTCTAGAAATCTTGCTTTTATGGTTTTTCTAGTTGCTAGTTTCATTTTTAGTATTCGGATAAATCCTACACTAATTGTTACCAAATTTTTCGTGGCTTAACCAATCTTAAACAGAATTATATCATACTAAAACAAATTTGGCAGTGGCTAAACTTAAAGAGATCAAAGACTAGCTAAATTCAAGCTTTACGGTTGTTTTATATAGCTAGTTTCTCTTCTAACTTGCATAGAATTGTTTCCTCATCAATAAACATAATAATCACAACTCTAAACATATTAAATCATCATCATACATTAGTAATAAACTCATATCAGTGGCTGAATCATGAATCTCATAAAATCACATTTTAAGTGTACATAGAATACTAGTTTCTTGTAAAATCTTTACAAAGCCTTAAAACTCTTTTAGAAACTAATTCTTTTTGCTAAACTTGAAAGAATCTTCATAATTAAAATTTCTCACTTAAGATAAAAGGAGCAAGTCTTGAGCTTAAGAGATTTATGTGATATCTTAGAATCATAAACATGCTATGCAACCTCATTTTAATCTTGTCATTATAAGGTGATAACTTGGAATTATAAACATGATATGCAAATCCATTTCTTTATCTTTAAGATTTAAGGTGATGACTTGAAAATTAAACATGATGCAAGAACTTGAAATATAAACATGATGCAAGAAAAGGCGTAGTCCGCATGGAATGTGGAGGAAGAGAATCTTAAGAAACCGAGCGCGGTAATCCGCATTGGACCGGTGAAGGGAGAAGAGAATTATTATTACATCTTTTTAAGCTCCAATCTCAAGACTTCTTAAAGAATCAATTCTTTAACTCCAATAATCTTATTTCTTTGCTTGTGATACTTGGGCAAGTCTTTGAGCTCTAGGATCTTTAGGTGATGACATAAAAATAAACATGTCATGCGTTGATTCTTTTAACCATTATAAAATAAAGTGAGAACATAAAATAAATATGAGATGCAACTTCTTTATTATCTTTAGAGATTAAGTGACAACATGAAATATAAACATGAAATGCAAACTTGGAAATTTAAACATGAGTATGCAAGTCCATTTATTCATTCTTGAAATTTTAGTGATGACATAGAAAGTAAACATGATTATGCAAGGCATAAACTTAAACATGGATGCAAGTTCATTTGATTTCTTTACTAGAGCTCCTTCAAGACTTTATAGAAATACAAATTCAATATATATATCTTAACAAGACAAAGTGAGAAATACATCTTTCAAATTCTAAACTCAAGATCATACAAACATCATTCTTTAAAGTTTTGCATCAAGTGGAACTTTCAAGCTTTAGAGGCCTAACTTGTGATGGATTCACAACCCACCTTCAAGGTCCTCATCATCAAGCCATCATCTTAGTCCCACCTAGGCCATATGGCTGAATTGGTTAAAGAAAAGGAAGAAGAAAACCAAATGGAAAAACTAGAGAAAATCCATGAAATCATCATTTTGAACCAAGAACAACACTTAGCAAAACATAGAAATAAACTTAAAAATAACTCCCTACCTAATCTAATTTGAAGGAAAGGAAGAGAACTTGGTTTCTGAGTGAAATGAAAGAAAATATTCTTGAAAACTTGAAGAAAGAATTCAGCCAAGAGGAGGAGAAATGAGAGCTTTTGGTGCTTTGGAAAAATTAGAAATGTGTACAATTTTGAGCAAGCATCTAAGACTTCTTAAGCATGCCTATTTATAGAGGATTTAAGTTCATGTATGGACAAGAGGAGAAGGCATAATTTTTGGATTTTTCATGGGGAACAAAGGGAGGAAAATCATTTCTTGTTTAAGGCATGTTTTATGCCATGTTTTAGGGAATTTTTTGGCATTTTGTTTTAGTGCATTATCTTGCAATAATTCTAATGATTATGGCTGAATTATTTCATGCATTACAGCCTCATGGAAGAGGGTTTTGTGTGTTCCATGTATTATTTAGGTGTAGGCAAGGTATTCATGCAATTTAGAGAATTTACGGTTAAGGGCTTAGGTGAATTAGTAAGCAATTTGAGTGTTTTAAAGCAATTTTAGGTTCTAATCAATTTAAATAAATAATTTTGACTCTAGATTAATAATTAGAATTTAATAAGCTTTAATTTGAGCCTAATATTGCTTAGGTTTCGTTAGACAAATCAAAAATCTCAAAATTTGTAAAACCTACAAGAGAGGGCAAAACGGTCATTTTACTTAAAAATTGCCCGAGACCACCCGAGCTTAACCAATGGTTAATCATGGCTTAAAAACACCTTTTAACACATTTTAGTGAGGTTCGGGCTAATGGCACGCAAATCGGGTTAAAAGCAGGGGTGTTTTGGTCATTTAGTACGTAAGAGCTCAAAATTAGGATTCTTCTCCTCTATTAACACTCATAACACAAACAATCCCTTATTAACATCAAAACATCCCCTTGAGGACGGGTGGGGCCCACGATCCTCATTTTCTAGTAAAATAACCTCAAGGGCATTTTGGTCATTTTACACGTACAGAAAATTGGGGTTTGCAATACTTGCACGAATTGCTCCTAACTTCTCTTCTAACGTTATATTCCTTTATTAAGGATTGTTTGGTCTCAAATTTTATATAATATTTACCTACGGTAATTCGGTAATTCCTAATGACAGTAAAAATTACAGTAAAAATTGGGCGTTACACATAGCATGTTTATGTTTATGTCATCACCTAAATACTCTAAGTCAAAGACTTCCCAAGTATCACAAGTAAAATTTTAGAAAATGGAGGCATCCAAAGGAAGCCATTTCGGCCTTGTGATGATGATAATGGACTTGATATGAGTTCATCTAATCATAAGTGCCCATAGCCTATGTCTTTGAATTTTCTAAGCTTCGATGAACTTAAAGAATATCATGAACAAGATTTGATGTTTTAAATCTAATTCATGAACAAATTATTTTAGCTACTGACCTCACCCACATTTGTGTGATTTTAAAGAGATTAATTGGTTTCTAAAAGAGTTTTAAGTTCCTAAATTTGTTTCAAGAGAAAACTAACAACTTATATGCATTTAAATCATGAAATTATATGATTATGTGAGCTATATCTATTTGGTTATACCTTGGTTATTTGGCCACTATATTAATTCTGTTTTATAGTATTAAAGTGTGTAAAACTATGTTTGAGTGAAGCAAGGAACGATTTAGGGAAGTTAGGAAAGAACAAGTAATTAGAAAGGACTAAAAATGAGAAGTCTAGAACACTTAGACACGAGAAATGCAAATTCTATTCCATCATAATTGAACTTAAGAAAAATGGTTTATAAATAGTGAATATGTGTAGGAATCCCTCATAATTAGTTTAGGAATTGAATATAGAGCCTTAGTCGAAGACAGAATGTAACACCCTAATAATTAACCCAATACACCTAAGTTATATTGATTAATTACTAGACTTTACTCTTTGCTTCAGTTATTTAACCATACTTTGAAAATACTTAATGAAATTATGAGCCATTTTAAAAAAAAAAAACATGATTGAAAACGTGAGCCTCGCGTAGCGTGAACGATAATCGAATAAAGCGGAAAACCAACGGGCATATCATGAAAAACACATCATATTGGCTCCATCATATGACATCCATAATTACATAACACAATATTTTGTCTGGCAAAGAGTTAGGCTAGGTGTAGTCAATCAAACAAAACATAAATAGAATATGGATGGAAGAACATCCATTAACGACACCTAATAATAATAATACCCCAAAATAGGGATAGATATCTGAGCTCACGTGCAAGGTTTAGCAATACGTTTCTTCAAGAATGATAAGCTAGTTCACAAGCTCAAGTGTATCTACTAGGTGAGAGCATCAACGGAAATCATGAACATCACCTTTACTTTCTGAAGACGAGAAGAAAGAAAGAAAGAAAGAAAGAGGGAGTGAGAAACTTATAAAAGAATCTCAGGAGGGTACCACTTCATATACATCGTGTCATCATCATCATCCTTAGGAACCTCGGGGTTATTATGAAATAGTGAGCATGCTAAGATTCATTTATTAAGTTCTGAAATATACTTTACCGAGGTCCGTTAGTTTTAATCACGCGTCTTGTAATGCATCATAAACTTAGCATGTCATATTTATAATGAACTTTTCCTATCATATATCACATCAGCATATCATAATAACATAGCTATGCATAAGACCACATCATATTCCTCATCATCATATCATAAATACTATGCATAGAAGAACATCATATTTCTCATCATCATCTCATAAATGCTATGCATAGAAGAACATCATAATCACATAATACGTTACTTAGTTCCTTTGGTGACTTAAAGTTACTTTCATCATCATTTTCCTGGGCCACCCTATACTCCACCCTTTTGGGAGTAATATGTAACAGATTTTTCCTTTAAGTACAAATGACCAAAATGCCCTGAGGCTATTTTTACCTAATTCAAGGCAAATTTACCCAGTCTCGAATGGGTCAACTCAATGTTTAAAGGGGATCATATTTGTTATGTTTGGTATTCGAGGTGAAAATCTCATTTTCTAAACTTTCACCCAAAATGACCAAAATACCCTGTGTTCACAAGTAAAAGGTGTCATTTGAGCCTGAAACTTTCCAGAAAGTTTGGAATGATGTTTTTGGGTGCTTTTTGATGTTTAGTCCTGCAGGTTGGCAGTTTTAGTGCAAATTACCATTTTGCCCCTAGAATAGTGTAGTGAGCCTAATGACGCAATTAAGCAAACCTAAGAATATTAGGCTCTAATCAAAGATTAATTTATTTCGATAATTAATTTAGAGTCAAAATAATTTATTAAGGATAATTAGAACCTAAGATTGCTTAGTTAAACTCTAATTGTATTCTTTAATTCAAGATTCCTAGTCATGGAATTTTGAATAGTATTTTCTCTCTCCAATTCCTTAAATTAAGGAATTGTGTCATACCTCATTTGACTAAGAAAATGAATTTAATTTGTTAATCTAGTATGACCACTCCCTAATCAAGTCTTGACATTCTTAATTACCCAATTACCTCACTTAAACACTTTCTTACAACTCCAAACCAAAACCTTAATCAAAGAAACCCTAAACACATCACTAAACCACAATTACATGAACAATTCTCTTCCTCCCTTGGCTGCCCAATCTGGCCGAATACATGGCCTAAAGGTGCCACATGTTGAATTTTTCCTCACTCTAAAGACCATGTCTTGCCCATACTTGTGCCAATACTCAACCATGCTTTAACCCATACTCAAAGCCATGCCTTGTAAGAGATATTTCTTCTCTCCTTCCCTCAAAGTGACCGGCCACTCCTTCCTCCTTTAAGTCATCCATGAGCTCTCAATCTTCTATAAATACACTAGCTTGAAAGCTCTTTGAATGTTTACACACTTGAGCAAACTTCAAACTTTCTTCCCAAACTCAAAGAACCTCTTTTCCTCCTCCCTTGGCCGAGTTCTTCATCAAGTTTCCAAGAAGGATTTCCTTCTCTTTTCCTCTCAAGAAACAAAGCTTTCCTTCCTCTCTTCAAAACTTCTTCAGGTAGGGGTTTATTTTCCAAGTTTTGTGTACTTCCTTTAAGGAAGAGCTCTAGTTTTTTTCTTGGTTTTTCCAAGTTCTTCTTCTTCTTCTTTTATTTTCGGCCTAGAGCCTTGTGTTGAGAAAACTTTGGCTTGATGATGAGGTTTCAAGATAATGGACTTGTGATGCCATGTGAGAAACCTCTAAAGCTTGAAAATTTGGCCTTGGACCATACATGATTTAGGTTCTTCCTTTCCCTTTTCCCTCTCAAGATTTTTGTTCCTTTCTCAATTGTTTGAACAAAGCTTGTTGAAAATGTTAAGTAGATCACAAAAGTTTTGTTAAGAAAATTAATCACATGTTTTCAAAGAGCTCTAACTTACCTTTGCCAACCTTAAAGTTGGTCAGCCGTTCTAAGAGTTTACTCTAGATTGAAGCCCATGAGCAATAAAATAAAGAATATGAGTAGTTTTATTTATGATGTTTTGTTGAGTGTTGGTGCTTTCGTCTTAGTCTACACTCATGAACTTGATGATGAAGTTCAAACCAAAGACTTCTTTGAAGACTTGGTGCTAAGAACTCTAAAGCTCATCCCCCATTTGTTCAAGATACATGTTGGGTTAGGCTAATAATGTCCCTCTAAAAATCTTGCAAGAGCTCTAGTAAAGATAAAACAAGTTGCATTCATGTTTAAGTTTATGTCTTGCATAGCATGTTTATTTTGATACCATCACTAAACTCTCAAGAACAACTAAATGAACTTGCATTATCATGTTTAATTTCCCCAAGCTTGCATTCCATGTTTACATTTCAAGTCATCACTTAAACTCAAAGATAATAATGAGGTTGCATCTCATATTTATTTTATGCACTCACTTTATTTTATAAAAGAGTAAAATAAGTGCATTGCATGTTTAAGTTTATGTTATCACCTAAATACCCTAGAGCTAAAGACTTGCCCTAAGTATCTTCAGAGGGAAACTTTAACCATGAAAAATGGATGTGTTTTAGTATGATACAATGATGGTTTGATTTTGTAAAATGTAGGGATGATTTCAGGAAAATGTTGGAAAAATGTTTTATGAGGTCTCAAGGTGTTAAAATAACTTGGGATGTGTCAAAAATCATGTTTTCTCAAATTCCGTGGTTCTAGTAATCGATTACCGCATGTAATCGATTACCAGAGTGGTATTTCGAGGGGTTTTTGGTTTTGTTAATCGATTACCATACAATGTAATCGATTACAAGGGCTTCTTCGTGCCTAGAATCGGTCTTTAAAACCATGTAATCGATTACCTATCTGTGTAATCGATTACTCCAATGTTCTTCATTTTCCAAAATAGATTAACCCTAAGTAATCGATTACCATCCTATAATCGATTACCCTTGTTTTTGAACCCAGAACAAAATTAGTCTTGGTAATCGATTACCAGGCACATGTAGTAGATTACCAGAACACCTTTTTAGCTCCTGAAATTATTCCAAGAGAAAGACTAGTAACTCGTATGCACTTATAACATGATTTTATGCCATTATGCGTGATGCATACTTTTGGTTTCTAGCTTGTTGACCACTATATGAATTTTGTTTAGAGGAGTTAAAATGCGTAAGATTATGTGTGAGTGAAATGAGGAACAATTTTGAAGGTTAGGAAGGACTAAGTAAATAGAAAGGTTTGAGAACTAGAATCTTAAAACACTTAGACACAAGAATAATAATTTCGTTCCAGCATAATAGAGCTTAAGGAAGATGGTTCATAATTAGTGTTTATGCTTAGGAGTTGAACCTAGGATCTTAGGCAAAGACAGAACTTAGAAAAGGGTCTAAGGTGTTTATCCTAGAATCCCTATAGTCGAATAATGATTGTGATGTTTAATCTATACAATGCTGATTGGATGAGTTAGTGAGCATAAATGTTAGAAAGGTCAGGATAATTGGAACACAAGTTTAAGACCCGTAAGGGTTTTAAGCATAAGACACCATGAGGTAGAAGGTGTGATGTGAGTATGAGACCGAGTGGGTATACTTGTGATGTTGAGAATATGCTAATGACATGATATATGTGGCTATATGCGTGTTTGAGATATGTTGTTTGTAACACCCTAATAATTAACCTAATATACCTAGGTTGTATCTGATTAATTACTAGACTTTATTCTTTGCTTCAGTTCTTTCATCATACTTTGAAAATACTTAGTGAAATTACGAGCCATTTTTTTTTAAAAACATAATTGAAAACGTGAGCCTTACATAACATGAACAATAATCGAAATAAAGCGAATAACGTGTAGATATAGCATGAAAAACACATCATATTGGCTCCATCATATAACATCCATAATTACATAACACATAGATAGTTTGCCTACCAACAGAATAAGACTAGGTGTAGGCAATCTAACAAAACATAAATAATATATGGATGGAAAGACATCCATTAATGGCACCTAGTAATAACACTCCAAGGATAGGGATAGATATATAAATATACGAGTGAAACTAGCAGGATCAAGTTCAGCTACCAGGTAAAAGCCTCAACGTGATTCACGAACACTTCCTTCTATTTCTGAAGACGAGATGGAAAGAAAAAAATAGAGGGAGTGAGAAACTCATAGTGAGTATGCTAAGATTGATTTATTAAGTTCGAAAATATACTTTATCGAGGTTCGTGGTTTTAATCATGCGTCTTATAATGCATCATAAACTTAGCATGTCATGTTTATAATGAACTTTTCCTTTCATCAACACATCATATTCCTCATCATCATATCATAATAACATGCATAGAAGAACATCATATTTCTCATCATCATCTCATAAATGCTATGCATAGAAGAACATCATACCATAATAGCTATGCACAAGACATGGTGCACATATTTCATTTCTTTAGTGTCCTAGGTGACTTAAAATCTTGTCATCATCATCATTATTTCCTTGGGCCACCCTATACTCCACCCTTTTGGGAGTAATCTAGGTTATGAGCTCATACCTTACTAGTCGTCACTAGCATATACTTATCCCTTTTGATAAGTTAAAATCCCGACTTACCCTTTTGAAAGAACGGGCTAGGGGCAAGAATCACCTTTTCACCACCTATAGTCTGATGGGTCTAAAGGATCATTTTCTCAGGATCACCTTTTCACCACCTATAGTCTAATGGGTCCAAAGGATCATTTCCTCATAAGTTTAAGTCACCATTAAGTCTTAGCATGTTATATCATAATCATCAAGATGCATGAACATTCTCATTGTTTGCAATAGCAACTATAACATGCAAGCCATGAAATCATTCAATAATATCAAATTCTCAGTAGGCATTATATCATCATATAAACTGACATTCCAAAGCATCAAAAGATGTCATCTAAAATTCTCAGTAAAGCTCCCTTAAATAACCGAAACTAAAATTAGGTAACCTTAATTATCAAACTAATTACTTATGCATCTAAGGGATTTATTACCATCAATTATAAGCCTTAAGAACATTATTAGACTATATGGGGTAGCATAGACAGTAAGTTGTTCTTAAGGTTTTACGTATGCTAGAAGTTACGTTTTTAACCCTTTACCGGCTTTCCCTATGATGCTAAAATTAATTACTAAACCAATTATGAATCATTGTCCTTTATCTAAACATAATAAAATCTGGTTCTTAAGGCCACTAAAGGTTTTGGACAGAATGCATAAATTTCATTCTCTAGAGTCCTAGAAATCTTGCTTTTCCAGTTTCTAGGAAGCTAATTTTATTTCTAACATGCATAGAATCATTCCTTTAGCAATAAACCATAATTATCACAACTTCAAACATATTAAACCATCATCATACAGTAGTACTAAACTCAAATTAGTGGCCGAATCAAAACCTCATATAATTGCTTGAAGTCACATTTCAAGTACACATGTGATATTGGTTTCCGTAAAATATTTGTAAAACCTTAAAACTCCTTTAGAAACTAATTCTTTTTGTTAAAATTGAAAGAAGTCATAGGACTTTAGGCCTTCCTCAATCATGAGGCCATTTTATACATTGAAAGAATGTTCATGATTAAAATTTTCACTTAAGATAAAAGGAGCAAGTCTTGAGCTTTAGAGATTTAGTGATAACTAGAATTATAAACATGCTATGCAACCTCATTTTAATCTTGTCTTTATAAAGTGATAACTTGGAATTATAAACATGATGCAAGAAACTGGAGCGACGGTAGTCCGCACGGACCAGTGGAGGGAGAAGAGAATCTTAGAAAGGAGCGCGGAGTCCGCACTGGACCTGAAGGGAAGAGAACTCTTATTACATCTTATTAAGCTCCAAACTCAAGACTTTTAAAGAATGAATTCTTTGACTCCCATAATCTTAAGGAAGCTTTAGAGTTTTTATTACCATGGTTTCGACTTTGCTTGTGATACTTGGGCAAGTCTTTGAACTCTAGGATCTTTAAGTGATGACATAAAATAAACATGTCATGCATTGATTCTTTTAGCCATTATAAAATAAAGTGAGAGCATAAAATAAATATGAGATGCATCCTCTTTATTATCTTTGAAGATTAAGTGACAACTTGAAACATAAACATGAAATGCAAGCTTGGAAATTTAAACATGAATATGCAAGTTCATTTATTCATTCTTGAGAATTTAGTGATGACATAGAAAGTAAACATGGTTATGCAAGGCATAAACTTAAACATGGATGCAAGTTCATTTTTATTTCTTTACTAGAGCTCCTTCAAGACTTTAGAGAAATATAAATTCAACCCAATATATCTTAGCAAGACAAAGTGAAAAATACATCTTTCAAGTTCTAAACTCAAGATCTTTATTTTTACATCATAAAAACATCATTCTTTAAAGTTTTGCATCAAGTGGAATTTTCAAGCTTTAGAGGCCTAACTTGTGATGGATTTACAACCAACACTCAAGGTCCTCATCATCAAGCTATCATCATATTCCCATATAGGCCTTATGGCCGAAATGTTCAAAGGAAAAGAAAGAAGAAAACAGAATGGAAAAGCTAGAGAAAGTCCATGAAATCATCATTTTGAACCAAGAACAACACTTAGCAAAGCATAGAAATAAGCTTAAAGACAAATCCCTACCTAATTTTATTTGAAGGAAAGGAAAAGAACTTGGTTTCCTTGAGTGAAATGAAAGAAAATCTCTTTGAGAAATGGGAGAAGAAGTTTCAGCCAAGAGGAGGAAGAAAGAAAGCTTTTGGTGCTTCTAAAAACTAGAATTGTGTAAGTTATGAACTAAGGCCTCTAACACTCCTTCAAGCATGCCTATTTATAGAGATTTTGAGGCTCATAAATGGACAAAGGGAGGAGGAAAGTCTGACCAAATTTGAGGAGGAAACAAGGAAGAAAAATCATCTTGTTTGGTGGCTTAAAACATGGAATCATGTTTTCATGGTTCCTTGTTTTCATACCTTGGTTTTTGTGCATTCTTTGACAAATTTTCTGATGCATTATGGACCAAAATTTCATGCATTACAGCCCAAGGAGGATAAAATTTGTGTGTTCCATGTATTATGTAGGTGTAGGTAGGTATCTTTGCAAATTAGAGAATTTACAATTAAGGGCTTAGGTGAATTAGTAAGCAATTTGAGTGTTTTTAAGCAATTTTAAGTTCTAATCAATCTAAATAAATAATTTTGACTCTAGAATCTAATAACCTTTAATTTGAGCCTAATATTGCTTATGTTTTGCTATACGAATCAAAAATCTCAAAATTCACAAAAGACTACAAAGACAAGGACAAAATGGTAATTTTACTTAAAAATTGTCCGAGACCACCCAAGCTTAACTAATGGTTAATCATAGCTTAAAAACATGTTTTAAAACATTTTAGTGAGGTTCGGTTAAGTCGGCACAAATCAAGTTAAAAGCAGGGGCGTTTTGGTCATTTCGCACATTGAAACTCAAAATTGAGATTCTTCTCCTCTATTAACACACATAACACAAACAATCCCTTATTATCCTCAGAACATCCCCTTGAGGACTGGGCCCACGATCTCATTTTCTGAGTAAAATAACCTCAGGGCATTTTGGTCATTTTACACGTATAGAAAATCTGGTTTACAATTGCACGAATTGCTCCTATCCTTTCTTCTAATGTTATATTCCTTTATTGAGGATTGTTTGGTCTCGAATTACATGAAAAATTACCTAGGGTAATTCGGTAATTTCTAAACGACAGGAAAATTGGGTGTTACATTGTTGCGACAATGTGGTACATTGTGCATGAGAACAAGAATGAGAATGAGAATGAGAAATATGAAATGAGGGGGTATGCTCCTAAGGATAAGAGATTTATTCGATTGAAATATTTCATGAGAATAACATGTGTTGTTAAGTTATGTGGATAACTCAAATTTGAGGAAATTCGGAGTATAGTCGTTATGCCTCGAATTTCCATCAAATTTGAGGGACTTGAGAAAAGTTTTTGAAAAAGAATGATTTATATGTGACCTGCCAAGACACATTTCTCTTGCTAGTGAGGAGAAAGGAAACCTGGGGTATGGTCGGAGCCATACCGAGCGGACAATGTCACTGGTCTTAACCAGATGATGCATTTCAGGTTAGACGTACTTCTCCTTACGATGAGGAGAAGGTAAAACCGTAAGGGCATCGACATTAGCCTCCAAAAAGACAAAGTCATTGGTCTTAACCAGTCTGATGTGTTTCAGAGAAGGAAGAAAGTCCCATGATGGGTGATTCCTTAGGTCCCCGCGTACTCTTGGAGTCGGATTGTTATTTTTATGATTATGATTCACTTATCAAGAAGATAAGTAAGAACTAGTGACGACTAGTTAAGGTATGAGCTCATAGCCTAGTATCAGGAGTCGGTTACTATTTTTACATACCATGATGTCACAAGTTGAGAAATGAGATGCCACTATTATGAGAATTAGTTAATGATGATGTGCTTTATTGGTTTGCTGCCCTATGTATTACCATGCATTCATATGTCGTATGCTGTATACATGCATTAAGATTCATTATAAAAGACACGGACCTTGGATAATTATCTTTTGCGAAAACCTCATAATGAACCTTGCATGTCTAACCTTTTTATAATAAACCCAAGGTTCCTAGGGACGTTAACGATGACACTAGGATAGAGGATTTCCCTATGAGATTCTTTAGCAAGATTCTCTCACCCCCCTCTCTCGTTTCTCTTTCCATTACATCTTCAGGCGATGGCGTCGTTCGTGATTTTTGTTGACGCGCCCGTGTGGGAACTTCACTATGATCCGTATCACCAGTCTTACCATTTCGAGGGTCATTATGTTGTACGCATTTTTGCATACATGGACGCCCTTTTTCCTTTCCGATCTTCAGCTTCCGTTTCACTCCAACCTCTCCCTTCGGCGATGATTTGATTTTTGAGAAGACGTGACCCCGTGACGAGAGAACCGCGTGCCGACCATCGTCTTCAGGATGCACGATTACCTCAGTACGTCCCGCGCCCGAGGCATTCGGAGACTGATCCGTCAAAGGATCCCTTCTCATCCTTTTTCGGAGGATCTGCTCCTACAGTTCCCATGGATGTCGGGAAGGCAGCGAGGATACGGTGACGCAGCGGAGGCTAGCTCGACCCAGAGATGCGTTACCGTGGGAGGGAGTAGTCATGGCTTGGGATCGATTTCTTTTGAGGGCTCTTCCATGTATTAGTTTTTTTATGTTTCCTGTACTTTATATTTCATGTTTCATACTAAGCTCTCCCACTTATATGGGTCTAACTTTATGCATTTATATTTCAGTGGTTGTACTAAACTATGATGATTAATATTATGATGGATGTTTTTATGATTAAGGTGTTCTTATATTGCTTTTGTATTGTATGATTTATTTGTTCTTCCGCTTTACGTTTCTTTTATATGGTACACGAAGGCTCACACTTTGGTTTACGTATTCCATTTCAAAAAAAAATTTACCTGTATTTTCCGCTAAGTAATTTCACAAAGGATGTTCAAAGGAAAGTAATAACTAATAATTAATCTTAATACCTAGGCGTGTAGGTTAAATATTAGGGTGTTACATAATCTAGGTTATGAGCTCATACCTTACTACTCATCACTAGCATATACTTATCCCTTTTGATAAGTAAAGTCCCAACTCTACCCTTTTGAGAGAATAGGCTAGGAGGCAAGAATCACCTTTTCACCACCTATAGTCTGATGGGTCCAAAAGATCATTTCCTTATAATTTTAAGTCACCATTAAGTCTTTGCATGTTATATCATAATGCAACTCATCATTCATAATTATCATGACATATTCTCATATTTTATGCATAAGCATTCTCATTGTTTGCAACAGCAACTATAACATGCAAGCCATGAAATCATTCAATAATATCAAATTCTCAATAGGCATTACATCATCATATAAACGTCATTCCAAAGTATCAAAAGATGTCATCTAAAATTCTCAGTAAAGCTCCCTTAAACAACCGAACTCTAAAATAGGGTAACCTTAATTATCAAACTAATTTCTTATGTATCTAAGGGACTCATTACTATTATTACCATTAATTATAAGCCTTAAGAACATTATTAAACTATATGAGGCAGCATAGGCAGTAAATTCTCAAGGTTTTACCCGTGCTAGAAGTTGCATTTTTAACCCTTTTTCTTTACCTACTTTCCCTATGAAGCTAAAATTAATTACTAAACCAATTATGAATCATTCTCACTTATCTAAACATAATAAAACCATATTCTTATAACTTCTAAGGGTTCTGAGAATGTATAAATTTCATTCTTTAGAGTTTTAGAAATCTTGCTTTTACAATTTTCTAGTTGCTAGTTTCATTTTTTTAGTGTTCGGTATTAATCCTATACTAATTGTTACCAAATTTTTTGTGGCTAACCAATCTTAGACAGAATTATAACTTACTAAAACAGATTTTCCAGTGACTAAATTTAAAGGGATCAAAAACTAGCTAAATTCTAGCTTTACGTTGTTTTATGTAGCTAGTTTCTCTTCTAACATGCATAGAATTGTTCCTCAACAATAAACATATCAAATCATCATCATACAGGAGTACTAAACTCAGATCAGTGGCTGAATCATCAACCTCACATAATTGCTTAAAATCACATTTTTAAGTACAAGTAAGATACTAGTATCCCGTAAAATCTTTGCAAAGCCTTAAAACTCTTTTAAAAACTAATTCTTTTTGTTACTCTTGAAAGAAATTTTAGAACTAAATCAATAGCTTATTTAAAATCACTTTAGGCCTACTTTAATCATGAGGCCGATTTATACATTGAAAGAATCTTCACGATTAAAATTTTTACTTAAGATAAAAGGAGCAAGTCTTGAGCTTTAGAGATTTAGGTGATAACTAGAATCATAAACATGCTATGCGTTGATTCTTTTAGCCATTATAAAATAAAGTGAGAGCATAAAATAAATATGAGATGCATCCTCTTTATTATCTTTGGAGATTAAGTGACAACTTGAAACATAAACATGAAATGCAAGCTTGGAATTTAAACATGAGAAATGCAAGTTCATTTATTTATTCTTGAGAATTTAGTGATGACATTAAAAGTAAACATGATGTGCAAGGCATAAACTTAAACATGGATGCAAGTTCATTTTATTTCTTTACTAGAGCTCCACCAAGACTTTAGAGAAATACAAATTTAACCCAATATATATCTTAGCAAGACAAAGTGAGCTTTAGAGTTCTTTGTGCCAAGGTTTCAAAGAGAACCTTATGGCTTGAATCTCATCATCAAGCTCAAGGAAATGGATTAAAAGATGAACATCAACACTTTTTGAAATCAATTATAATGAAAACTAATTTAACATAGAGTTCTAAGTTCAAGGTTATAACAACATCATTCCTTAAAGTTTTGCTTCAAGTGGAACTTTCAAGCTTTAGAGGCCTAACTTGTGATGGATTCACAACCCACCCTCAAGGTCCTCATCATCAAGCCATCATCCTAGTCCCATTTAGGCCATTTGGCCGAATACCAAGAGGAAAAGAAAGGAAGAACCGAAATGAAAAAACATGTGGAGGTTCATTATTTCAACATTTTGAGCTAAGAACACAACTCCTCAAAGTATAGAAATAAGTTTAGAAACTACACCCTACCTAATTTGGTTTGAAGGAAAGGAAGAGAACTTGGTTTCTTTGAGTGAAATGAAAGAAAATCTCCTTGAAAAGTTGAAGAGAGAATTTGGCCAAGGGGGAGGAAGAAAGAAAGTTTTTGAGCTTTGGAAAAACTTTGAAGTGTACAATTATGAGCAAGGCTTCTAAGACTCCTTAAGCTTGCCTATTTATAGAGATTTTGAAGCTCAAGAATGGACACATAGAGGAGGCATAGGTGGCTGATTTTAGGGAGGACAAAGGAAGGAAGAACATGTTCTTGTTTCATGGCTTAAAACATGGAATTATGTTTCATGATTCCTTGTTTTCATATCTTGAGTTTTGTGCCAAATTTGACAAATATTCTGATGCATGGAGGCACCAATAATTCGGCCATTACAGCCCCAAGAAGGAGAAAATTTGTGTGTTTCATGTATTATGTAGGTGTAGGTAGGTATCTTTGCAATTTAGAGAATTTGCAATTAAGGGCTTAGGTGAATTAGTAAGCAATTTGGGTGTTTTCAAGCAATTTTGGGTTCTAATCATTCTAAATAAATAATTTTGACTCTAGATTAGTAATTAGAATTTAATAACCTTTAATTATAGCCTAATATTGCTTAGGTTTTGCTAGACCAATCGAAAATCTCAAAATTCGCAAAATACACAAAGAGGGGCAAAACGGTAATTTTACTCAAAAACTCCAGGCCACCCGAGCTTAACCATTGACCAATCATAGCTTAAAAACATCTTTTAAAACATTTTAGTGAGGTTCTGGCACATTCCAGGCAATTCGGGTTAAAACCGCAAGGGTGTTTTGGTCATTTTTAGCGTCGAAGCTTAAAATTAAGATTTTCTCCTCTATTAACACACATAACACAAACAATCCCTTATTATTGTCAAAACATCCCCTTGAGGACGCCGGGGCCCATGATCCAAATTTTAGGGCAAAATGACCTCAGGGGCATTTTGGTCATTTTACACATATAGAAAATCGAGGTTTGCGATTCTAGTACAAACTACTCCTAACCTCTCTTCTAATATCTTATTCCTTTATTGAGGATTGTTCGGTCTCGAATTATATGTAAAAATTACCTAGGGTAATTTGATAATTTCTAAACGAAAATATAAATTGGGGCGTTACACAGAACTTAGAAAGGGTCAAAGACGTAGATTCTAGAAACCTGGAATCGAATAATAATCATCATAACTAATTTATGCAATGTTGTTTGGAGGTGTTAGTAAGCATAAAAATTAGAGAGAATTGCGAGTAATAATTCTTTAGGTGTATCGAGGTTTATAATGAGCATTAGGATAATCGAAACACAAGATTAAAACCCGTAAAGGTCAAAGCATAAGATATTGCAAGGTAGGAGACATAATGTGAGTAAGTGACCAAGTGAACGAGTATGACTATGTTATACTAAAAGTGTTGATGTTATGTGCATAAGATTGTGTGAATTTATGACATAATTGATGTGATAATACGGCATGTTGTGATTGAGATGCATATGGATATTAGATGATATTGGAATGAATGAATATGTCTATATGACTTTTAAATATTTGATTGATTGAGATATTGAATGAGTTATGTGGCATGACTGAAATTTGAGGAAATTCGGTGTACAACCATTGTGCTGTCGAATTTCGTCAAATTGAGGGACTTAAGAAAGTTTTGAAAAGAAAGATTTTGAATGTGACATGTCAGACGCATTTCTCCTGCTACCTAGGAGAAAAAAACGTGGGTATGGTCATGGAGCCATACTGAAGCGGACAATGTCATTGGTCTTAACCAGTAATGTTTTTCAGGAGATGTACTTCTCCTACTACAGTGAGGAGAAGGTAAAACGGTGAAGGCATCGGCATTAGCCTACCAAAGCAAACAAAGTCACTAGTCTTAACCAGTTGATGCATTTCGGAGAAGGAAAGTCCCATGATGGGTGATCCTTAGGCCCCTACCCGTACTTGGAGTCGGGATTATTGTGATTATATTACGCTTATCAAGAGGATAAGTAAGAACTAGTGACGACTAGTTGAGGTATGAGCTCATAGCCTAGTTTTAGGGGTATGGTTACTATTTTTGATACCTTGATGTCACAAGTTTGAGAACGAGAAAAAGATGTGAAGTATCTTGCTTATGAAAGAGAAAGGTTTCATGAGAAGTACA
>JAMLFY010000004.1:35085877-35311877 GCA_030441495.1 Dalbergia oliveri | reverse complement strand
GAGAGTTCTAGGTTATGAGCTCATACTTAAACTAGCCATCACTAGTCTTATACTTATCCTCTTGATAAGTTAAATTCCTAACTCCAGAGTCCGGGTTAGGGGGCATAGGATCACCTTTCATAACCATTAATTCCTAGAGTCTAAAGGGTCCTTTTTGGATCACCTCTTATAACCTTTAATTCGAGGAGTCTAGAGGATCATTTCCATGTGTCTTATGTCACCTTAATATTGGCATGTTAATTAAGAGATACAATGTGAGCATGTAATCATAATTTTAACATAAAACATATCATGTTCATGACTTTCATATATCATGCATCTTGACCAATCAATCATAATCTCATCATGCCACAATATCCTCATGTCATTTATTCACATATGCATTCACATCTTTTGCACATATTTAATAGGCATATCACCAATCATCATTTAATAGCAGTAAACATGCTACTACCCAGTATGCGGAAGTCAAGGACAGACTAAGCTAATGAATATGTAATGCTCAACAATATATACATATAAATAGCATACTCAGGAATCATCAACAACACATAAGCATATAGGGTCACCAATCCATTTCATCTTGGTTAGAACACACTTATTTGCACATTTAGGATTCCTGGTAATCAATCAGGTGCTGGTAATTGATTACTAGAATTAAAACTTGTTCTGGGCTTAAATGCATCCTAGTAATCGATTACATGAGCATGATAATCAATTACCAAAACCAAAAACATGTTCTGGGCATGAAGAACATCATGGTAATCGATTACATGGCTAAATTGATTACCAAAGCTAAAGTGTTGTTCCAGGTATGAAGAACATCCTGGTAGTTGATTACATAGGCAGGTAATCAATTACATAAGCTGGTAATCGATTACCAAATTTGAGAAATCAAAGTTTAGACACATTTCAAGTTACTCTTTCACCTCAAGACCATTTTAAAACATCCTTCTAACATTCCTTTGAAATTATTTTCACATTTTCACAAATCAAAACCAACATTGCATCATGACTAAAACACATCCAATAGCCATGATCAAGATTTCCATTTTAAGATACAAGGGCAAGTCTTTGAGCTCTAGGGAATTAGGTGATGACAAGAATAATAAACATGCTATGCAAACCTCATTTTAGATCTTTATCATTATTAGGTAGTAGCTTGAAACTTAAATATGGTATGCAAGACTTGAAAAGTAAATATGAGAATGCAAGTTCATTTTTAAATCTTCAAAGTTTATGTGATGACTTAAAAATAAACATGAAATGCAAGGCTAGAATTTAAACATGGAAATGCAAGTTCATTTCTTTAGTCTTTAATATTTAAGTGGTAACTTGAAAATAAATATGATATGCAAGGCATTGAAACTTAAGCATGAGGTGCAAGTGCTTGAAATATAAACATGATGCAAATCCATTTCTATTATCTTACTAGAGCTCATTTCAAGACTTTAAAGAATCAAAATCTCAATCCCAATCAATATTAACAAAATGGAAATGAGCTTTAGAGTCTTTTAACACCATGGTTTCAAGAACCTTATTTCTTTAGACTCATCATCAAGCTCAAAGAAAACCAACAAAGACAACCAATAATAAACCATTTTCCATACTTTTGTGAAACCAAACTCAAGCCTTGAGCTTTAGAGGTCCAACACATGATTGTGCCACAACCAATCATTAAGAAACTTTCATCATCAAGCTATGGCCTTTGAACATTAAAGAAAGAAAAACATTTCAAAGAGACCAACAACATTCCTCTTTACCATTCTTTAAAACCAAACAAAATAAACCAAAAGTTGGGCTCTAGAGGTCAAGCACATAGTGGTATCAATTCACCATCAAGATCTCTTACCATCAAGATCTCTCATCATCAAGCCATGGTTTCTTAACATCCAACAATAAACAAAACGAAAATGGAAATAAAGAAAAGGAAGATTAATTCGAAAAATAAAGTGAAGAAGAGAAGAACAACAATAACACAATCATTCCATCATCATCCCAATCCAAAAAAAAAAAAAAAGAAAACAGGAAATAAGAGAAGAAACTCAAAACAAATCCCTACCAAAGTTATTTCTTTGATTGAAAAAAGAAAGCTTAGATCTTGGAATGAGATGTTTGGGTGCCTGTGAGTTGAGAGGAGGTTGAAGATGGAGGAAGAAGATGATGAAGAGAGAACTTATGTTGAGAGGATGTAAGAGCTCTTTTTTGACACAAAACTTTTGGCCAAAAAAGTGGGTGGTAGAATAAGGGTGTTTGTGTGTTGAAAAGAATAAATATGAGGGTGTATGAGGGGAGGAGGCTCGGCCTTTGGCCAATTGGGAGGAAAAAATTTGCTTTTCATGTAGGTTAGGATGTATTAGTGATGGATTTGATTGAGGAATGGTTTAGGAATTGGTAATTGGGTGTTTGGATTTGTAATCATGTGTTTAAGGCTTGCAAGACATGATTAAGGGTGGTCTTTCATGCTTAGTTTGAATTAAACTTCATTAGTTTGAAATTCAAACTCCAACATGTTTCCTTGATTTGAGGAATTGGAGATAGAAAACATTATTTGACTTGATATGACATAATGTCTTTGATTAAGAAGGAAATTTGATTTTTCCTTAAGCAATCTTAAGCCTCAATTAACCTTGAATAATTATTTAGACTCCATATTAATAGATAAAATTAATTTATCTTTAATTAGAGCATAATATTGCCCATATTTCATAATCATTTAATTATGCCCGTTTAGCACTAAACGGGGTAAAACCGTAAATTCACACAAGGACTTCCCTGGACCACCGGACTTCCAAACATCATGAAACACTCTTTGTTATCATATTCAAACTCCTGGGTGATGGCGGGTTTGTCCATCACTTAATCTCGCGTTGAATTACCTCAGGGGTAAATCAATATTTCAATATGAGAAAAACTAGGAAATTGAGATTTTCATCTCTAACACATCTCATACACACTTAATTCCCTTCAAACATTAGACTAACCCCTAGAGGATAGCCTCCTAAGGCAGTACTCGAATTTCTGAGCGAAATGATCTCGGGGGCATTTTGGTCATTTTCATATTTGGGAAAAATCAAGGCGTTACATTACTCTCCTCCTTAAAAGAATTTCGCCCTCAAAATTCATTACTTGTAACGCTCGAGGTATCGATGTCCTCATCTCCCATTGCAACTCCCATGTGAATTCTTCCATTTTCCTCTCCCCACCACTTTGACTAGAAGTATGGTTTTGTTCCTCAACTACTTAACTTCTCTACTGTGATCCTCGTAGGTGTTAAGTTAAAAGTCAAGTCTTCCTTAACTGCACTTGTTCTGGCTCTAGCACATGACTTGGGTCGGATTGATACTTTCTCAATTGAGAACATGGAAAACATCGTGAAGGTTGGATAAATTGGGTGGTAAGGCTATTTGGGTGTCCTTGACCCGAACTCTATTAAGGATTTCAAAGGGGCCAAGAAATATGGGGCTCAACTTTTTGACTTTCATAGCTCGCCCTATGCCTATTGTGGGGGTGATCCTAAGGAACACATGCTCTTCCTCTTCGAATTCCAATGGCTTTTGTTGCTTATCCGCATAGCTTTCTGTCGACTTAGCTGAAGATCCTATCCTTGATCCTCTAGATTTGTTCTATTGTTTCCCTCATGACTTCCGGTCTTAACATGCTTTGCTCCCGAGTTCATACCAACACAAGGGTGATTGACACTTTCATCCATACAGGGCTTCATACGGTGCCATACCAATGCTCGCATGATAACTGTTGTTATATGTGAACTCGATTAATGGCAAGTACTTATCACAACTCCCTCTTTGGTCCAACACACATGCCCTCAACATATCCTCCAGGGTCTGTATGGTCCTTTCCAATTGCCCATCCATTTGTGGGTGGTATGCCTGCAAAGCTCAATCACACTTGAACCAAATGCCTTCTGGAAGGCTCCCAAAATGTGACGTAAACCGCGAATTGATTAGAGATTATTGTCGCACTCCATGCAACCTCATGATCTCTTAGATATACAACTAAGCCAACTTATCTAATGAATAAGTCACCTTAATAGGCAAAAAGTGAGCCAACTTCGTTCATATTCACGAATCACCCCCTATGGCGTCATGGCCAGCTTGGGTCTTAGTAGACCCTTTACGAATTTACTCTCCTCCTTTCCATTCAGAATGGACATGGGTTGCAACATCCCTGAAGGTTTTTTATGCTTAATCTTCACCTTCTCGCAGACTAAGCACTTACTAACCTATGTAGCCACATCCTTCTTTATCCCGGGCCACCAAAACATCTTCTTCAGTCCTGATACATCTTGGTAGTCCAGGATGAATGGTAAAATGGCCCTTGTGAGCCTCCTCCAAGATCTTCTTTTGGAGGTCACCACTTGCTGGTATGCAAATCCCCCTCAAATCTCTAAAACTTATTTGTCCTTAGGCTAAAACCTTTCAACTTCCCTACCTTCCTGCCTCTAAAGTCTCCATAAACTTCGCATCCTCCCGTTGGGCTGAATTGACCCTCTCATTGAAGTCACTCATTACACTAAGATGGCACACCTTCATGCTCTCAATGATCAAAGTCATCCCCAAGTTTAGGTCCCTAAACTTCTCAATAAGCTCTACCTCCTTCACCATCATATGAGACAAGTTCAGTGACTTTTGACTCAAGGTGTCAGCCACTATATTAGCCTTGCCAGGATGATAGTTTAGCCTAAAATCATAATCCTTCAAGAACTCTATTTATCTCTACTTCATGTTCAACTCTTTTTGATCAAAGAGATACTTGAGACTCTTATGATTAGAGAGCACCTCAAACTTTACTCCATACAATGGTGTCGCCATACCTTCAAGGTGAACACCACGGCTGCTAACTCAAGGTCATGGGTGGGGTAGTTTGCCTCGTGAGGCTTGAGTTGTCAAGATACATAGGCTACCACTTGTCTATTTTGCATCAACACACAGCCTAAACCCTTTCCGATGCATCACAATACACCTCAAATGGTGCATTGGGGTTAGGCAAAACTAACACTGGGGTTGTGGTTAACTTGACTTTCAACTCCTGGAAACTCTTCTCACATTCTGGAGTCCAAACAAAAGGGGCATTCTTCCTAGTGAGCTTGGTCAAGGGTAAAGATATCTGGGAAAATCCCTTAATGAACCTACGGTAATAACTTGCTAATCCCAAAAAGCTCCATATTTTGACTCCTGTTCTAGGTCTTCCCAAGCTCATCACAACCTCTATCTTACTAGAATCTCCTGCAATACCTCCTTTTGACACCATATGACCCAAGAATTTCACTTTCTCCAACCAAAATTCACACTTAGATAACTTAGCATACAACTTTTTCTCCTTAGGATCTCCAAGACCATTTTCAAATGACGTTTATGCTCCTCATGAGTTATCGAATAGATGAGTATATCATCTATGAAAACCACCATAAACTGGTCTAAATAGGGTCTAAAAATCCTATTCATGTAGTCCATGAACATAAAGATATGGTCAGTCCAAACGACATCACTGTAAACTCAAAGTGGCCATACCACATCCTAAAAGCGGTCTTGGTATGTCCTTATCCCTTACCCTAATCTGGTGATATCCTGACCTCAAATCAATCTTAGAAAACACCGCTCCCTTAACTGATCCATCAAATCATCAATCCTAGGCAGGGGGTACTTTATCTTCACTGTCACTTAGTTCAACTGCCTATAATCTATGCAAAGCCTCATACTCCCATCATTCTTTAACAAATAAGACTGGGCTCCCAAGGTAAAGCACTGGTCTCACAAACTTTTTCTCCAATAGCTTATTTAACTGCGCCTTCAACTCGGTCAACTCCATGGGTGACATCCTATAGGGTGCTATGGAGATAGGCCCGGTTCTTGGGACCAACTCTATAGAGAACTCAATCTCTCTCACTGGAGGGAACTGGGATCTCATCGAAAATACCTTAGGATTGTCTTTCACTATAGGCACCTTGTTGATGTCTTGCTCAAAGTCTACTTCGCTAGTGGCTAGGAGAACATAACCCTTACTTTTCCCCATAACGTTAACTTCTATAGCATTTAGATAAAGGCTTAAAGGTTCACTAGGCACAATAGGGTAGGGAGAAAGATAACAAACTTGTTATAGCTGTTTAACATTACATGGTTGGCATAAAGCCAATCCATAGAATCATATCTAGACCATGCATAGGTAGACAAACTAAATCCAGAATAAAAGGTCTACTTTCAATAGTGAAATGATACTTTAAACAACACCTACAAGTCCTGACAGGTTTGCCTGTAGGTGTAGAAATAGTAAGATTGGAAAGAAAGTTTACACATACAATTGCGGAGACTCGGCACTAGCATGTGATATGAATTAATAGGTTGCGCCAAAATGAAACAATCCGTTAAGGCTCTACCTTTCATTTCACATTTACCTTCTATAAGGCTTCTAGATATTAAGAGTTTCCGCATTGAGGGTGAAAACCCTTCCTTGGTGTTGTGGTTGGGGATGGGGGCCAGTGGGTTCCTCTCCATGCGCTCTAGCATGGCGGGCTTCCCCACCTGAAGCAAACTCCTAGCCTAGCAGCAGGGTCGATCCTCATGTGACTTCCTACATTTGGAGCATAAAAATAAGGTGTAGGTCTTAGGGGTGTAACCGGGGCCCTTTGGGGTGCCTTGCCCTTGGGACCTCAAATCCCCCATGGTGCAAGTCCTCCTTAGGCCTTGTGGCCTGAGTCTGGTCAAACTGGGGCCTAGACTATGGCTTGAAACTAGAGCTTGCAGTGCCAGCATCTTGGTGAAGTTTTCAACCATTGGTATGCTGAGCCTTTCTGCCAGTCTTTGTAAGGCCTCGATTTCTGCTATTTGAGTACAAATGACCAAAATGCCCTGAGATCATTTTTCCAGAATTAAAAGGTTTGCCCCAGGAGTCCTTTAATGGGTCAACTTAATATTTGAAGGGGGATATAATTGTTATTTTTGATATAGGAGGTGAAAATCTCGTTTTCGAACTTTCGGCTCAAAATAACCAAAATACCCCTGCTATTTACACGGGTAAAGGTGCCATTTGAGCCAGAAACTTTCAGGAAGTTTGGAATGATGTTTATGAGTGATATTTGATGTCTAGTAAAGCAGGAAGTACCAGCAGTTTTAGTACAAAAATCACCATTTTGCCCCTAGAATAGTGTAAAGTGAGTCTAATGACGCAATTAAGCAAACCTAAGCAATATTAGGCTCTAATCGAAGATTAATTTATTTCGATAATTAATCTAGAGTCAAAATAGTTTATTAAGGTTAATTAGAACCTAAGATTGGTTAGTTAAACTCTAATTGCATTATTTAATTCAAGATTCCTAGTCATGGAATCTTGAAATGTTTTCTCTCTAAATTCCTTAAATTAAGGAATTGTGCCATACCTCATTTGACTAAGAAAATGAATTTAATTTGTTAATCTAGTATGACCACTCCCTAATCAAGTCTTGACATTCATAATTACCCAATTACCTCACCTAAAACACTTTCTTACAACTCTTAACCAAAACCTTAATCAAAGAAACACCTAAACACATCACTAAAACACAATTACATGAGCAAATTAATCTCCCTTTTGGCTGCAATCCCGAATACATGGCCTAATAAAGGTGCCACATGTTGAATTTTTCTTCACTCCAAAGACCATGCCTTGCCCATACGTGTGCCCATAGTCAACCATGCTTGAACCCATACTCAAAGACATGCCTTGTAAGAGATATTTCTTCTCTCCTTCTCCCTCAAAGTGACTGGCCATCCTTCCTCCTTTAGGCCATCCATGAAGCTTCCATTCTCTCTATAAATATGCATGCTTGAAAGCTCACAAAAACCTTACACACATTTCAACTTTAAGCTTTCTTCTTCAAAGTCCAAAGAGTTCTTCTTTCTTCCTTTTCCTTCTCTTGGCCGAAAACTCTTCTTCAAGCTCTAAGGAAGATTTTCTTTTCCTCATCTCAAATGATCAAGCTTCCTTGCATTCTATTCAAGACTTCTTTAGGTAGGGGTTTATTTTCCAAGTTTTGTGCGCCTCCTTTAAGGAAGAGTTCTAGTTCTCTCTTGGTTTTTCCAAGTTCTTCTTCTCTTCTTTTATTTTCGGCCTAGAGCCTTGTGTTGAGAAATCTTTGGCTTGATGATGAGGCTTCAAGATAATGGGCTTGTGATGCCATGTGAGAAACCTCTAAAGCTTGAAAATTTGGTCTTGGACCATACATGATTTTGGTTCTTCCTTTCCTTTTTGTAACACCCTAATATTTAATCCCAATACGCCTAGGACGTATCAAGACTAATTATTAGTTATTACTTTTCTTTAAATTCATTTACAAAATACTTAGCGGAAAATATAGGTAAATTTTTTTTTGAAATGATTCATATAAAACAAAGTGCGAGCCTTTGCGCGTAACATATACAACGTGAAGCGGAAGAATAAATAAAACATATAGAACATAAGCATTAAAGAACACATCCATCATAAACATCATTCCTCATCACATTAGATAACATAGTTTAGTACATCACAACGGAAATAAAGTCTTACCCATACTAGTAGGAGCTTTAGTACAATAACATAAAATAAGAAACATGAGGACAAATACATGAACAACCCCAAAAGATACTCCCAAGCTAAGACTCTCCTCCACACCTATGGACGACGCAAATCCTCGGACGGAGATACATAGCCTACGAACTCCAGAAGCTCCTCGATGTGGCCCATCGAAGAGGAGACGTGGGCATGCGGATCGGAGCGAGCACGTGACCACCTCGCGGAGGCGCTCGGGCTGACGTACACGCCTCGCAGGCCTCGCTGAGAGGCTGTATCCTCGCTACCCTCGGCGCCAAAGGCACCGAAGGGGGGATCCTCCAATACGGATCGGTTGGTGAGTCCTCAGATGAGGTCTCTGCGGGTGGCAAATGAGGGATACGACTCTGATGATCATCCAGCTGAGGACGAGGGTCATGGCGACTTCTGCTTGTCGGGGGAGCGTCCTCTCAAAATCATGTGTCGTCCAAAGGGTGAAGTGAGGTCGAAGCGATAGCTGGAGACGGGAAAGCAAAAGGATGTCCCACGTATGCAAAAATGCGTATGGTACAACGACCCTGAAGTGGTAGGCTGATGCTCGGATCATAGTGCAACTCCCACACGGGTGCGTCAACAAAAATCACGAACGACGCCATCAATATCTGAAGACGTAACGGAAAGGAACGAGAGAGGGGTGAGAATTCTTGCTAAAGAATCTCATAGGGAAATCCTCTATCCTAGTGTCATCGTTTACGTCCCAGGAACCTTGGGTTTATTATGAAAAGGTTAAGCATGCATAGGTTCATTATGAGGTTTTCAAAGGTATTTATCCAAGGTCCATGTCTTTTATAATGATTCTTAATGCATGTATGCAACATAATAGTTCATGGATGCATGGCAGTACTTTAGGTAAATCAAACAAGTATCAAACAACATATAAGTGGCATGTAACTTTTCTCTTGAACATCTTTCCTTTTCTCATACTTGTGACACCAATCATAATAGTAACCGCACCCCTTAAACTAGGCTATGAGCTCATACCTTAACTAGTCGTCACTAGTTCTTACTTATCCTCTTGATAAGCGAATCATAAACATATTCATCATAATCATCATAATCCCGACTCCAGAGTACGGGTAGGGGGCCTAAGGATCACCCATCATGGGACTTTTTCCTTCTTCGAAACGCATCGACTAGTTAAGCCAGCGACTTTGTCCGCTTTGGAGGCTAATGTCTATGCCCTCACAATTTTAACTTCTCCTCAGAGCAGGAGAAGTACGTCTGGTGTGTCACTTTAAACATCATATACTTTTCCTTCTTCGAAACACATCGACTGGTTAGACCAGCGACTTGTCCGCTGGCAGGCTAATGCCTATGCCCTCACGGTTTTACCTTCTCCTAGAGGAGAAAGTACGTCTCGGCATATCATCTTAAACATCATTTTTCTCAAAAACTTTCTTATATCCCTCAAATTTGATGAAAATTCGGCGGCATAACAGCTACTCTCCGAATTTCCTCAAATTTGAGTCATGCCACATAATTTCAGTCACATGCATCATTTTCATGGAACTTTCTCATTGCAATAACTTTCTAGTTCACATGAGCATATTTCTCAATTTCATTCATATTTTCGAAACATTATGCATCTCAAACACAACATTTCATCATATAACCAAATCAAATTATGCACATAAAGTTTCATGCTCAAGGAACCAACATAATCACATCGTCATAAGTGTGCACGAGGTTCATCATCATAATCATACTCTCTCGTCCACCTATCTCATAGTATCTTATGCTTTGACCCTTACGGCTTTAAACTTGTATTTGCATCTTTATTACCCTCAAGGGGATGACACTTAAACTTTTCTCTAAGATTTGAACTCGCTAAAATTCCAATTAGCACTTATCATAAAAGGGAAAAATATCATTTGCTTGGGCTCTAAAATCTCCATTCGTGACCCTTTTTAAGATCCATCTTCGCCTAAGGCTCCATAATTAATTCCTAGATCAATTATGAGGGAATCCTAGGCATGTTCTCTAAGTTATAAACCACTTTAAATCTCTTATCATCATCTTAAACTTAGAAATCAACACCTAATTATTTATGAAGGGATCTTGTACATGTCTTACTAATTATGAATCATTTATCCTTGAATTAAACATGCTAGAACGATTTGCATTTCTTGCATTAAGGTGTTCTAGAATTCTCATCTCTAATCCCTTTTTGAATTATTTATTCTTTTCTAACTTTTCTAAACGATCCTTGCTTCACTCAACATAATTTTACACTTTTAACACCTTAGACAGCATTTATACAATAGCCAAACATAGAACCGAAATCATGAACCCATAAGATCACATAATCTCTTGGGTTGAAATGCACATAAGTTACTAGTTTTCTCTTGGGACATTTTTAGAAACAAAAGGTGTTCTGGTAATCGATTACCAGGAGCTCAATTCATTCTGGGTTTCAAGAAACAACCGGTAATCGATTACATACATTGGTAATCGATTACTTAGGATTAAATCCGTTTCGGAAAATAAAGAACATAATAGTAATCGATTACACTATAAGGTAATCGATTAAGGGTTTCAGAAGGTTCTGGGCATGAAAAAGCTGGAATCGATTACACTGCCTCTGGTAGTCGATTACCAGAACCAAAAGTCCTTCAAAACCCTTCTGGTAATCGATTACATGGATGGTAATCGATTACCAGAACCTCCAGAAATTTGAGAAAACATGATTTTTGACACATTCCAAACTATTTAAACATCTTGAGACCTCATAAAACGGTTTTCCAACATTTTCTTAAATCATTCTCACATTTTACAAAATCAAACCATTATAAATCATACTAAAACTCATCCATTTCTTTTTTACTAGAGTTCCCTTTTTAGGATACTTAGGGCAAGTCTTTGAGCTCTAGAGTATTTAGGTGATGACAAAATCTTAAACATGCTATGCACTTTATTTTACTCTTCATTAGAAAGTAAAGTGAGAGCATAAAATAAATATGAGATGCAACTTCATTATTATCTTTAAGGATTAAGTGATGACTTGAAATATAAACATGAAATGCAAGCTTGGGAATTTAAATATGGTAATGCAAGTTCATTCATTTACTCTTGTGAAATTAGTGATAGCATCAAAATAAACATGAGATGCAAGACATAAATTTAAACATGAATGCAACTATTTTTATCTTAACTAGAGCTCTTGCAAGACTTTTAAAGGAACATAAACCTCAACCCATTATGTATCATAAGGCAAGCTTTAGAGTTCTTAGCACCTAGACTTCTAAAGAAATCTTAAGGTTTGAACTCATCATCAAGCTTAAAGAAATGGACCCAAAGTTCACCACTTTGTCTAAACAAAACTACAAGGACTAAGTCATATTCTTTATTTTATTGCTCATGGGCTTCAATCTAGAGTAAAACTCTTAGAACGGCCGACCAACTTTAAGGTTGGCAAGGGTAAGCTTAGAGCTCTTTGAAATCGTAAGATTAACTTTCTTAACAAAACTTTTGTGATCTACTAGACATATTTTACAAACTTTGTTCAAATCCAAAGAAGAAAAACTGAAATCCTTAAGGGAAAGAGGAAGAGGAAAACTGAAACTTAAGCCAAGAAAGAAAGGAAATCCAAGCATGTATGGTCCAAGACCAAGTTGTTTCAAGCTTTAGAGGTTTCTCACATGACAACAACAAGTCATTATCTTGAAACCTCATCATCAAGCTCATATTCTTTTTTATAAAAAGGCCTCTTGGCCGAAAAGAAGGAGGAAGGGAAAAGAGTTTGAAACTAAGAGAAAAACTAGAACTTTCTTGAAGAACACAAACAAAACATTAAAACAACACCCCTACCTTAAGAAGTCTTGAAGAGAGGAAGGAAAGCTTGAGTTTTTGATGAAATGGAGAAGGAAAATCCTCTTGAAACTTGAAGGGAGAAATCAGCTAAGGTGAGGAAGTTTGAGAGGAAATGAGAGGATTTGTAAGAAGTGTGAACTTACCAAGTGAACCAAAGTGACAAGGTTCATCAAGGCTTGGTATTTATAGAAGAATGAGATATGTTGGCTGATTTGGGGAGGGAATGGCTTATGGTTTTCAAGGTCAAGGGACGAGGAAAATATCTCTTACAAAAGCATGGGCTTAGGCATGGCAAGCATGGTTGGAAGCATGGGCAAGGTATGGGCAAAACATGGCCTAAGGCATGGGCTTGGAGTGCATCAAAAATCAACATGTGGCACCATTTTTAGGGGGAATTTTTGCCCAACACATCAGCCAAGGGGGAAGGGATTTTTGTTCATGTAATTGTGGTTTAAGGATGTGTTTAAGTGTTTCTTTGATTAAGGTTTTGGTTAGGAGTTTGTAAGCAAGTGTTTAGGTGAGAAAATGGTTAATTAAGGTGGTTCAAGACTTGATTAGGAGGGTAATCTTATTAGATTAGTAATTTAAAATAATTCTTTTGGTCAAATGAGGTATGGCTCAATTCCTTAATTTAAGGAATTGGAGAGAAATACTATTCAAGATTCCATGACTAGGAATCTTGAATTTAAAGAATGCAATTAGAGTTTATCTAAGCAATCTTAGGTTCTAATTAACCTTAATAAATCATTTTGACTCTAGATTAATTATTGAAATAAATTAATCTTTGATTAGAGCCTAATATTGCTTAGGTTTGCTTAATTGCGTCATTAGCTTACTGTACCGTTCTAGGGGCAAAATGGTAATTTGTGCTAAAGCAACAGGACCTTGGGCAAACTAAACATCAAACATTGCTCATAAACATCATTCTAAACTTTCTAGAAAAGTTCTGGGCTCAAACGGCACCTTTACAGGATGGACGGGGTAGTTTGTCATTTTGAGCCGAAAGTTTAGAAAACGAGTTTCACCTCGAAAATCATTCACAACAGCATAATCCCCGTCAAACATCGAGTTGACCCATTCGAGGGTTGCGGGCAGCTGTCCTTAATTTCGGTAAAATGACCTCAGGGGCATTTCGGTCATTTGTACTCTCTTCAGAAATAAAGGGTACACTTCCTTTTCCCTATCAAGATTTCTTTCTCTCCTTTGTTTGAACAAAGTTTGTTAAAAATGTTAATAGGTCACAAAAGTTTTGTTAAGAAAATTAATCTCATGTTTTCAAAGAGCTCTAAGCTTACCTTTGCCAACCTTAAAGTTAGTAAGGCTGTTCTAAGAGTTTACTCCATATTGAAGCCCATGAGCAATAAAATAAAGAAAATGAGTAATTTTATTTATGATGTTTTGTTGAGTGTTGATGTTTTCATCTTAGTCCACACTCATGAGCTTGATGATGAAGTTCAATCCAAAGTCTTCTTTGAAGATTTGGTGCTAAGAACTCTAAAACTCATTCCCAATTTGTTCAAGATACATGTTGGGTTAGGCTAGTAATATCCTTCTAAAAGTCTTGCAAGAGCTCTAGTAAAGATAAAACAAGTTGCATTCATGTTTAAGTTTATGCCTTGCATAGCATGTTTATTTTGATGCCATCACTAAACTCTCAAGAACAACTAAGTGAACTTGCATTGTCATGTTTATTTTCCCAAGCTTGCATTTCATGTTTACATTTCAAGTCATCACTTAAACTCAAAGATAATTATGAGGTTGCATCTCATATTTATTTTATGCACTCACTTTATTTTATAAAATAGTAAAATAAGTGCATTTCATGTTTAAGTTTATGTTATCACCTAAATACCCTAGAGCCCAAAGACTTGCCCTAAGTATCTTCAAAGGGAACTTTAACCAAAAAAAAAAATGGATGTGTTTTAGTATGACAGAAATGATGGTTTGATTTTGTAAAACGTAAGATGATTTCAGGCAGATGTTGGAAAAATGTTTTATGAGGTTGAAGGTATTTAAATAGCTTGGAATGTGTCAAAAATCATGTTTTCTAAATTTAGGAGGTTCTGGTAATCGATTACCAGCTTATGTAATCGATTACCAAGAGTGGTTTTTTGAAGGGTTCTTGGTTTCAGAGTCATCGATTACCATAAATGTAATTGAATTTTCAGGCTGTTCTTCATGCCCAAAATCGGTCCTCAAAACCATGTAATCGATTACCTATTTGTGTAATCGATTATTTGATGTTCTTATTTCTGGAAACGGATTTAACCCTAGGTAATCGATTACCATCCTATGTAATCGATTACCCGTTGTTCTTAAACCCAGAATAAAATTTAATCCCTGGTAATCAATTACCGGGCACATGTAAGTCGATTACCAGAACACCTTTTTTGCTCATGAAATTATTCCAAGAGAAAGACTAGTAACTCGTATGCACTTATAACATGATTTTATGCGATTGTGCGTGATACATACTTTTGGTTTTCTATCTTGTTGGCCACTGTATGCATTTCTGTTTTGAGGAGTTATAATGCGTAAGATTATGTTTGAGACGTGAGGAACAATTTTGACGGTTTGGAAGGACTAAGTAAATAGAAAGGTTCGAGAACTAAAATCTTAATACTCTTAGACACGAGAATAATAATAACTTTTGTTCAGAATGATTGAGCTTAAGGAAGATGACTCATAATTAGTGTTTATGCCTAGGAGTTGAACCTAGGATCTTAGGCAAAGACCGACTTAGAAAGATTCTAAGGTGTCGATCCTAGAATCCCCCATAGTCAAGTAATGATCGTGATGTTTAATCTATACAATGCTGATTGGATGAGTTAGTGAACATAAAAGAAAGAATTATAGGTAATGATCCCTTAGGTGTTATAGGATCCATAATAAAGGTTAGGATAATTGGAACACAAGTTAAGACCCTTAAGGTCAAAGCATAAGACACCATGAGGTAGGAAGTGTGATGTGAGAATGAGACCAAGCGAGTGTGCTTGTGTTATGTGTGAATGTGTTAATAACATGACTTGATAACATGAGGATTCATGGTGTGTTGTGATGATGATTTTGGTATATTGTGGACATAATGCATGAGACTATGTGATACAAATGAGTAAGAGAAGTACGTTTTTATGATTGAAAGGTTTATTTGATTGAGGAATTTATGAGACAACATGTATTATGTAAGTTATGTGGCATGAGTCAAATTTGAGAGAAATTCGAAGCGTAGTGGTTATGCTCCCAAATTTTGTCAAATTTGAGGGACTTAGAAAGTTTGAGAAATAAAATGTTTAATGTGACACAGGAACGTACTTCTCCTACTAGGAATAGAGAAGGTAAAACCATGAGGGCATCGACATTAGCCTGCCAAAGCGGACAAGTCAAGTTGGTCTTAACCAGTCGATGCGTTTAAAAGAAGGAAAAAGTCCAATGATGGATGATCCTTAGGCCCCCTACCCATACTCTAAAGTCGGGATGATGATGATTATGATTATGTTTATGATCGCTTATCAAGAGGATAAGTAAGAACTAGTGACGACTAGTTAAGGTATGAGCTCATAGCTTAGTTTTAGGTGCGGTTACTATTATGATATTTGGTGTCACAAGTTTGAAGAGAAGGAATGATATTCAAGAGAAGTTACATGCCACTTAAATGTTGATTGATTATTGTTTGGTTTGCCTAAAGTATTGTCATGCATTCATGTTCTGCTATGCTGCATACATGCATTAAGATTCATCATAAAAGACACGGACCTTGGATAATTATCTCTATGAAAAATCTCATAATGAACCTTTGCATGTTTAACCTTTTCATAATAAACCCAAGGCTCCTGGGACGTAACGCGATGATACTAGGATAGAGGTTTTCCCTCCTGAGATTCTTTAGCAAGATTCTTACCCTTCTCTCTGTTTCTTTCCGTTACGTCTTCAGACATCGATGGCGTCGTTCGTGATCTTCATTGACCCGCCTACTTGGGAGGTACACTATGACCCCAAGCATCAGTCTTACCACTTCCAGGTTCATTGTGAAGTGCACATTTTTGTGTACGTGGGCCATTTGCTTTCCCGTCTCCGGCTCTCGCTTCGTCTGACTTCACCTTTTGGCGACAACCTCGTCTTTGAGAGGATGCGACACAGAGAGATGGGCAGACCCGTCATGCATCTCCTTCTTCATCGGTGGTACACGGATACCGAGTATGTTCCGTTCTGGATCGAAGGCCAATCCTTCGGAGGGCTTGCCCTTCGTTCCTTATGGATCTCGGTGGAGGTAGCGAGGACACTCTCACCCAGCTGAGGCAGCGGGCGTGTCGACAGCTTGAGAGGCAACCACGCCATAGAGGCCATGCCGTTCCCTCAAATCCCATGCCTAGATCTGCTTTGTTGGGCAGGTGAGGAAGACTTCGAATTCATGGGCTACATCTCCCCATCAGGAGGATCAACGTCAGTCATAGGCGTGAGGGTGTGGGTAGTGATAGTTGGGAATCTTATTTTTTGGGGATTTACCATGTACTTGCTTTTATTTTCCTTTCCGTTTATGTATTTCCAGTTTCTATGTACTACAAGCTCTGCCAACATATATAGGTAAAACTCTATGCATTTCCTTTATATTCCAGTGGTTATGTACTAAACTATGTTAATTAATGTTATGAAGAATGTTTTCATGATTGAGGTATTCTTTATTGCTTTTGACTTGTATGATTTATTTGCTCTTCGCTTTACATTTCGTTTATGTCATACGCGAAGGCTCGCACTAGTTTTACATATTCCATTTCAAAAAAAAATTTATCTATTTTCCGCTAAGTTATTTTACAAATGATGTTCAAAAGGAAGTAATAACTAATAGTTAGTCTTAATACGTCCTAGGCGTGTTAGGGTTAAATATTACAGGTGTTACAAGTCTTCCCGATGATGCGGTACTTGTTGACTAGGGTAGAAAAATCCCTAATCTCCAAGTGCACAACGGCAACATTGATTCTCCACCTTCAGCCCCACCTCGTATTTGACACATTTCCAGAACTCGTCAATATTCCCTTGAAAGATTTGGTAGAACTTGATCAATTCCCGAACTTGGGGTGTCCTGTGGGTTGCTCATTCCCCTTTGAACTAGCTCCATGAACTCTATGTCCTTAGCATTCCTCGCAGAATCCTGGGAAGTACTTCTCATAGAAGCAGGTTTTGAACATCTCCATTGATCGTATGCCAGATGCCTCCAGGAATCTCTGAGTGCCAATCTTCTAGAACTTCGCATCCGCCTCCGAGCATGTCCGCGCGTAGGTCACCTTCTGCTCCTTGGTGGGGGTGATCACCGAAAAGATCTTCCCCATGCTTTGATCCATTCATCGGCCTGGTTTGGGTTTATAGTCCCTCTCGAATGGTGGAGGTTCGCCTTAGGAAGTCCCAAACCAGGCATGCTCGAGTCCCTATCTGTTGCGACCAGCGTCGCCCCTGGTTATCCATCCACTGAACATCATCTACATGGCCCTTGCCATGTCTCGGAAGTTCTTCTCTCTCCCTACTCTACTCGCTTGAGCTTGGGGTCTTCCTTCTGATGGTTGCAACATTGGTTCCTAAGCACAAAATAGTAACACTGAGGTGATAGGCTCACTTCTTGTAAAGTGAGCTAGTTACCATGGTCCATACGCACATATATGGGTCATGCGTTGTTATCCTATAGCTTATTCTAGCAATAAAGCACTACACATGACATAACTATTGCATCATGCTTGTGAAGCATAGTCGTCCAATCCTTAGGCTCCGATGAGAACCAACTGCTGATACCATAATGTAACACCCTAATATTTAACCCCGATACGCCTAGAATGCATTCCAAGTTAATTATTAGTTATTATTCTTTTGTTCAGTTCTTACTTTAAACTCTTGAAAATACTTTAATGAAAATACGGGTAAAATTTTTTTTTGAACTTTAGAAACAAAACATAAGCCATGCATACATAAAGAATAACATCTGAATCATGCGAAAAAGGAAAGGGATAATGACAAGACACGAACATTCATAAAGCACCATATTATAAACACATGGGCATAAGAACATCACCATATATATATATATATATATATATATATATATATATATATATATATATCATCAATAGATCATCGTTCCACTTTGCTTACCCAAAATATACATGAAAGAGTTATATCATGACCACCAACAAAGGTTAGGCTCAAAATATACAGTTCATCCCATAATATCCATAAATAAAGTCAAACTAAATAAAAGACCTCTCTCTCTACTACTCCTCCTGGGGGATGCGCCTAGGGTAGATAACCTTTAATAATCAAAAAGTAAAAGAAGGCTATCCTATCTACTATAAGTGCATAGGTGCTCCAAGAGGTTAAACTCGTTCCTGTTGTCGCTCCTAGGAGGAAGGAAGGTACCTAATCCACTAGGCCAGCTCGTCCGGTGTGGCAAGATGGAGACGGGCGAACATGAGTTCCTTGGTGGGGTCGAGGCTCTTACATGACAGGTGCGGTTCCTCTCATCCGCTGTGACAGGAGCCTCCCCGTTGCTACCAACCTCCATCATCATAACAACGGTGGGCGCAGAATGTAATGCCTAGGGATGGCGGGAGTGATCACTGATCGAGAAGGTACAAGGAGCGACTCCTACCCTTCAGAGCGAGAGGTATATGAATGAACCGAAATTACATACCCGAATGAGAGGATCTGAGTCTCTATAGGTATGAGACTATACGTTAATGAGGGCTTATATAAATTGATTGGTACTACCTTTGCCACAAAGATGCATCTTTCTTTTCAGTAGCCAATCACGAAAGAACTCCATAGTTAAGTGCGCTTGACTTGGGGTAATTTTGGGATGTGTGACCTCCTGGAATTTTCCCAAGAAGCATGTGAGTGAGAACAAAGCATGTGAAAAGACCATGTTGGTTTGTGGGGACAATCAACCTATAAGCGCAGGGATGTTACACAGAACCCTTAGAGTAGATCAAGGTGGGTGAATCCTTGGAGAGGTCTGACCATGAATAGGGACGGGGGTGGCAATGGCAGCACGTAGACTGGGATGTGCAGACAACCAAAGCGGAGGGGACTGCGTCCTGCTCCTCACGTGGTCAGCACGCTCGAAGATGAGGTTATCAAAAAGAGTACAGTGGAGAACCTTAAGTTGAAGTCGGGTGTGAAAGGGATACTCCATGAAAACAAAAAGGCAGAAACACAACGACCCACGAAATGATACGTCTGGTGCAGCGCGTCGTTGTGCATCTCCAGGTGGAGCATCAATGAAGATCACGAAGGTTGCCATCGACCTGAAGATGAGAAGGAAAGAAAGAAGAAGGGATGAGAAACTTATATAAGAATCTTAGTAGGGTTCTCACCCTAATGAGTGTCATCATCTACGTCCTTAGGAACCTAGGGTTTCATTATGAAATTAGCGGACATATGCATAGGGTTTATTTATTAATTTCAAATACCATTAGCCAAGGTCCATTATTTTAGCATGAATCTTAATGCATGAGTAGGCATATAATTTATGGATGCATGTTAATGCCATAAGCGATATCATAGGATCACATTGAATGAACATAGCATAACGAATGTAATTTATTTCAACATTCCTCTAATGCCCTGATTTTTCTCGTGTGCAAATGACCAAAATGCCCCTGAGGTTATTCTACCTGGAAAATGAGGATCACCATGCCGTCATCTCAAGGGACGTTTTGATATGATAGGGGATTATATGTGTTATGTGTGTTAATAGAGCAGAAGAATCTCATTTCTAAGTTCCATATGCAAAATGACCAAAATGCCCATGTAACTATTTTACATCGAACGAAGTGCCAATTGAACCCAGACTCATCAAAAGGTTTTAAATGATGCTTTTAAGCTATTTTTAACAACTGGATAAGGTCAGGTAGTCCGGAAGATTTTTCTGAAAAATTACCATTTTGCCCCTCGCTAAGTGCATTATGGGTCTAATGATACACTTAGCAAAACCTAAGCAATATTAGGCTCTAATTAAAGATTAGTAAATTCTAATTGCTAATCTAGGGTCAAAATAATTTATTAAGATTAATTAGAACCTAGATTACTTAGATACACTTTAACCTTTGTCTCATGTCATGGAATCTTGAATAGTGTTTTCTTTCTCCAATTCCTTAAATTAAGGAATTGTGTTTGTGAATGGTTTTTATATAAAAATGAGTTTTATTTCATTAATGAAGCAAGAGCAACTCCTTAATCAAGTCTTAATAACCTTAATTATCCATTACTTTACCTAAACACTTACTTACAAACTCCTAATCAAAAGTCTAATCAAAGATACACCTAAGCACGCCTCTAAACCACAATTAGATGACACATTTCTCTTTCCCTTGGTCCCATGGCCGAATGCCACTCCCCCTATAATTCATCACATGTTGTTTTATTTACACACAAAGACCATGCTTTAAGCCAACCTTGGACCATGCTTACAACCATGCTTAGCCATACCTAAACCCATACCTATCAAAGAGATGTTTTTCTCTCTTTTCTTCCTCCCTTGACCGTCGGCCATTCCCCCAAAGACACATCAATGTGTTGCATTTTCTCTATAAATTGGCATGTAAGAAAGCTTGTTAGAACCTTTGATCACACTTGCAAACTCCAAGCTTTCTTCCCTAAGCTCAAAGAATTCCTTTTCCCCACCATTTCCTAAACACAACTTTCTTTCTTCCTTTTCCTTCTCCTTGCCTGAATCCACATCCAAACTCCAAGAAGATTTTGTTCTTCTCTTTCATCTAAGAACCAAGCTTTTTTCCCTTCCTTCAAGCAAACTTTTGGTAGGGAGTTGTGTTTAAAGTCGTTTCTTTACTTTTTTAAGTTTTATTCTTGGTTTAAAATGATGTTTTGATGATCTTCCTTATGCTATATCATTTTGGTTTTCTCTTTTCCTTTCCTTGTGCATTTCGGCCTTTAAAGGCTTTGTTGGTCTCTCATGATAGCTTGATAATGAGAGTTTCTAGATTATGACTATGAGTTCATCACAATGAAACATCTAGAGCTTGAGTTTTACTTTTACAAAGTATGATGGATATGCTAAGTAGCTTACTAAGGATGTTGTTTTAAGAAGTAAAGAATGTGTTGTGGTTCTCCTTATACTTTGTTTCAAGTCCGTGCATTCATGTTTATATTTCTTTGCCAAACATATTTACTTTTCAAGTCATCACTTAATAATTAATCTCAAAGCCTACCTATCTCAACCTTAAAGTTGAGATGTGATTTAGAGTAAATACTCTAAGAGGCCTAGAGCACTAAAATAAAGAAATGGACTTGTATTCATGTTTATATTTCCTTGCCAAGCATATTTACTTTCAAGTCATCACTTAATAATTAATCTCAAAGCCTACCTATCTCAACCTTAAAGTTGAGATATGATTAGAGTAAATACTCTAAGAGGCCTAGAGCACTAAAATAAAGAAATGGATTTGCATTCATATTTATATTTCCTTGCCAAGCATATTTACTTTTCAAGTCCTCACTTAATAATTAATCTCAAAGCCTACCTATCTTAACCTTAAAGTTGAGATGTGATTTAGAGTAAATACTTTAAGAGGCTTAGAGCACAAAAATAAAGAAATAGATTTGCATTCATGTTTATATTTCCTTGCCAAGCATATTTACTATTCAAGTCATCACTTAATAATTAATCTCAAAGCCTACCTATCTCAACCTTAAAGTTGAAATGTGATTAAGAGTAAATACTCTAAGAGGCCTAGAGCACTAAAATAAAGAATTGAATCTTGCATTTATGTTTATATTTCTTTGCCTAGCATGTTTATTATCAAGTTATAACTTAATAATTAATCTCAAAGCTACCTATCTCAACCTTAAAGTTAGATGTCTAATACCCTAAAATTTAATTAAAAATTAATTAAGTTTTATTAATCATAATTTCAAAAATCTAATAGTTTAGCAATGATGAGGGGGCCAATGGACTTGTCAAAAAAAAAATTTGGGCTGGTGAATAGTAACTTTGAGGGCTCCAGGCCGGGACAGTTGAAACCCAGATTCGGGGCCCAGAGGTGTCCGAAATTAGGAAATCATGGGAATAAGGTTAGAAATAGGTGGGAATGATAATTTTATACTTAAAATTAATTTTCGGGCAATATTGTTTAAATGTTTACGTGTTTACCCGTTAATAAGATTTAGGTATGCAACTAACATGGAAGATATTTCCATCATAACCAATGGATAATATCCACCTCTTTAGAGTATGTGGAAGGCCAAGATTTAATCTTAGAATCCAAGATTAAATCTTAGCCATCCATTATTGCCTTGTCACCTAAATAATGATCACTTTGTTAAATATCTCCATTTCATTTATTAAAGCAAGCCTAGTCACATTTCTTCTCCAAGGAGACATATCAAATTCAGCCCTTGCAAGGAGAGACAGCAGCTGGTTCTTCCTCCATAGCCAAGAGCTTCATCTTGCTTTCAATTCACATAAACACTAGCTTAGAGTCATCAAAACCTAAACCTTTCTACTAAAGTTGATCTACACTTCCATCTCTATAAGTATAACCGATTAGAATTTCAAAACCTCATCCTTTTTACCTCATCCATCACTGATTTAAGGAGGGTTTGAAGTTAGTTTGGGAGCTTTGGAGTGGAAATAATCAAGCTTGGATAATCTTGGAGCCAAGGATTCACTAAGTTGCTACAAGTAGGGTTTGTGCTGCCTTTTCTTGTCAAATTTTTCTGATCTGTTTTGGCATGACCTAGGCCCGAAATTTCTAGTTTTATTGATGTATAATATGTTGATATTGATGTGTAAATTTTGGTGGTGTGTTTGGATGGGGTTAGAAAAGGGTTTTTCTCAAAGGAAATTGGGACTAGGCTGCTAGATTCCTAGTTGTCCTGCAAGTAGTAATTGTGTACAAATTTTCTGGTATATTTGTGGGTGTTTTCATGAGCTACAAAAATTATGTGTTGGAGTAAACATCTTAAAATAACCACATGAATTTTCTTGGATGTTGATTTTAATGTTTACTACCTCAAAAAAATCAGAAACGAAATGAGACTGATGCTGCCTGAAATGTTGAAACTGAAGCACTAAAGTTTCCGTTTATTACCATAGAAAATGATTGAATTAGCCCTTGAAAATTTTACAAGAAGTTATTAACATGTTGAAGTATAACTGTAAATTTTATTGTATATTGATTCAATCATTTGTTAGGGTTAAAAATTATGAGAACTCTGGTCTAAGCTATGAATTGGTGGTCCTACCACTAATTTTGTACAATTTATTGAAGGAGTTAGAGAGCTCTTGTGTTGAAATTTTTATGGGACCTTGTGGACACATTAAATGTCTGAGTTATTTTTAGAGCCTTTGAATTGATTTTTTGATGGGCAACTTCATTTGCGGTACAATAGTGTAAATTTACCATTTTGCTGGAAATGCCACAATGCTTCGAATTGATGAAGTAATGGCGCTTTGGGTTCTAGTATGACATGAGTATTTGATATTAATTGTTTGGCCATGTGACTTGTGACACATAAATGCATGCCTTAGATTTTAAAGATTGAAGTGTGAGAAAAGAATGAGAATTTTACTATAAATGAATGCCTATATATGGCTTGTGCATGGGTTGAGAAAGAGAACGTATAAATTTCAATTGCGCATATTTGACATAAGGACAAAATAGAACAAGACTTAGATTGAATGAGGGAAAGCGAAAGTAGTAACTTCCCAAAATTTATTTTGAGTCGATATACGTATGGTTAGGAATATCTATGTGGGATTTGAAATGGTAAAAATGAAGTTCGATGACCACGTATAGGAATGAGCTCAGTCCTGATAGGCGTCTATTTCCCTTTGTGGTGTGATCCACCATAAATACCCGTTGGTATAATAGATCTATTGTGGAGTTGTCCACTGGAAATACCCATTGGGTATAAAATAAGTCTTCCTAGGTCAATGAAAAGAGAAATGCACTAATTGGCTTTCTATGGCCATGATGGAAACCAACACTTGAGTAACTTTATGTATTTGACACATGCATCATCCATATCATATGAAATCCTTTAGTAGATTTACTTACTATGTGTTTGAGCTTCTAGATATATGTACACATACTGATTGATTGTTAAAAGCTACCCACTTCGGAAGGATGATTTTGGAACTTTAAAATGAACCTTTAGAATATATTGCATACTATCAGTTTTCTGAATAACGAAGTGGCTGGGCATGGATAACATGATTGTGATTGGGGAGTTTCCCTCCTGAGAATTTTAAAATTCTCACCCCTACGGTTTGTGTTCCGTGTCGCCTCTAGGTTAAGCCAAAGGACAATGATGTTGCTACGCAAAGGAATGTGGGACCGCAATAGTATAGTAGTTACTATTTTATTCTGTTGTACTTAGTGGGATGGAACTGTATGTAAATATATTTGAGGACAAACATGTACTAAAGCTCATAGAGGAGCTTCCTTTTGTATTTTAGTGTATTCAACGATATGGTGTTTACTTGTAATATTTTTTAATAGAATTCACTTAGTTATTTCGCAGTGAATTGAGCTTGCTATAATAATTAAGAAATGTCCGCTAATTAACAAGTAACAACTCTCGAGTATGATAACATTGCTTAAGAATTGGGTTGTACTTGGGAGGATGTTACATTATGGTATAGAGGTTCATCCTTGTAGACCTGAGAATAGGACTGGCTATGTTTCCTTAGTAAATGTCATGCATTATAATTCTATATATGTGTATGACCTATTTTGAATGTTGTGGAACGCCACACTTAGCTTAGTATTGAGCCTGATCAACTAAATAATTCTTGTTTGGTGTGACGGGAATTGATGACTTCAAATTGGCAAACTAGGAGAGAGGGAAATAATGCAAGAATGATGGACACCTTCGTGAAATGGCAGAGCTATGAGAGAACAAGCTCAGTAGCCAACTTGATAATGGAAAGGTTGGATCATCATGCAAAGGAAATCCAATGGGAAATCCTAGAAGAGTAGAAGTGGATGGAGAATACCAGAAAATTGCAGAATTTAGGAAGGCAAACCCCCCGCCTTTCAAGGAGCCTTCAATCCAAGTAAAGCCGAAAGAATGGATTAAGGCCATGGAGAAAATTTTCTCAGTTCTTCCTTGTCCTGAGATCCAGAAAGTGGCTTTTGCTACCTATATGCTAGAAGCAAATGCCGAATTTTGGTAGGTTGGCACCAAGGGATTATTGAAGCATCCAAATTGAAGTTACTTGGAATATCTTCAAGGAAGCTTTCTACCACAAGTACTTCCCTACTTCGGTAGAGATGCAAATGAGCTGGAATTCATGGCACTTAAGCAAGGATCGATGGGGACGATGTACGGCTAAGTTTGAAGAACTTTACAAGTTTTCACTATCTACCAAGCAATCCATGAAGCCTAGAAATGCATGAAGTATGAAGGGGTTTACGTGAGGACATTGAAGTTGCTGGGTCTCCTAGAGATTCAGATTATGCAACCCTAGTGAACAAGTGCCGGCGTGCGAGGACTCCAACAAGAAGCTAGCCATGGCCAAATCTTCTAAGGGCACTTCTAGTAAACGATTGGCAGTTGAAGATGAAAGTTTTGAGGAGGCTTCGCCCAAAAGAAGGTTTGAGCTATTCCATATGAAGGCGGGCAGCGGCTAAAGCCAATTGTGTGGCAAGATTGCCCAAAATATGGGAAGAATCATGGGAACGGACCTTGCTTGGCTTGGACAATACGTATGTTACCGTCTGGAAAACCGGGCACAAGATCTGGAATGTCCAGGAAGATATCCAAACCTCTAAGAAGCCAACTCACAAGAACACCAAGAGTTAAAGGGATATCCCCCCAAAATCGATAGAAGGTAAACGTTTAGGATTTGATTGAATTGTTTGGATTGTATGTGTGAATTCCTTGTGTGATTTATGAAAGTTTGTCTTTTGAAAATTGTTTTCAAATGAATTTTGAGGGCAAAATTCTTTTTAAGGTGGGTGGTAATGTAACACCCTAAAATTTAATTAAAAATTAATTTGAGCTTTATTAATCGTAATTTCAAAAATCTAATAGTTTAGCAATGATAAGGGTGGCCTAACGGACCTATCAAAAAAAAAAAAAACTTTGAGCCCTGAATAGTAACTCTAAGGGCCCCAAAGCAGTGGACACTAAACCTTAGATTTGGGCCCAGGAAATTAGGAAAACATGGGAATAAGGTTAGAAATAGGTGGGAATGATAATTTTATACTTAAAATTAATTTCGGGCAATATTGATTCAATGGGTAGGTGTTTACCCGTTCGGTGAGATTTCGGTGTTCATTTACCATTGAAAGATATTTCCATCATAACCAATGGATAATATCCACCTCTTTAGAGTATGTGGAAGGCCAAGATTTAATCTTGGAATCCAAGATTAAATCTTAGCCATCCATTATTGCCTTGTCACCTAAATAATGATCACTTTGTTAAATATCTTCATTCATTTATTAAAGCAAGCCTAGTCACATTTCTTCTCCAAGGAGACACATCAAATTCGGCCCTTGCAAGAGAAGGAGCTGGTTCTTCCTCCATAGCCAAGAGCTTCATCTTGCTTTCAATTCACATAAACACTAGCTTAGAGTCATCAAAACCTAAACTTTTCTTTTAAAGTTGATCTACACTTCCATCTCTATAAGTATAACAATTAGAATTTCAAAACCTCATCCTTTACCTCATCCATCATCATTTAAGCAAGGCTTGAAGTTGGTTTGGGAGCTTTGGAATGGAAAATCTAGCTTGGATCATCTTGGAGCCAAGGATTCACTAAGTTGCTACAAGTAGGGTTTGTGCCCTTTCTTGTCAAATTTTTCTGATTGTTTTGGCATGACCTAGGCCTAAAATTTCTAGTTTTATTGATGGATAATATGTTGATATTGATGTGTAAATTTTGGTGGTGTGTTTGGATGGGGTTAGAAAAGGTTTTTCTCAAAGGAAAATGGGACAAGCCTGTAGATTCCTAGTTGTCCTACAAGCAGTAATTGTGTATGAATTTTCTAGTATATTTGTGGGTGTTTTTGTAACACCCTAATAATTAACCCAATACACCTAGGCAGGTTGATTAATTACTAGACTTTACTCTTTGCTTCAGTTCCTTAATCATGCTTTGAAAATACTTAGTGAAATTACGAGCCATTTTTTTTTAAACATAATTGAAAACGTGAGCCGCGCTTAACATGAATGATTTAGCAAAATTTAAAAGACGCATAGGAATTTACAAACATCACATCATAATATATTGGCTCCATCATACAGCATCCATAATTACATATCATATAGATATTTTGCCTACTAACAGAATAAGACTAAGTGTAGACAATCTAACAAAACATAAATAATATATGGATGGAAGGACATCCATTAATGGCACCTAGTAATAACACTCCAGGGATAGGGATAGATATCTGAAATATACGAGTGAAACTAGCAGGATCAAGTTCAGCTACGGTGAAAGCCTCAATGTGATTCACGAACGCTTCCTTCTTTTTCTGAAGACGAGATGGAAAGAAAAATAGGGAGTGAGAAACTTATAAAAAGAATCTCATAGGTACTCACCTCATGATGCATTGTGTCATCATCATCGTCCCCAGGAACCTCTGGGTTATTATGAAATAGTGAGCATGCTAAGATTGATTTATTAAGTTCGAAAATATACTTTACCGAGGTTCGTACATTTCATCATGCGTCTTATAATGCATCATAAACTTAGCATGTCATGTTTATAATGAACTTTTCCTTTTATCAACACATCGTATTCTTCATCATCATATCATAAATACTATGCATAAAAGAACATCATATTTCTCATCATCAAATCATAAATACTATGCATAGAAGAACATCATATTTCTCATCATCATATCATAAATACTATGAATAGAACATCATATTTACATCATGCATTACTTAGTTCCTTAGGTGACTTAAAGTTACTTCCATCATCATTTTCCTGGGCCACCCTATACTCCACCCTTTTGGGAGTAATCTAGGTTATGAGCTCATACCTTACTAGTCGTTACTAGCATATACTTATCCCTTTTGATAAGTTAAAATCCTGACTCTACCCTTTTGAGAGACGGGCTAGGGGCAAGAATCACCTTTTCACCACCTCTAGTCTGATGGGTCTTCAAGGATCATTTTCTCAAGATCACCCTTTCACCACCTATAGTCTGATGGGTCCAAAGGATCATTTCCTCATGAGTTTAAGTCACCATTAAGTCTTAGCATGTTATATCATAATCATCAAGATGCATGAACATTATCATTGTTTGCAATAGCAATTATAACATGCAAGCCATGAAATCATTCAATAATATCAAATTCTAAGTAGGCATTACATCATCATATAACTGCATTCCAAAGCATCAAAAGATGTCATCTAAAATTTTCAGGAAAGCTCCATTAAATAACCGAACTCTAAAATTGGGTAACCTTAATTATCAAACTAATTACTTATGCATCTAAGGGATTTATTACCATCAATTATAAGCCTTAAGAACATTATTAGACTATATGGGGTAGCATAGACAGTAAGTTGTTCTTAAGGTTTTACGATGTGCTAGAAGTTACGTTTTTAACCCTTTCTCGTTACCAGCTTTCTCTATGGTGCTAAAATTAATTACTAAAACAATTATGAATCATTGTCCCTTATCTAAACATAATAATATCTGGTTCTTAAGGTCACTAAAGGCTTGGAAGAATGCATAAATTTCATTCTCTAAAGTTCTAGAAATCTTGCTTTTACGGTTTTCTAGGAAGCTAGTTTTATCTCTAACATGCATAGAATAAACCATAATTATCACAACTTGAAACATATTAAATCATCATCATTTATTGGTACTAATCTCATATCAGAAGCCGAATCATGAACCTCATATAATTGTATAAAATCACATTTTAAGTTAACATAAAATATTAGTTTCTCGTAGAATCCTTGCAAAGCTTTAAAACTCTTTTAGAAACTAATTCTTTTTGAAAGAATCTTCATAATTAAAATTCTCACTTAAGATAAAAGGAGCAAGTCTTGAGCTTAAGAGATTTATGTGATATCTTAGAATCATAAACATGCTATGCAACCTCATTTTAATCTTGTCATTATAAGGTGATAACTTGGAATTATAAACATGATATGCAAATCCATTTCTTTATCTTTAAGATTTAAGGTGATGACTTGAAAATTAAACATGATGCAAGAGCTTGAAATATAAACATGATGCAAACTGGAAGCGCGTTGTCGCGCAGGACCAGTGGAGGGAGAAGAGAATCTTAAGAAAGGAAGGCGTAGTATCTGCACTGACGGTGAAGGAAGAGAATTATTATTACATCTTTTTAAGCTCCAATCTCAAGACTTCTTAAAGAATCAATTCTTTAACTCCAATAATCTTATTTCTTTGCTTGTGATACTTGGGTAAGTCTTTGAGCTCTAGGATCTTTAGGTGATGACATAAAAATAAACATGTCATGCGTTGATTCTTTTAGCCATTATAAAATAAAGTGAGAACATAAAATAAATATGAGATGCAACTTCTTTATTATCTTTAGAGATTAAGTGACAACATGAAATATAAACATGAAATGCAAACTTGGAAATTTAAACATGAGTATGCAAGTCCATTTATTCATTCTTGAAATTTTAGTGATGACATAGAAAGTAAACATGATTATGCAAGGCATAAACTTAAACATGGATGCAAGTTCATTTGATTTCTTTACTAGAGCTCCTTCAAGACTTTATAGAAATACAAATTCAATATATATATCTTAACAAGACAAAGTGAGAAATACATCTTTCAAATTCTAAACTCAAGATCATAAAATCATCATAAAAACATCATTCTTTAAAGTTTTGCATCAAGTGGAACTTTCAAGCTTTAGAGGCCTAACTTGTGATGGATTCACAACCCACCTTCAAGGTCCTCATCATCAAGCCATCATCTTAGTCCCACCTAGGCCATATGGCCGAATTGGTTAAAGAAAAAGGAAGAAGAAAACCAAATGGAAAAACTAGAGAAAATCCATAAAATCATCATTTTGAACCAAGAACAACACTTAGCAAAACATAGAAATAAACTTAAAAACAACTCCCTACCTAATCTGATTTGAAGGAAAGGAAGAGAACTTGGTTTCTTGGAGTGAAATGAAAGAAAATATTCTTGAAAGGTTGAAGAAAGAATTTCAGCCAAGGGGGAAGAAAGAAAGAAAGTTTTTGAGCTTAGGAAAAACTTGAAGTTGTGAAATTTTTGAGCAAGTCTCTAATGACTTCTAAGTATGCCTATTTATAGAAGAATTCAAGCTCATAAATGGACAAGAGGAGAAGGAAAATCTGATTCAATTTGAGGAGGAGACAAGGAAGGAAAAATCATCTTGTTTGGTGGCTTAAAACATGGATTCATGTTTCAAAGTTCCTTGTTTTATGGTGATTTTTGAAATTATGTTTTAGTGCAATTTTTTGGTGTATTATGGCTGCATTATTTCATGCATTACAGCCTCATGGAAGAGGGTTTTGTGTGTTCCATGTATTATGTAACACCCTAATAATTAACCCAATACACCTCCAGTATCTGATTAATTACTAGACTTTACTCTTTGCTTTCAGTTCCTTAATCATGCTTTGAAAATACTTAGTGAAATTCGAGCCATTTTTTTTAAACATAATTGAAAACGTGAGCCGCGCTAACGTGAATGATTTAGCAAAATTTAAAAGACACATAGGAATTTACAAACATCACATCATAATATATTGGCTCCATCATACAGCATCCATAATTACATATCATATAGATATTTTGCCTACCAACAGAATAAGACTAAGTGTAGACAATCTAACAAAATATAAATAATATATGGATGGAAGGACATCCATTAATGGCACCTAGTAATAACACTCAGGGATAGGGATAGATATTTGAAATATACGAGTGAAACTAGCAGGATCAAGTTCAGCTACCCGATGAAGCCTCAATGTGATTCACGAACGCTTCCTTATTTTTTGAAGACGAGATGGAAAGAAAAATAGAGGGAGTGAGAAACTTATAAAAAGAATCTCAGTAGGGTACTCACCTCATGATGCATTGTGTCATCATCATCGTCCCAGGAACCTTTCATTATGAAATAGTGAGCATGCTAAGATTGATTTATTAAGTTCGAAAATATACTTTATCAAGGTTCGTCGATTTTAATCATGCGTCTTATAATGCATCATAAACTTAGCATGTCATGTTTATAATGAACTTTTCCTTTCACATATAATAACATAGTTATGCATAAGACCACATCATATTCCTCATCATCATATCATAAATACTATGCATAGAAGAACATCATATTTCTCATCATCATCTCATAAATACTATGCATAGAAGAACATCATAATCACATAATACGTTACTTAGTTCCTTAGGTGACTTAAAGTTACTTTCATCATCATTTTCCTGGGCCACCCTATACTCCACCCTTTTGGGAGTAATCTAGGTTATGAGCTCATACCTTACTAGTCGTCACTAGCATACACTTATCCCTTTTGATAAGTTAAAATCCAACTCTACCCTTTTGAGAGAAGGGCTAGGGGCAAGAATCACCTTTTCACCACCTATAGTCTGATGGGTCTTAAAGGATCATTTCCTCATGAGTTTAAGTCACCATTAAGTCTTAGCATGTTACAACTCTCAATTCATAATAATTCTAACATTTTCTTATTTACAGTCTTATTCTGGAATAATATATATCAACTATAATCATGCATCTGGAGATTCCAGGAAAGAGAGGTGGGTCACAATGGACACGCTTAAATACCAAATCTTTCCTTAGCCAGAATCTTTCCAAATTGCACTCTTTAGTAATACACTTTTCTTCCAGTAACAAAATATGTCTTTATTTCATGCATAAGTTTTCATTGTTTGCAAGCAACTATAACATACAAACCAGGAATCAATCAATGACACCAAATTCTTGATAAGCATCAAATCACATTTTAAGTACACTTAAAATTACTAGCTTCCCATAAAATTCTTACAAAGTTTTAAAACTCTTTTAGAACTAATTCTTTTTGTTAAACTTGAAAGAAGTCATAGGACTTTAGGCCTAACTTAACCATGGGACCGATTTATAACTTGAAAGAATGTTCATAATTAAATCTTTCACTTAAGATAAAAGGAGCAAGTCTTGAGCTTTAGAGATTTAGGTGACATCTTAGAATTATTACCATGCTATGCAACCTTATTTTAATCTTATCTTTATAAGGTGATAGCTTGGAATTATAAACATGATATGCAATTCCATTTCTTTATCTTTAAGATTTAAGGTGATGACTTGAAAATTAAACATGATGCAAGAACTTGTAATATAAACATGATGCAAAAACTGACGGCGGTAATGCGCAGGACAAGTAGAGGGAGAAGAGAATCTTAAGCAAGGATGGCAGTCGCATAGGACCGGTGAGGGAGAAGAGAATTATTTTTTTTTAAGCTCCAATTCTCAAGACTTCTTAAAGAATAAATTCTTTAACTCCAATTATCTCATTTCTTTGCTTATGATTCATAGGCAAGTCTTTGAGCTCTAGGATTTTTAGGTGATGACATAAAATAAACATGCCATGCATTGATTCTTTTAGCCATTATAAAATAAAGTGAGAGCATAAAATAAACATGAGATGCAACTTCTTTATTATCTTTAGAGATTAAGTGACAACATGAAATATAAACATGAAATGCAAACTTGGAAATTTAAACATGAGTATGCAAGTCCATTTATTCATTCTTAAAATTTTAGTGATGACATAGAAAGTAAACATGATTATGCAAGGCATAAACTTAAACATGGATGCAAGTTCATTTGATTTCTTTACTAGAGCTCCTTCAAGACTTTATAGAAATACAAATTCAATATATATATCTTAACAAGACAAAGTGAGAAATACATCTTTCAAATTCTAAACTCAAGATCATAAAATCATCATAAAAACATTATTCTTTAAAGTTTTGCATCAAGTGGAACTTTCAAGCTTTAGAGGCCTAACTTGTGATGGATTCACAACCCACCTTCAAGGTCCTCATCATCAAGCCATCATCTTAGTCCCACCTAGGCCATATGGCCGAATTGGTTAAAGAAAAAGGAAGAAGAAAACCAAATGAAAAACTAAGGAAAATTCATGAATTTTAACATTTTGAACCAAGAACACAACTTAGCAAATCATAGAAATAAACTTAAAAACAACTCCCTACCTAATCTGATTTGAAGGAAAGGAAGAGAACTTGGTTTCTTGGAGTGAAATGAAAGAAAATATTCTTGAAAACTTGAAGAAAGAATTCAGCCAAGAGGAGGAGGAAATGAGAGCTTTTGGTGCTTTGAAAAAACTAGAAATGTGTACAATTTTGAGCAAGCATCTAAGACTCCTTAAGCATGCCTATTTATAGAGATTTTGAAGCTCATAAATGGACAAATGAAGGAGGAAGGCTGATGGATTTTCATGGGGAACAAAGGGAGGAAAATCATTTCTTGTTTAAGGCATGTTTTATGCCATGTTTTAGGGAATTTTTGGCATTTTGTTTTAGTGCATTATCTTGCAATAATTCTAATGATTATGGCTGAATAATTTCGTGCATTACAGCCTCATGGAAGAGGGTTTTGTGTGTTCCATGTATTATTTAGGTGTAGGCAAGGTATTCATGTAATTTAGAGAATTTACGGTTAAAGGCTTAGGTGAATTAGTAAGCAATTTGAGTGTTTTAAAGCAATTTTAGGTTCTAATCAATTTAAATAAATAATTTTGACTCTAGATTAATAATTAGAATTTAATAAGCTTTAATTTGAGCCTAATATTGCTTAGGTTTCGTTAGCAATCAAAAATCTCAAAATTTGTAAAACTGGCAAAAGGGGCAAAACGGTCATTTTACTTAAAAATTGCCACCCGAGCTTAACCAATGGTTAATCATGGCTTAAAAACACCTTTTAACACATTTTAGTGAGGTTCGGGCTAGTGGCACAAATCGGAGTTGAAACAGGGAGGGCTTTGGTCATTTCGCGTCGAACTCAAAATTAGGATTCTTCTCCTCTATTAACACACATAACACAAACAATCCCTTATTAACATCAAAACATCCCCTTGAGGATGGGTGGGGCCCACGATCCTCATTTCTCAGTAAAATAACCTCAGGGGCATTTTGGTCATTTTACACGTATAGAAATTGGGGTTTGCAATACTTGCACGAATTGCTCCTAACTTCTCTTCTAACGTTATATTCCTTTATTAAGGATTGTTTGGTCTCAAATTTTATATAATATTTACCTACGGTAATTTGGTAATTCTTAATGACAGTAAAAATTAGTAAAATTGGGCGTACAGTTTTCATGAGATACAAAAATTATGTGTTGGATTTAACATCTTAAACTAACCACATGAATTTTCTTTGGGTGTTGATTTTAATGTTTACTACCTTAAAAAAATCAAACTGAAATGAGGCTAAATGCTGCCTGAAATGTTGAAGCTGAAGCACTAAAGTTTCCGATTTTATTATCACAGAAAATGATTGATTAGCCCTTGAAAATTTTAGACAAAGTTAATAACATGTTGAAGTATAATTATAAATTTTATTGTGCATCGATTCAATCATTTGTTAGGGTTAAAAATTATGAGAACTCTGGTTCTAAGCTTGAATTGGTGGTCCACTGACTTGTACAATTTATTGAAGGAATTAGAGAGCTCCGCTTGTGTTGAAATTTTTATGGACCTTGTGAACACATTAATGTGTCTTGAGTTATTTTTAGAGCCTTTGAATTGATTTTTTGATGGGCAACTTAATTGCAGGTACAATAGTGTAAATTCTCCATTTTGCTGGAAATACCACAATGCTTCGAATTGATGAAGTAATGGTACTTTGGGTTCTAGTATGACATGAGTATTTGATATTAAGTGTTTGGCCATGTGACTTGTGACACATAAATGCATGTCATAGATTTTAAAGATTGAAGTGTGAGAAAAGAATGAGAATTTTACTATAAATGAATGCCTATATATGGCTTGTGCATGCAGTTGAGAAAAAGAGAATGTATAAATTAATTGCATATTTGACATAAGGACAAAATAAAAACAAGACTTAGATTGAATGAGGGAAGGCGAAAGTAGTAACTTCCTAAAATTTATTTTGAGTCAGTAAACGTATCGGCTAGGAATAGATCTGTGTGGGATTCGAAAATGGTAAAAAATGAAGTTCGATGACCACGTATAGGAATGAGCTTAAGTCCTGAAACCTATTTCCCTTGTGTGGTGTGATCCACCATAAATACCCGTTGGGTATAACGGATCTATTATGGAGTTGTCCACTAAAAATCTCCGTTGGATACAAACTAAGTCTTTCCTAGGTCAATGAAAAGAGAAAAATGCACTAATTGGCTTTCTATGGCCATGATGGAAACCAGGTCACTTTGAGATAACTTCCTATTTGACACACGCATCATCCATATCATATGAAATCCTTTAAGTAGATTTACTTACTATATGTTTGAGCTTCTAGATATATGTACACGTACTGATTTGATTGTTAAAAGCTACCCACTTTGGAAGGATGATTTTGGAACTTTAAAATGAACCTTTAGCATATATTGCATGATCACAGCTTTCTAAATAAATCGAAGTGGCTGGAGCAATGACGATGACATTATGATTGTGATTGGGGAGTTCTCTCCTAGAGAATTTTAAATTTCTCACCCCTCGGTTTGTGCTTCCGTGTCGCCTCCAGGTTAAGCCAAAGGATGATGATGCCTACGCAAAGGAATGTGGACAAGCAATAGTATAGTAGTTCCTGTTTTATTCTGTTGTACTTAGTGGGATGGAAACTATGTAAATGTATTTGAGGACAAACATGTACTAAAGCTCATAGAGGAGCTTCCTTTTGTATTTTAGCTGTGTATTCAACGATATGGTGTTTACTTGTAATATGTTTTAATAGAATTACGCTTCATTATTTGCACGTGAATCGAGCTTGCTATAGGATGATAACATGTAATAACTCTCGAGTATGATAACATGGCTTAAGAGTGGGGTTGTACTTGGAAGGATGTTACAAGATGTGATTTGAGTAAATATCTTAATGCATTCTGTTCCAGCACCCTTTATGTTTGTAAAATCAGGTTATATCATGTTTAAATAAGTAAGAATGACTTATACATGGGTTAGGAATTAATTTTGGCATTATAGGAAAAACCAGTCATGAGAAAGGGTATAAAAATGTAACTTCTAGAACACGTAAGTCATAGAAATTCTTTTAATGCCTATGTTATCTAACTTTGTTTAATGATGTTCTTGAGGTGATTAATTAATGTTAATGATGATTATAAATCCCTAGATGCATAAGTAAATGTTTGGACTATTGGAGTTACCCGATTTTAGGGGTTTGGTTATTTAAGGGAATTTTCATGTGTTGATTGAGATGATGAATTTCTTGATGCTTGGAATGATGAATTCATGTGATATATGATGCTATGTGAGTACTTGCCCTCTAAAGAAAGGATTCACCATTTGCATGTTATAGTTTCGTTTGGGAACATTGGAATTGTTTATGCATGATATATATGAAAAGCTATGATGATTATAAATTATGTATTGCATCTTAATATAACATGCTAAGACTTAAGGTGACTTGAAACATGAGAAAATGATCCTTTGGACTCATCAAACTATAGGTGATGAAAAGGTGATTCTTGCCCTAACCCGTACTTTTAAGTCGGGACTTTAACTTATCAAAAAGATAAGTATACTAGTGACAACTAGTGAGATATGAGCTCATAACCTAGAATTACTCTCAAAAGGGAAGAGTAATAGGGTGGCCCCAATATGAAAAAGTAAACCAACTTTAAGTCACCTAAAGAACCAAGTAATGTCATTCATAAACCATGATTTATGCGCATAATGTTTGCTATGATGATTAAATGTATGTCATAATGTTAAGATTGCCTAAGATATTGATATGCATATCATAATGAAGTATGATGCATTCATTTCAAGACGCATGACTAAAATGAATGGGCCTCGATAATTTAATATTTTACACTTAGTAAATGAATTTTTGCATGCTCACTATTTCATAATAAACCCAAAATCCCTGAAGACATTGATGATGTCACTTAGATAGGAGGATACCCTACTAAGATTATTTAGTAAGATTCTCACTCCCTCTTTCTTCCTTTCCATCATGTCTTCAGATTCTAATGGTGGCGTTCATACTCTTCATTGACACCCCCACTTGGGAGGTCCATTTTGACCCAAGCATCGGTCTTACCATTTTGAGGGATGCTACTCCGTCCAAGTCTTCATGTTCGTAGGATGCCCATTTGCACACCTTGTTCCTAGCTACAATTTCTCTAAACCTCTCTATCCGGTGCGACAAAGTTTTGAGCGTGCACGTACGCACAATGAGAGAATTCTTCACACGCACACCACACATCTCCGTCGTGATTTCCAGATTATGTTCCTCGCTCGAGGCATTCAGAGATTGACCAATCGAGGACTCGTCTACCCGCATATACTCTGAGAGCTCTGCCCCTACTCCCCATGATGAGGGAAGGTAGTGAGGATACAGTCACTCAGCAAGGTTGGCACGGAGGCATCCATGTGCCCCCGACATGGAGCCCATGTTCAGCCATCCCGTGTGCCACTTCCGACGAGTTACACTCATGGATCGGTTATATCCGGCCTTCAGGGCCAGTACGTAGACCTCTTGGAAGACCTTTAGTACATACACCACTACTAGCTTAGGATAACCTTCTTTTGTTTTAGAGGTTATCTATCTTAGGTGCCCATAGGTAGGCATGTTTTCCTTTGTATTTTCCTTTCCTATGTATTTGCTTTTCTATGATGTACAAAAACTTAACTCACCTTTCATAGGTGGGTAGATTATGATATGTTTAATTATAGTGTGCTAATGGATGTTCTTTTATGGAGCCTATATGATGTTTCTATCTATGATATTCTTTTGCATGTTACGCTTTTCGTTGACAATCGCTTATGATATGCGCGGCTCATGTTTTGTCTATTTTCAAAAAAAAAAATTGGCTCATAATTTCATTAAGTATTTTCAAGTGTGATATAAGAAAGTAAAACAAAGAGTAATATCTAATAATCAACCGAATACGTTCTTAGGGTTGAGTTAATTATTAAGTTGTTACAATTACTCATTCTTTTAAGTGACTTAAACTTCTTATTCTTTTTTCCTTGGGGCCACCCTAAACTCTTCCTTTTGAGAGTTCTAGGTTATGAGCTCATACCTAAACTAGTCGTCACTAGTCTTATACTTATCCTCTTGATAAGCTAAATTCTCAACTCCTAGAGTGCGGGTTAGGAGGCATAGGATCACCTTTCATAACCATTAATTCCTGAGTCTAAAGGGTCCTTTTTGGATCACTTCTCATAACCTTTAATTCAAAGGAGTCTAGAGGATCATTTCCATGTGTCTTATGTCACCTTAATATTGACATGTTAATTAAGAGATGCAATGTGAGCATGTAATCATAATTTTAACATAAAACATATCATGTTCATGACTTTCATATATCATGCATCTTAGCCAATCAATCATAATCTCATCATGCCACAATATCCTCATGTCATTTATTCATATATGCATTCACATCTTTTGCACATATTTAATAGACATATCACCAATCATCATCTAATAGCAGTAAACATGCTCCTTACCTAGTATGCCAAAAGTAAAGGACTTGACTTAGCTAATATGTATGCAATGCTCAATAATATATACATATAAATAGCATACTAGGGAATCATCAACAACACATAAGCATATAGGGTCACCAATCCATTTCATCTTGCTTAGAACACATTTATTTTCACATTTGGGGTTTGGTAATCGATTATAGGTGTTGGTAATCAATTATTAGAATTAAAACTTGTTCCGGGCTTAAATGCATCCTAGTAATCGATTACATGAGCATGGTAATCAATTACCAAAACCAAAAACATGTTCTGGGCATGAAGAACATCATGGTAATCGATTACATGAACTGGTAATCGATTACTAAAGCTAAAACTTGTTCCTGGTATGAAGAACATCCTGATAATCAATTACATAGGCAGGTAATCATTACCAAACCAAAAATCTCAAAGAACCATCCTGGTAATTGATTACCAGAATCCCCAGAATTGAGAAATCAAAGTTTTGACACATTCCAAGGTACTCTTTCACCTCAAGACCATTTTAAAACATTCTTCTAACATTCCTTTGAAATTATTTTCACATTTTCACAAATCAAAACCAACATTGTATCATGACTAAAACACATCCAATAGCCATGATCAAGATTTTTACTTTAAGATAGGGGCAAGTCTTTGAGCTCTAGGGATTTAGGTGATGACAAGAATAATAAACATGCTACGCAAACCTGATTTAGATCTTTATCATTATTAGGTGGTGGCTTGAAACTTAAATATGATATGCAAGACTTGAAAGGTAAATATGAGAATGTAAGTTCATTTTTAAATCTTCAAAGTTTTTGTGATGACTTAAAAATAAACATGAAATGCAAGGCCAAAATTTAAACATGGAAATGCAAGTTCATTTCTTTAGTCTTTAATATTTAAGTGGTAACTTGAAAATAAACATGATATGCAAGGCATTGAAACTTAAACATGAGGTGCAAGTGCTTGAAATATAAACATTATGCAAATCCATTTATTATCTTACTAGAGCTCATTTCAAGACTTTAAAGAATCAAAATCTCAACCCCAATCAATCTTAACAAAATGGAAATAAGCTTTAGAGTCTTTTGACACCATGGTTCCAAGAACCTTATTTCTTTAGACTCACCATCAAGCACAAAGACAACCAACAATAAACCATTTTCCCATACTTTTGTAAACCAAACTCAAGCCTTGAGCTTTAGGTCCAACACATGATGGTTCCACAACCAATCATTAAGAAACCCTCATCATCAAGCTATGGCCTTTGAACATTAAAGAAAGAAAAACATTTCAAAGAGACCAACAAGATTTCCTCTTTACCATTCTTAAAACCAAACAAAATAAACCAAAACTTGGGCTCTGGAGCTCAAGCACATGGTGGTATCAATCTCACCATCAAGATCTCTCATCATCAAGCCATGGTTTCCTAGCATCCAACAATAAACAAAACCGAAAATGGAAATAAAGAAAAGGAAGATTCAATTCGAAAAATAAAGTGAAGAAGAAGAACAACAACAATACAATCATTCCATCATCATCCAAATCCAAAAAAAATAAAATAAAATAAGAAATAAGAGAAGAAACTCAAAACAAATCCCTACCAAAGTTGTTTCTTTGATTGAAAAGAGAAAGCTTAGATCTTGGAATGAGATGTTTGGGTGTTTGTTGTAATGCCCAAATTTTTTTTTGTGCAAAATTACCAATTTGCCCAGTAATTTAACCTGAGTTTGAGCAATGTTTGAACCCCGTCATCACCCAGGAAGCCTAAAAAGGTTATACTAAAAAGTTCAGGTAATTCTGGAGAGTTTTATGTGAAATTACCATTTTGCCCCTAGTTAATGCTTAATAAGGGTACTTAAGTAATTAAGACGATATTGGGTTCAAATTCTTTTGAATTAATTTTTTAACCTTGGGTTAAAAATAATTACTGGAGGTAAAAAAAAAATAATTACCTAAGGTAATTAGAGTTTACAAATTGTTTAGGAAAAATTTAATTTTCTTTCTAAATTACAAAATCGAAAATGTAAAGATTAAGGAAAATCTAGCTCACTTTCTTATTGTTCTTAAGATTAGGACTTTTGTTACTAATTAATTTTTAACCCAATTGAGATTAACTCTATTACTAAAATGAGATTACTCTTTTACCTTGCCATGGTAAATGTTAAACACTTGATTTTTATCAAATACTCTAAGTTATCAATTTGCAAACTACTACCTAATTAAATATATTATCATATGATATCATAAATATCTTGTTTTGTCATGAAGCCACAAATATCCCTCCATGGGACCAAGTTGGCCACGAAATTCCAAGCTTCAATCAGCCACCATCATTGATTTTTTCTATAAATAATCCACTTGCAAACACCATTTCATTACCATTTACTTCCTTTTAGTGATTTTGCTCAAGTTTTGCTCAAAAACTCTACAAAATTCTCAAGAACACTAAGCCTTCTTCTTCTTCCTCCTCCATATCCAAGAAGCTTCATCCTCATCCTTGATCCAAGTTCTCAACCTCAAACAAACATATTTCCACCATAGATTAAAGAAACAACTTGGTAGGGAGTTTATTTTATGTTCTTTCTCTTGTTCTTTCCTTTAATTTTCGATTTTCTTAGCTTGATGATGACCATGGCTTGATGATGAGGAATCATGGTGATGGTTGTGTATCCATCATATAATGAACCTCTAAAGCTCAAGGTTTAATTCTTGTTGTCAAAAGATTGATGGAAAAATTGTTAGTTTCCTTTAAACTGATTCTTTTTGAGCTTGATGATGAGTTCGTGAAAAAGGTTCTTGGAACCATGGTATGAAGAACTCTAAAGCTCACTTCTTCTTTGATAAGATTAATTGGAGTTAAAGAATTCATTCTTTAAGAAGTCTTGAGTTTTGAGCTTAACAAGATATAATAAGGAACTTGCAATATCATGTTTATGTTTCAAGCACTTGCATATCATATTTAATTTTTGAGCTTTGCATATTTAATCTTGAGCTGTGCATATTTAATTTTGAGCTTTGCATATTTAATTTTCAAGCTCTGCATATTTAATTTCAAGTTTTGCATCATATTTATATTTCAAGTCATCATGTAATTCCTAAAGATAAGGAAATGAACTTGCATATCATGTTTAATTCTCAAGCTTCGCATCATATTTATATTTCAAGTCATCACTTTAATTCCTAAAGATAAAGAAATGAACTTGCATATCATATTTAATTTTCAAGCTTTGCATCATGTTTATATTTCAAGTCATCACTTTAATTCTCAAAGATAAGAAAATGAACTTGCATATCATGTTTAATTTTCAAGCTTTGCATTCATATTTATACTTCAAGTCATCATTTTAATCTTTCAAGATAAGTAAATGAACATCCATATTTATATTTCAAGTCATCACATCATGTTTATATTTCAAGTCTTGCATATCATATCTATATTTCCAAGTTATCACCTTATAATGATCAAGATTAAGAATAAGATTGCATGACATGTTTATGATTTTAGTTATCACCTAAACCTCTGAAGCTCAAAGACTTGCTCCTTTTATCTTAAATGGAAATTTTAAACCATGGACATATTTCTAACATGTAATCTCGGCCTTATAATGATAAAGGCCTACATTGAGAATTATTTTATGTTAAGGCTTCATGTGCTTTCAATATCTTGGAATTTTATTTCTATGATGAACAAATAGAATTGATTATTTGGGACGTAAGTATTTTGATGAGGTGACTGTTTTAAATTGAGCCAACAAGAGTAAAATTTTAAGAGAAAAGTATAACGGGGATAAAATGAAAAAGCAATTCAAAGGGTGTCAAGACCTTAGTTTTCGAAACTTGGAGTCCCTGGGAATTGATTACCATTCTTGTAATCAATTATCGGTAGCCTATTCATGCCTATTTCGAAAATATGAACTATGTAATCGATTAGTAGATCCTGTAATTGATTACTAAAACGAAAGTGTGCAGAAAGTATGTTTCTATGCAAAATAACATGCTTATTGGATATGTGCAAGGTGTGATACATGTTTTGTGAACAGTTTATATGAGGATATTGCAGCATGATGAGGTTACAATTAATTGATCAAGATGCATGATTCATGAAGACTTGTGAATATGATATGTGTTTATAATTTTATGCTTACAGTGCATCTCTTATTTATCATGCCTATATCAAGGTGACATAAAACATATGGAAGTGATCCTCTAGACTCCCGAATTAAAGGTTATGAGAGGTGATCCAAGAAAAGGACCCTTTAGACTCCAGGAATTAATGGTTATGAAAGGTGTTCCTATGCCCCCTAACCCGTACTCTTGAAGTCGGGAATTTAACTTGTCAAGAGGATAAGTATAGACTAGTGACGACTAGTCAGGTATGAGCTCATAATCTAGAACTCTCAAGATGAGAGAATATTTAGGGTGGCCCCTAAGGAAAAGAGAATAAGAAGTTTAAGTCACCTAAAAGAATGATTGATGTCGCATTTGTTGTGTTATATTCATTCAATATACATTCTATTATATCTTGCATATGGTATGGACATGCGTTCATGATATAGTATGTTGCATTCATAACAGTAAGATCCATGTTAAAAGACACAGACCTCGGCTAAAGGTATTTGGAAAATTAATGAATGAACTTTATGCATGCTCACGTTTTCATAACAAATCCTGAGGTTCCTGAGGACGATAATGATGACATAATGCATTAAGAGGTAAAAGCCTACTGAGATTCTTCTATAAGTTTCTCACTCCCTCTACTTTTCTTTTCCATGTCGTCTTCAGAGGGCAATGGCAACGTTCGTAATCCACGTTGATGCACCAGCTTGGGAAATGCACTTTGACCGGCAAACCGGTCATATTATTTCATGGGTCGTTGTGCTGTCGTGTTTATATTTTTATGTCCCGTCCATTTGCGCACCCTGTTAATAGCGTACACTTCTCTCCCACTACTCCTTTCGCAGATGAGTTCGTCTTCGAACGAGCGCACCCAAGAGTACCCCATCCCCTCCCGTTCCGTGTGTATTTTCGGAATTTCCAGAGTACATACCCCGATCACCACCTTACTCTCCTGGATCGTGGTCGGACCCTTCAGAGGATTCACCTTCTCATCACTCTTCCAACGGACTCTTTCGGTGGATATGGGGGGTAACGATGAAGAGGAGACTGTCACTAGCCCATCGTAGAGGTGCCACTCGCCCCCGTCGAGGTGCCCATGTTCACCCAACGGACGTCTAGCTACACGGACGAGTCGACTCATTCTAGGCGTACTTAGTGAATGGAGAAAGTTAATTAGTTTGTTTTTCCTTCGGGTGTTATTTACGTTGGTATTTGTATGTCTTATTGCGCAAAGAGGAACGATTTGATCTTTATATATAATTATGGATTTTGTGATATTTATATTGTTGTGATGTGTTTGATGTATGATCTTATTATGCTTTTATTATGTGTGTGCAAGATACGACGTAGGTTCGCGTGGCTCATACTTTGTTTTCCAAGTAAAAACAAAACAAAATAAATAAATAAATAAATAAATAAAAATTTACCCATACTTTCCTCTAAGTATTTTGATAAGATGAATTTAAAGAATGGAAAAAGGAGTAATAACTAATAATTAATCTCAATACGTCCTAGGCGTGTTAGGTTAAATATTAGGGTGTTACAATTTTGGTATCAGGAGCAGTTTGATTCTCAGAGCTGAGGATTGGGACTATGCTTCTCAAGTATGATGCGGTAGTAATGTCATGTGTAGTTGCTTGGTTGATATAATAAGCCTTAGGATAAGGATGCATGACTGCTGTTTGTGTTTGTGCCATGGTAACTAGTTCACTTAACATGAAGTATTGAGCCTGATCACCTCGTGTTTGCTGTTGTGTGTGCTCAGGGACCAATGGCACGACCACGCAGAATAGGACTCCAAATAGTAACGGCCAGGGTAATGTGACCAATGGAGCTCTAAGGGACATGGCAAGGGCTCTGGAAGGATGTTTGAACGGATGGACCGTCAGAACGACATGGTCGCTACCCTAATAATGTGGAAAGTCTGGAACATGCCCGATTTGGAGAATTTCGAAAGGCGAACCCACCATCATTCAGAGGAACTCTGAACCCAAACCATGCTGACGAATGGATCAAAAGCATGGAGAAGATCTTCTCGGTAATTGCCTGTACCGAGGAACGAAGGTGACCTATGCTGCCTACATGCTGGAGGCGGATGTAATTTCTGGTGGACGGGCATTCAGAGATTGTTGGAGGCATCTGGCACTATGATCAACTGGGAGATGTTCAAAACCAGTTTCTACGATAAGTATTTCCCCGCATCTGTGTGGAATGCTAAGGACATAGAGTTCATGCAGCTGACTCAAGGAGGGATGAGCATCCCACAATACACCGCAAGGTTCGAGGAACTAATAAAGTTCTCCGAATCTTCCAAGGAAATCCTGATGAGTTCTGGAAGTGCGTTAAATACGAGGTTAAAAGGAGAGATCAACGTTGCTGTTGCACACTTAGAGATTAGGGATTTCCCTACCCTAGTCAACAAGTGCCGCATCATTGAAGACGGGCAAAGGCTAAGCACATCGAGGGCAGAAACTTCACCAAGAAGCTCGCGTCGCAAGCCCCAAGTTTCAAGCCACAGCCTAGGCCCAGTTCCAAACAACGTTAGGCAAGGTTAGGCCACAATCCAAACCACAAGGCCCCCAAAGAAATTTTCATTATGGAGGATCAAATGGTCCCAAGGGTAAGACACCCAAGAGTCCGATTATCCCCCAAACCTGACCTACTCCTGAATGCCCCAAATGTGGGAAGTCACACGGGACCGACCTTGCTTGCTGGGCCTAGGAGTCTGCTTTAAGTGCGGAAGCCAGGCCACTATGCCCGAGAGTCACAGTGAGGAACCCGACGGCCCCTTATCCCCGACCACAACACCAAGGAAGGGTTTTCACCTCAATGTGGAAGAATCGGCAAAGTCCAGAAGCCTTATAGAAGGTAAGTGTGAAATGAACGGTAGAACCTTAACTGTACTATTTGATTCTGGCGCAACCCATTCTTTCATCTCACATGCTAGTGTCGAATCTTTACAACTATATGTGTCTGAACTTCCTTTTGATCTTACTATTTCTACCCCTACGGCAAAACTGTTAAGACCTGGAGGTGTTGCTTAACTGTTATTTCACTATTGAAAATAGACCCTTTATTCTAGATTTAGTTTGTTTGCCTATGCATGGTCTAGACATAATTCTTGGCATGGATTGGCTTTATGCCAACGGGTAATGTTAAATTGCTATACCAAGTTCTGTTATCTTTCTTCCTACCCTTGTTATGTCTAGTAAACCTTTAAATCTTTATCTAGTGCTGTAAAAGTCAATGTTATGGGGAAGAGAGTAAAGGGTATGTTCTCCTAGCCGCTAGTGAAGTAGACTTTGAGCAAGACATTAACAAGGTGCCTATAGTAAGAGACTATCCCGAGGTGTTTCCGGATGATATACCTGAGTTCCCTAGGATGAGAAGAAGTAGAGTTCTCCATAGAGTTGGTTCGAGAGGGCCTATCTCCATAGCACCCTATAGAATGTCACCCTTAGAGCTAAGAGTTAAAGGCGGAGTTAGAGGAGCTGTTGGAGAAGAAGTTTGTGAGGCCTAGTGCTTCACCATGGGGAGCCCCGGTCTTGTTTGTGAAAAAGAAGGACGGGAGCATGAGACTGTGCATAGATTATAGTAGCAGAACCGACGTAAAGAATAAGTACCCCTACCTAGGATTGACGACTTGATGGATCAGCTAAGAGGAGCGGTGGTGTTTTCTAAGATTGATTTGAGGTCAGGATATCACCAGATTAGGGTGAGAGATGAGGACATACCCAAGACTGCTTTAGGACACGGTATGGCCACTTTGAGTTTACGGTGATGTCATTTGGATTGACTAATGCTCCTGCTGTGTTCATGGACTATATGAATAGGATCTTTAGACCCTATTTAGACCAGTTTGTGATAGTTTTCATAGATGATATACTCATCTATTCGAGACCCACGAGGAGCATGAATGCCACTTAAAGTTGGTTTTGGAGGTCCTGAAGGAGAAAAAGTTGTATGCCAAGTTAGCTAAGTGTGAGTTTTGGATGGAGGAAGTAAAATTCTTAGGTCATGTGGTGTCAAAAGGAGGTATCCTGGATCCTAGTAAGATAGAGGTCGTGATGAGCTGGGAAAGACCTACCACGGAGATAAGGAGCTTTTTGGGATTAGCCCGTTATTACGTAGGTTTATTAAAGGATTTTCCAGATATCCTTACCTTTAACTAAACTCACTAGAAAGAATGCCCCTTTTGTCTGGACCCAGAATGTGAGAAGAGTTTAGGAGCTGAAAGTAAAATTAACCACGACCCCAAGTATTAGTTTTACCTTAACCCTAATGCACCGTTGGAGGTATATTGTGATGCATCGGGGAAAGGATTGGGATGTGTGTTGATGCAAAATAGGCAAGTGGTAGCCTATGCATCCAGACAACTCAAGCCACACGAAGTAAACTACCCCACCCATGATCTTGAGTTAGCAACCGTGGTATTTGCCTTGAAGGTGTGGCGACACCATTTGTATGGAGTGAAGTTCGAAGTATTTTCTGATCATAAGAGTCTCAAGTATCTCTTTGATCAAAAGGAGTTGAATATGAGGCAAAGGAGATGGATGGAGTTCTTGAAGGATTATGATTTTGGGTTGAACTACCATCCAGGCAAGGCCAATGTAGTGGCTGACGCTTTGAGTCGAAAGTCACTACAATTGTCTCATATGATGGTGAAGGAAGTAAACTTAGAAGTTTAGGGACCTAAACTTAGGGATGTCTGTGACCACTGAGAGCATAAAGATGTGTCATCTCAGTATAACAAGTGACTTTAAGGAGAGGGTCACTCAAACCCCAGAAGGACATAGAGTTTAAAGAAACCCTGGAGGCGGTAAGGAAGGGAAGCTAAAGGGTTTTAACCAAGGAGTAGATAAGATATGGAGGTTCGAAGGTCGAATTGCGTACCAGCAAGTGGTGACCTCCGAAGGGAGATCTTAGGGGAGGCTCACAAGAGCCATTTCACCATTCATCCTGGTACTACCAAGATGTATCAGGACCTGAAAAAGATGTTTTGGTGGCCCGGGTTGAAGGATGTGGCCGCATGGGTGAGTAAGTGCTTAGTTTGTCAGAAGGTGAAAATTGAGCACCAAAAACCTTCGGAATGTTGCAACCCTTGTCCATTCCCGGTGGAAATGGAAAAGTATCTCGATGGATTTTGTGACAGGTCTACCTAAGACCCAAGCTAGCCATGACGCCATATGGGTAATCGTGGACCGACTAACGAAGTCGGCTCACTTTTGCCTATTAAGGTAACTTATTCATTGGATAAGTTAGCCCAGTGTATATCCAAGAGATTGTAAGGTTGCATGGAGTCCGACGACAATAATCTCGGATCGTGATCCGCGATTTACGTCACGTTTTGGGGAGCCTTTCAGAAGGCGTTTGGTTAAAGCTGCTTGACCCGGCATACCACCCTCAAACGGATGGGCAGTCAAGAGACCATACAAACCCTAGAAGATATGTTAAGAGCATGTGTATTGGACCAAAGAGGGAGCTGGGATAAGTACTTGCCACTGATCGAGTTTTCATATAACAATAGTTATCATGCAAGCATTGGTATGGCAGGTATGAAGCCCTGTGGACGGAAGTGTCAATCACCCCTGTGTTGGTATGAACCCGGAGAGCAAGGCATGTTAGGACCTGAAGTCATAAGGGAAACCACGGAACAAATTAAAAGGATTAGGGATAGGATTCTTCCTGCTCAGAAGTAGACAGAAGAGCTATGCTGATACGGAAGCCATTGGAATTCAGAGAGGGAGAACATGTATTCCTTAGGTACCCACGACGGTATAGGCGAGCGATGAGAGTTAAGAAGTTGAGCCCTAGATTTCTTGGTCCATTTGAAATCCTTAAAAGAGTAGGGTCAGTAGCCTACCAGATAGCTCTACCACCCATTTTGTCCAACCTACACAATGTCTTCCATGTTTCTAGTTAAGAAATATAATCCAACCCTAGTCATGTGTTAGAACCAGAACAAGTACAATTAAGGGAGGACTGACTTTCAACTTACTACCTACAAGGATCGTGGATAGAAGAGTTAAACAATTAAGAAACAAAGTCGTACATTTGGTCAAGGTGACATGGGGAAATGGTAAAGCAGAAGATGTTACATGGGAATTGGAGTTAGAAATGAAACGCAGTACCCGAGTTGTTTACAGGTAACAAATTTCGAGGACGAAATTCTTTTAAGGAGGGAGAAATGTAATGCCCCGAATTTTCTGTTGTGCAAAATTACCAATTTGCCCCTGGTAATTTAACCTGAGTTTGAGCAATGTTTGAACCCTTATCACCCAGGAAGCCTAAAAAGGTTATACTAAAAAGTTCAGGTAATTTGGAGAGTTTTATGTGAAATTACCATTTTGCCCCTAGTTAATGCTTAATAAGGGTACTTAAGTAATTAAGACGATATTGGGTTCAAATTCTTTTCAATTAATTTTTTAACCTTGGGTTAAAAATAATTACTGGAGGTAAAAAAAAAATAATTACCTAAGGTAATTAGAGTTTACAAATTGTTTAGGAAAAATTTAATTTTCTTTCTAAATTACAAAATCGAAAATGTAAAGATTAAGGAAAATCTAGCTCACTTTCTTACTTGTCTTAAGATTAGGACTTTTGTTACTAATTAATTTTTAACCCAATTGAGATTAACTCTATTACTAAAATGAGATTACTCTTTTACCTTGCCATGGTAAATGTTAAACACTTGATTTTTATCAAATACTCTAAGTTATCAATTTGCAAACTACTACCTAATTAAATATATTATCATATGATATCATAAATATCTTGTTTTGTCATGAAGCCACAAATATCCCTCCATGGGACCAAGTTGGCCACGAAATTCCAAGCTTCAATCAGCCACCATCATTGATTTTTTCTATAAATAATCCACTTGCAAACACCATTTCATTACCATTTACTTCCTTTTAGTGATTTTGCTCAAGTTTTGCTCAAAAACTCTACAAAATTCTCAAGAACACTAAGCCTTCTTCTTCTTCCTCCTCCATATCCAAGAAGCTTCATCCTCATCCTTGATCCAAGTTCTCAACCTCAAACAAACATATTTCCACCATAGATTAAAGAAACAACTTGGTAGGGAGTTTATTTTATGTTCTTTCTCTTGTTCTTTCCTTTAATTTTCGATTTTCTTAGCTTGATGATGACCATGGCTTGATGATGAGGAATCATGGTGATGGTTGTGTATCCATCATATAATGAACCTCTAAAGCTCAAGGTTTAATTCTTGTTGTCAAAAGATTGATGGAAAAATTGTTAGTTTCCTTTAAACTGATTCTTTTGAGCTTGATGATGAGTTCGTGAAAAAGGTTCTTGGAACCATGGTATGAAGAACTCTAAAGCTCACTTCTTCTTTGATAAGATTAATTGGAGTTAAAGAATTCATTCTTTAAGAAGTCTTGAGTTTTGAGCTTAACAAGATATAATAAGGAACTTGCAATATCATGTTTATGTTTCAAGCACTTGCATATCATATTTAATTTTTGAGCTTTGCATATTTAATCTTAAGCTTGTGCATATTTAATTTTGAGCTTTGCATATTTAATTTTAAGAGCTCTGCATATTTAATTTCAAGTTTTGCATCATATTTATATTTCAAGTCATCACTGTAATTCCTAAAGATAAGGAAATGAACTTGCATATCATGTTTAATTCTCAAGCTTCGCATCATATTTATATTTCAAGTCATCACTTTAATTCCTAAAGATAAAGAAATGAACTTGCATATCATATTTAATTTTCAAGCTTTGCATCATGTTTATATTTCAAGTCATCACTTTAATTCTCAAAGATAAGAAAATGAACTTGCATATCATGTTTAATTTTCAAGCTTTGCATTCATATTTATACTTCAAGTCATCATTTTAATCTTTCAAGATAAGTAAATGAACATCCATATTTATATTTCAAGTCATCACATCATGTTTATATTTCAAGTCTTGCATATCATATCTATATTTCCAAGTTATCACCTTATAATGATCAAGATTAAGAATAAGATTGCATGACATGTTTATGATTTTAGTTATCACCTAAACCTCTAAAGCTCAAAGACTTGCTCCTTTTATCTTAAATGGAAATTTTAAACCATGGACATATTTCTAACATGTAATCTCGGCCTTATAATGATAACAGGCCTCCAGTTGAGAATTATTTTATGTTAAGGCTTCATGTGCTTTCAATATCTTGGAATTTTATTTCTATGATGAACAAATAGAATTGATTATTTGGGACGTAAGTATTTTGATGAGGTGACTGTTTTAAATTGAGCCAACAAGAGTAAAATTTTAAGAGAAAAGTATAACGGGGATAAAATGAAAAAGCAATTCAAAGGGTGTCAAGACCTTAGTTTTCGAAACTTGGAGTCCCTGGAATTGATTACCATTCTCTAATCAATTATCGGTAGCCTATTCATGCCTATTTCGAAAATATGAACTATGTAATCGATTAGTAGATCCTGAATTGATTACTAAAGGAAAGTGTGCAGAAAGTATGTTTCTATGCAAAATAACATGCTTATTGGATATGTGCAAGGTGTGATACATGTTTTGTGAACATTTATATGAGGATATTGCAGCATGATGAGGTTACAATTAATTGATCAAGATGCATGATTCATGAAGACTTGTGAATATGATATGTGTTTATAATTTTATGCTTACAGTGCATCTCTTATTTATCATGCCTATATCAAGGTGACATAAAACATATGGAAGTGATCCTCTAGACTCCAGAATTAAAGGTTATGAGAGGTGATCCAAGAAAAGGACCCTTTAGACTCCAGGAATTAATGGTTATGAAAGGTGTTCCTATGCCCCCTAACCCGTACTCTTGAAGTCGGGAATTTAACTTGTCAAGAGGATAAGTATAGACTAGTGACGACTAGTCAGGTATGAGCTCATAATCTAGAACTCTCAAGATGAGAGAATATTTAGGGTGGCCCCTAAGGAAAAGAGAATAAGAAGTTTAAGTCACCTAAAAGAATGATTGATGTCGCATTTGTTGTGTTATATTCATTCAATATACATTCTATTATATCTTGCATATGGTATGGACATGCGTTCATGATATAGTATGTTGCATTCATAACAGTAAGATCCATGTTAAAAGACACAGACCTCGGCTAAAGGTATTTGGAAAATTAATGAATGAACTTTATGCATGCTCACGTTTTCATAACAAATCCTGAGGTTCCTAAGGACGATAATGATGACATAATGCATTAAGAGGTAAAAGCCTCCTGAGATTCTTCTATAAGTTTCTCACTCCCTCTACTTTTCTTTTCCATGTCGTCTTCAGAGGGCAATGGCAACGTTCGTAATCCACGTTGATGCACCAGCTTGGGAAATGCACTTTGACCGGCAAACGGTCATATTATTTCATGGGTCATTGTGCTGTTCGTGTTTATATTTTTATGTCCCGTCCATTTGCACACCCTGTTAACAGCGTACACTCTCTCCCACTACTCCTTTCGCAGATGAGTTCGTCTTCGAACGAGCGCACCCAAGAGTACCCAGCATCCCTTCCCGTTCTGTATCCGCTGTCGGAATTTCCCAGAGTACATACCCCGATCACCACCTTACTCTCCTCGGATCGTGTCGGACCCTTCAGAGGATTCACCTTCTCATCACTCTTCCAACGGGTTCGGTAGATATGGGGGGTAACGATGCTGAAGGAGACTGTCACTCAGCCCATTCGTAGAGGTGCCACTCGCCCGTCGAGGTGCCCATGTTCACCCAACCGGACGTCTAGCTACACGGACGAGTCGACTCATTCTAGGCGTACTTAGTGAATGGAGAAAGTTAATTAGTTTGTTTTTCCTTCGGGTGTTATTTACGTTGGTATTTGTATGTCTTATTGCGCAAAGAGGAACGATTTGATCTTTATATATAATTATGGATTTTGTGATATTTATATTGTTGTGATGTGTTTGATGTATGATCTTATTATGCTTTTATTATGTGTGTGCAAGATACGACGTAGGTTCGCATGGCTCATACTTTGTTTTCCAAGTAAAACAAAACAAAATAAATAAATAAATAAATAAATAAAAATTTACCCATACTTTCCTCTAAGTATTTTGATAAGATGAATTTAAAGAATGGAAAAAGGAGTAATAACTAATAATTAATCTCAATACGTCCTAGGCGTGTTAGGTTAAATATTAGGGTGTTACATTTGTGAGTTGAGAGGAGGTTGAAGATGGAGGTAGAAAAGGATGACAAGAGAACTTGTGTTGAAAGGATGTAAGAGTTCTTTTTGACACAAAACTTTTGGCCAAAAAAGTGGGTGGTTGAATAAGGCTATTTGTGTGTTAAAAGAATAAATATGAGGGTGTATGAGAGAGGAGGCCGCTGGCTCTTGGCCGATAGGAGGGAAAAATTTTGCTTTTCATTTAGGTTAGAATGTGTATTAGAGATGGATTTCATTGAGGAATGGTTTAGGAATTGGTAATTGGGTGTTTGGATTTGTAATCATGTGTTTAAGGCTTGCAAGACATGATTAAGGGTGGTCTTTCATGCTTAGGTTGAATTAAACTTCATTAGTTTGAAATTCAAACTCTAACATGTTCCTTGATTTAAGGAATTGGAGAGATAAAATACTATTTGACTTGATATGACATAATGTCTTTGATTAAAAAAGAAATTTGATTTTTCCTTAAGCAATCTTAAGCCTCAATTAACCTCAAATAATTATTTAGACTCCATATTAATAGATAAAATTAATTTATCTTTAATTAAAACCTAATATTTCCCATATTTCCATAATCATTTAATTTTGCCCATTTAGCACTAAACGGGTAAAACCATAAATTCACACAAGGACTCTTCTTGGAACAAACTAGACTTCCAAACATCATAAAACACTCTTTGTTATCATATTCGAACTCTTGGGTAATGGTTGGGTTTGTCCGTCACTTAATTCCACGTTGAGTTACCTTAGAGGTAAATTAAAGATTTTTCGTGTTGAAAACCAGGAAATTGAGATTTTCATCTCTAACATATCCCATACACATTTAATCCCCTTCAAACATTAGACTTAACCCCTCAAGGATAGCCTGGCAAGACCCTTGATTTCCAAGAAGAATGACCTCAGGGGCATTTTGGTTATTTTCACATTCGGAAAATCGGACGTACAAGTTACAAGTATTATTTGCTTAACCTTTCAGGCTAAATCAGCAATCACTATCAGATTGAGTTACAAAGATTTATGTTTAGCTTGGATCACTCAAACTAAAAGCTGAAAACTTGAATGACTTCTTTCTAGCAATTTTTCCAAAGAAGAACGTATGATACGTAGAAGAAGATTTTTTCAAAGGCAAAACTAATCGCAAGATGTAATAGTTTTATAGAGAATGAGAGGAAATTTCTATAGCATTTCAGCACGGCGATGATAAGCAAAAAGTCTCTTTATTGGGAGCACATCATCTCCTTTTATACTTTATCTACATTTATGACTGTTGCCCTTGATTTGTTTTCAGTGACACATTTTGATCTTCTTTTTGTGTCTTGGAAATGATGTTTAGAGGAGTAGCTTAGCGTGTTAGCGTTCCAGAAGCTGTTATGCAATAGAGGTTTTTGAGTCCACTTTCAAAAACTACTTTTTACTTTTTGAATGGTTTCTGAACTTTTCCTTCTAGAAGCTAGGGTATAGGCCCAACTGATAGAAGAGATGTCATGTCAATTCTTTGAACCGGGTTTGACTTTAAATTTGAATTTCAAATTTTCCTCTCGTCCCTTTAAAATTCACGTTTACGTGAAACGTGCTTTTGAAGGGTCGTCTCATTTTTGGACTTCTCTTTGATCTTCCTACTCTTTAGTTAGAGATTGTTATGAAAGATATGATTATGATCATGATGATTGAAGATGATAGTCACACTTTGCTTCAGAGTTAGATTGAAATCTTCACTTGAATTGCACTTTATAAAGTCATGTGTTACTTTCTAAAGATGCAAGACTTGGTTTCTTGTGCTTGAGAATTATCTTTCATTCGTTGAACATAGAACCGTTCATATCACAATATATTTTCACTTTCTTTCAGTTCTATCTTTTTAAATAAGATTAATCATGTTCGCACATGTTATTGTAAAATATTCTTGTTTTGGAAACATGTACGCTAATGTAAAAAGGACCTTGTTGCTTCAAGAAACTCAAGGAAAAGATTAGTCCTTCTTAAAAATATTTTCACGAAATTGGTTATGTTATCACTCAAAAAATTTAGTCCTAATGTTTTTTGAAGGGTCTAGAGCTAACAAACATTACCCTTAGCCTTAAATGAGTCAATTTTGTCAAATCATAATTTTTAAATAGTATTTTACCCCAAATATAATCAAGATTAAGTCTAAACATCAATTTTAGTACATTAAATATTAACAATAAATATTGAGAACAAACTAAACACCAAGAATCCTAATCCAAATTCTAAGCGTTAAAGTTCAACACATTACATGATAAAACTTTAAGCCTATGACAAATCCTCAAATAGATCGGGTCGACATTATGATTACTTGTTGACATTTGCAAAGGCTCGCCAAGTTATTTAACTTGCTGGCCTAAATGGACAAGTTCAAATGAGGTCGAAAACTGAATGGGTTCGGCTAGTCTATTTAAACCAATGGGTTACCCTTAAATGGGATGGGCAATAATATTAATGTGTTAATATATTTGACTTAAATTAATAGGTTAAGCCTAATGGATGGACTATCTATTTAAGCATTGGGCTAGCCTTAAACAAGTTGGGCCAACATAATGCTATCTTGTTCATATTTGACTTGCCCATGTTTGATCTGTTTGCTCATTAAATTGGTTCTCATGCATGAACCAGTTCAAATTGAGTAAGCCCACACCGTTGGTTGCAATCAAACTGACCAACTGAAAAATTGATGAACCAGCTAGCTAGAAATTATAAAAATTCTCAAAATTTTCTAATGCTCGATTTGAACATGTGTGCATGAGATGAGTTGCACCTTGAATTTCCTACCAGGCCAGGCACCTTCGTTAATCATAATGTGCCATTTTTTTTAGATATAATATACGTAGCATTGCTCAAAAATTAGCAAGTTGTGGTTGAATATATCAAGGGAATTAAGCCATACTTGCCACTAGGCCAACAACTTCTTTTGCTTAGGTTGTGCCATTTTTTATATATTAAGTTATATTAAATTATATTTTTGTGTATTTATTTAATTAAATATAGTTCAACCAGTGACTCATCGATTGAACCAATGACCCAGTGACCTACTGTCTTGGCAAGTTGAATCAAACTTAGGTTTCTAAAACTATGATCTTGTTAATGGCTAAAAGTTTGTTAGACTCTTCCACCATAGAAAAAAAAAGTTGGTTGAACTCATCATTTTTACTTTGGAAGCCTGTTAGCTAGGCATAAATAAACTTGGTTCTAAGAAAAAATAAATATATAAATAAGAGACTTCATTGGCCTGTAAAACTTGCTATACATTGACTAATCCATTTAACTCAAAGTCTATATGGACTAGGCCTAACGGTTCTACCTGACATTGTGCTTACTCGATAACACTGGTATTAGTTGGGTTGGCCCATTTAACTGCAAATTAAATTGGGCTTGCCCTAAATAGGTCACACTAGCTTGTTTAAGCATGTAGGCTAGGCCAAAACGAGTTAGGTCAATAATATGTTCAGGATTAATTTTTGCTTTAGGTTGACTAAATGGAGGTTGTTACTACCTCCTCAAATTGAAAATTATTTTATGCTAAGTTGCACCAAAGAAATGTAGTAAATGGCATAACCTAGGTCATTTCTCAAGTAGGCTTTATCACTTAGTTAGGAAAATCTGAGGGTTTTGACGTAAATTGAAGTAATTGAAATTTATTGAAATTAAACAATAATAAAAAGCACTAGTACAAAGTATTCCTAGGATTGAAATTAATTATCATTGACCAAATATTGAATCTATTAGTGGCTATAAGTAATTAATACCTGGCAATTCTATTAGTGATCAATCAATCCATAGAATTTGACCAATGCAAATAACCAATAAACAAGAGCTCAATTTATTTTGAAATTAGAGCGATTTGGACCAATTGTTATAGTCTCACCGCCAATCGAAAAGTTAATTCTAATGTTCTCCCTCAAACATAAACCAATGGATCCATCAATTTATGCCCAAAGGTTTCCCTAACGACAATCTCCAATTTAGTTATTCTAATAAAAATTGTAACAATCACAACAATAATTATAAGAATAGAAACTCAAGACCATTGAGAAAACTAATTCATTGGATATAAATAGAGGGTCTCAACATCATCCTAATCCATTCAAAAACCCTTATAATAGTAAGAAAACCAACTCCTCCATCCTTGAAGGATTACAACAATGAAAACAAAATGGAACCTGAAAATAATAGCAAGAATCCTTGCCATAATCCCCAAGAACTAGTCAATTTGCTTATTGAAATTCCTAGAGAATAGTAGCAAAGATGTAGAGAGATAAACCTAGTAGCCTAGACTATGCAAGCCAAAACTAGGGTAAAAGTCTGAGTCATTTATATAAATACTACTCTCTAAAATGGGCCAAAGTGGGGCCCACAAATAAATTAATTATATCTTTAATCATTCACGACGCAGAGCACTCAGTGCCAGAAATGACGCTACAACACTCTAGAACCATGAACTTAGATAATCCTGATGTTGTCTCTACCAAACATTGTAGCACTCACCTGAGAGTGAACTTGTGCTATTTTGCTTCCTTTTTGCTCCAAGCTTCTTCAAGAGACTCCCAAGCCTTAATCTTGACCTTTTGCGCTCAATCCAAAACTTCTGTGTACAAAAGTCATACTCAAAGAGACAGGTTAAATGCAACAAGCTCTACTTCATTAATTATTCGAAAATCATTGCAATAGTCAATGATTCTATCAAAAATACACAATGAGGAACAAGTCAACAATCATAACTATTTTCATCAATAACTCATAAAAAATTATGCAAAAAGCTAAGGTTTAGAAGCAAGATAAATGGCATAAATGCCTTTTATCAAACTCCCCCGCACTTAGGCTTTCACATGTCCTCATGTGAATATAAAATTAGACCAAGGCATGGGTGAACAACAGTATCATGGAATGCATAGAATGCAACTAATCCTAAAGACAAAAATGATTAGCAAATGACAGAATGACCAAATACTCAAAAACCCACGGATAAATTTCATGGTACTTTTTATTCAATGAATCAAATCACATGAACAATGACTTTGAACATGGATGACTAAACTAACTCACTAGGGTGTGTTTCAATCATCACTCATGTGTATGGATCAGTTAACTCTCAAGCAATTTACTAATAGTTGCCTTCAAAGGCTTGCCTTTCTCCTAGTCACAAGGTTAACAAATACATAACATGCATCAAGAGCTATTTTATTGGTTGTAATGAGGCTAGATTAGGTTTGGGTTTTTCTAGAAAAGCTTTTTGGTTAACTTAGGTCCTAGGTAAGTATAGGCATGTACTTCAGATTATAAGCTCTAAGGAACCTATCATCATGTACTTTCTTCCCAATCATCACATTCCTTTTCCATGGGCTCTTTCAATCCCCCATTCCATTATTTAATTATAGAAGTAGATTGGTGAAAATTTTTCTTATTTCTTTTTGTTTTTGCATTGCCACCAATCCACCCTACACTTTTCATGTAATTTCCCCTATTCCACCTTATTCTCAACTAGTGTGTCCCCACACGTATATCTTAAGCACATTTGGTTAAAGCACTCTTTCCATGGCCCTAAGTTGGAAATCTTTTCATTGTTTTCCAGCTAGGCTTGTAATGTGCTTATGACAAAGAAAGGCTTAATCAGGCTCAAAGGGATGACAAGGGTCATTTACATGTAAGGGTTGGCTTTATGGCAAAGTGGCTAAAACAAAAGAAAAGAAATACCTCTATCATGTGCAAGTTAAGTATTATGCAAACAAAAAGTTTCAACAAAGGGTTAGAGCAATTAGAATAAACCACAAGTGAATGCAAACACACTAAAGGAAATGCAGTGATTAATTCTGAATCACAGTTTAAGATCAAATCTCACATGGTAATTCCGTCAATCAAACATGCTCGAAGTGCAAAGATCCAATGAATATATCAATACATCAGGTTAAGTGCAAAAGAAGTTACAAAATACATGGCTTATTTGATCATGTTCAACTCCTCACTTGCCTATAAACATGCAAAATAAGTAAAATCCAAAAAAGAAAAATAAAAGAATTGTAAAACGAAAAATAAATGCCTAAAAATAAAAATAAAAGAACAAAAAAGAAAAAGCACTAAAATAAAAGGGACACCCCACAGACAAAAATGACGCTATCCCCAATGCCAAGCCATAAGAACGATAATGATGGAGTGTAATCTACCTTGTTCATCATCCTTTGAAACATCCTCCTTGGAGACCACGACATCAAGACCTCGTCCTAGAATCATATCCTGAGTCAGCCTTCAACTTCTCTAGCTCTAAATTTGAACAGGGTCAAGGCCCTAAACTGCAAGCTCTAGGCAATGTAACCTCCTCATGACCCTGTGTTAGATGCCGATACATGATCAATAAGTGCCTCCTGTAGATCGGCAATAGTGAATCTAATGTCTATGAAAGATGTATTGGAACTGGCGTCAAGGCGAGAACCAAGACAAGTGGCAGGGCTACCAGCCTGTAACATCCCCAAGTACAACGTCATCCTTAAGTCATGACATTATGCTTGGGAGTTGTTACTTATAAATTAGCGGACCTTTCTTAGTTATCTATAGCAATATTGATCGAGTCGAGTAGTAACTAATTCGTGGTTCTACTAAATATATACAACAAATACACAAAACATTTATTTATTTCATAAGTAAATACAAAAGGAAGCTCTTTTATGAGCTTGAATACATACATGTTCTCTACTTCGTTTACAAACATATACACACCACTAAGTACAATATAATAAAAACACTAACTACTAAACTACTGCGATCCGATTCCTTAGTGTAGCAACCTCGTAGTCTCTGGATCAACCTGGAGGCGAACACAAAAACGAAGGGGTGAGAATTACACAATTCTCAATAGGATAACTCCCAGAATACACAATCATAAATGTCATCATCATCGCCCCAGCTACTTCGGTTTATTAGAAAATATGATCATGTAATGTAAACTAAAGATTCATTTTAAAGTTTCAAAATCATCTTTCCGAAGTGGGTAGCTTTTATTATTCAATCACTTAATATACACACATAATACTACTCAATAGCATAGTATTACATTTTGAAATATACGTGCCCTCAGTACATGGGGACTTTTTCTTTTCATGCCCATTAAAAGAGACTTTCCCGTGCCCATTAAAGAGGATCTTTCCGTGCCAAAAAAAAAGGGAGACTTTTCTGTGCCCCTTTACTCATTTAAGGGGACCTTTCTCATGCCCTTCACATAATATAGGGAACTTTCATTTCTCTACTTAAAACATGTACCATCATCAAATTCACATATAAACAATCAATCACAAGTGATTTTCATTCATTTCTCATAAACCAAACCTTAAAGTCACTATCATGCATTCATATACCATAGACTTGGAATAGATATCAAACTATCACAAATTTCCAGTCATTCTCACATTCCAGCACTTTGGCAGAGTTATTGTTCTGGGTGCAACATTTAATTGCCATATAAAACAACTATTCCAAGAGCCACAAAAATTCTGTATGACACTATAATGTGTCTAGGACAACCTGTAAAAATTTCAGGGCAATCAGAGTTATATAACCACTTCAATAAAATAGGAAAGTCTGGTGGTCAGAAGCCACAAATTCATAGTCCAGACTTGTGTTCTCAAAATATTTAGCCCTAGAATTTGATGGAATCATAGTACAAGAAAATTCATAGAGATATTTCAACATGTTATTAGTCTTGTGTAAAAATTTCAGGAGCTATCTCAATCAATTGCTATGATTAAAAATTCGGGCAAGTTTGTCACTTCAATCTCAACAATTCAGACAGCAGCAGTTACAATTCGGTTTCTAATTTTTTTGAGGCATCAAACCTTAGAATTAACCCCTAAGAAAATTCGTGTGTTTAGTCTAAGAGGTTAACTACAACATATAATTTTCATGGTTCATGAAACCACCCACAAAATTTCCAGAAAATTCGTGAAAAATTCTGATTACAGAACAGAAATCAGTCCAGCAACCTAGTTCCAATTTCACTTAGAGAAAACCCATTTTAAAACCATCCAAACACAACACAAAAATTCATACATCAATATCAATATGTTAACCATCAATATCATCAAAATTTTCAAAATTAGGGCAAGCCAAAACAGAATTGAAAAATTTCACAAGGAAGGCAGAAACCCTACTTTGAGAGCTCTTGAGCTCTATGCTCCAAAGGATGCTCTAGAATGCTTTTGCTTCACTTCAAAGCTTCCCCACCAACATCAAACCCTTCCTTTAACCTCTGATTGTGTGCCCTCAAAGTTGTAAAAAGTGATGGATTCAAATTATAATCGGTTAGATTTGTAGGTTATGATGAATAGAATAAGTTTAGTGAAGAGAATTTGTGGTTTTAGTGACTTTGAGCTAGGGTTTTGCAAGCTTGAAGCTTGTTAATGGAGTTTGAGAGGAAGAACAATGGAGGAATGGTTCTTAGAGAGGTCTGGACGAAATTTTCATGAAGGAAATGATAAGATATTGATTTTATGAGTTTATGACAAAATGCATAGAATTTTCAAGTCCAAAATGTTTTCTTTTCTTAAAGATAAATGTAGAAATTTTTTGTAAGCATCCTATTGGTCCTAATAAAGTGGCAATGGTGTGGCTTCTTCTAAGCCACACACTTGTCTAGATGGGTGGCAAACTTTCACTGGAAGTTTCATTCGTATAGAAGCTACACGGAAATCTTACCGAACGGGTAAACACCGTACGATTGAACCATATTGCCCGAAAATTAATTTTAAGTATAAAATTATCAATCCCACCTATTTCTAACCTTATTCCCATGTTTTCCTAATTTCGGGTACCTGGGGCCCGAATCTAAGGTTTCAGCGTCTGGCGCCTGCGGAGCCCGCAAGGTTACTATTCACTGCTAATATTTTTTTTTTAACAGGTCCATTTGGCCACCATCATCATCGTTGTACTGTAAATTTCTGAAATTATGAATAACAAAGCTCAAATTAATTTTTAAATGATTTCGGGGTTACACTAGCCCTCCTTGGACCTACGTCCACGTGCTGGGGGTAGGTCACAATCATTATCGTTTGCCTGCGAGGTGGGCCTCTTATTAACATGCTGAACCAGGAAACAGTAGCAATGGCCATCCGAGTGACTGAGAAAGAAAAGTCAAGCCCGTTAATCTTCTTGTCATGATGGACTAAATCCATGGTCTGGGAGAGGTGGGGAAATATACCGCTACTTTATGGTGAGGTAGTAAACAGAACTACCTGGTTCATAGTAACGTTATGGACATGAGAAGGGCACTATGTGAGAGAACAGGAGCCTCATCCAAATCTAGGTTGTGAGGGTGAGCCATGAACTATCCAATGTGTGGAACATTTACCGATTCAAAGTCCAAGTGAAGCTTGACATTAATAGTGTCCTTGAGCATATCCAGGTCAATGGTCGGAAGCTACTAGTGGTCATCGGAAAAAGCTTGAGGGCTCAGAGATACCAATGGTGGCTCTGATGGCATCCGTAGTAATAGGGACCTGTCTACCCTTAACATACACCTCTGGGTACCTAATGCCCAATAAGTTCACATAGAACTCCTAGACAATAAACAAGTTAGGCTCAACCAACTCCTCCAAAAGAAAGCCCCACCTACTCTAGTGATGATCTCCATACATGCTGGACATTGTAGGAGGAAAGGTCCACCAAGTCCTCATAGAGGATAGGGGTGGCCCTGATCTTGGTGACGAACCACTCTACTCAAGAAGGTCATGGAAGTGGGAAGGGACATTGGCCGAGGGATCCTGGGCCCTTGTGGTGCTGGAAGTGGTAATGGTGGTGGTGCTAGCACTACGGCCTCAAGAAAGGTAGAGTGTGGGCACTTGCTGACCCTACTCCAACAAAATTGGAAGCCATACCTACAAAGACACACAAATGCATGAAGGTGGTTCTTCACATACTATCACATGACATTATCGAGGGTCCATAACAAATATAGATGAAGAGATGAGGTTCCAGGAGGTGTAGGAGTTCAATCATAGGGAAAGGAAATAGAACAACATAATCACGGATGCAATTGAAGCCAAACACAAGTGAGAAACTCATTTAGGAATTTAACTAAACAGTTTGTGTGCAACTCCTACCCCTTCACCATTAACAGCTACCAAACAACCGTTATTCCTCCTAAAAATCGAAACGGCAATGCAAACTAGCATAGGGGTAAAGGAGAAAGAGGAAAACATAATACAAACCTAGATCGATGAGAGTAAAGTGTGCCCGTAGGTGTAGAAGTTAGGTTTTCACAGAGAAAGAGAGAAATCTGGTGTGCACGAGGTGCAGTGGTAGTATGTGAGAGGGAATGCGAGTGAGAAGAAGGGCAATTGTAAAGTAGAGGGAAGAAGAAGAGAAATAGTTAAATGTGTGCGTGTGTGGGTAGGTTGTGCATTTTATTCAAATTGTGCACGCAGCCAAGCGTTAACGCTATATGAGCGCTACAGACCTCAAAGTGAAACGCAACGTTTCACTTAGGGCATGCTTTTTTTTTTGGAGAAAACATTACCTGACCCTTCCACTCTATTGACCGCTGCAATGCTCAATAGATAGCTTGTAATTCCAACTTTCTTAGCTTGGCTATCTATCCAGTGCTATGGCGTTACATGAGCACTAGGTACTAGCAGAATCCATATTTCTCTTGATTTTCTCAGTTAGGCTAGTACTTACTTACTCCAAACTAAGTTAACACCATTATAGCACAAAAATGGAAGGAAAACTACATAAAAATAAAATGAAGAAACTTAAAATAACGGGTTGTCTCCCATCCAGCACTTTGGTTTACCTGTCCATAAGTTGGATGTGTGGCCCCTCAAGGGGCATAAACAATAGAAACCAAGGACAGCTCTGGATTGTTTAACTTCATCAAACCCTTCATGAAAAAGTTTTAGTCTATGGCCATTCACTTAAAAATATGTCTTGGTCTGAGGGTTCCTAGTCAACAGCACCATATGGGTATACCTTTTTTACCAGGAAGGGTCCATCCCACCTAAAACACAACCTCCCTGCCATGAGTTGAAGTGAGAGTTATACAGGAGACTTTCTGACTCTCTTGAACTTCCTTCTTGAGGATTTGCTCGTCATGAAATGTCTTCGTCTTGTCCTTGTAGATCTTGGAACCCTAATAAGCTTCCAAGATAAATTTTTCTAGCTCCTGCAATTACAATTTTCTCTTTTCACTAGCCTTATGTAAATCCAAGTTGCATTGTTTGACTGCCCAATGGGCCCGATGTTCCAACTCAACCGGTAGATGACAAGACTTTCCAAAAATCAACCTAAAGGGACTTATCCTAATGGGAGTCTTATAAGCTGTCCTATATGTCCAAGAGCATCATCTAACCGCTCAATCTAATCTTTCCTAATAGGTCTCACAACCTTTTCTAGAATTCGTTATCTCCCTTGGAGATTTTTGTCTACTCGTTGGTTTGGGGGTGATATGGTGTAGAAACTTTGTGAAGAACCCCATACCTACGGAGCAAGCCTTCCATACTCTAGTTGCAGAAGTGAGACCCTTAGTCACTTATGAGAGCTCTTAGAGTGCTAAACCTAGAAAATGTTATATCTAACAAAAGCACGAACTACAACATAGTCATTACTCAGGGTGGCTATAGCCTCCACCCACTTGGAAACATAATCAACTACAAGGAGTATGTAAACATAGCCATGAAAGGGAAAGGGGCCCATAAAGTCAATACCCTATACATCAAAAACTTCACATAATAACAAAGGTTGCTGTGGCATCTCCAAGAAATTGTTCATACTCTTTGGCATTGCTCACATGCCTTACAAAACTCAATAGCATCTCTAAACAATGTGGGCTAGTAGAATCCCAGTTCTAAACCTTCATAGCAATGCGTTAGGGCCCAAAGTGGCCTCTACTTGCCTCAAAGTGACAAAAGCATAGGATGGACTATGACTTAGGATGATGTACACATTGGCAAATTACTTGGTCGCTGCAAAATTTCCATAATTAAAGGTCATTCCACACATAATATTTGTAATCACTTTTCAACTTGGTAACTTGTGCCTTAGAAAATTGTGTAGGAGTAGCCTTTGCAACTAAGTAATTGACAATGTTCGTATACCATGGCACCACATCAACTCTTAGCAGGAACTCATCAGGGAAAGGAGTCATTCAAAGGGTGTTGCTCAGATGAAAGGTGCTCTAGCCTACTCAAATGGCCAGCTAGTAGATTTTGAGCACCACTCTTATCTCTAATTTCTAAGTCAAATTCTTGTAGGAGCAACACCCACCTCATCAATGTCATGACCCGATCTGGGAACATGACCGGCATGTGAGAAATCCTACTATCACTAACCCTCATGACATGTTGAATGTTTCTACATGCATGCTCTATTCATAAAAATCCATTTAAAATAGAAATTCTCTTTTCTACATACAAACCAAAACCCATAAGTAATCATAACTGGTTTCTCATAAATAACATTCAAGGTCCATGTATCATAACACAACACATGCTATAAATTTGCTCTGATCCAAAAACAACCATGAAACTAATACAGATAATTCATAGGAAACAAAATGCAAAACATGCTCTAAGGGATCCTACCTGCATTGTGCCAAAGCACTCTAAACAAGATAAGAATGCTTCACTCAAGTAAAGCTTATCAACAACTCTGATGTTACTCGGAAGAAGGAGGTTGTGAGGAACCTTAAGGATTATTGTTCTGGAATAAAGGAAAAGAGGAGAAGGTGAATTTTTATTCAAAAACTCAACGAGTGAGTCCTCATCCTGAAACCTCCTTCCATGGGACACTAAAGAGCAAGGCATAAAATCATAATAACATCAATAATACTCAAAAGTTATGCATAAGCAAACATTATTCCATAAACCTATAAAATATTTTCCTTAATTTTATTTTTATGCCCGAAATCATGTAAACTTATAGTGCTTGTAGCTCTTAGAGAAATAATAAAATTTTCATAACAATAAGTACATCTAGTCTAAGATTGTCTGATCGTGGGTTTCTTAAAAACCAAGTCGAGCACCTAACTAGGTCCCAATCTCTTATCTGTGAGATTGCCCTTAAGGCAAGTTGGTATTGAGGTTAACAATCATTTTTCTAGCCATTAACTCACTTGGTTGTTTCTCTATAGCTATCATCTACACCAATTAAATAAATCCATCTAAATCTGAAAACCTTTAAAACCCTTTTCATTCTCTGTGAGCTTTGAATCTATCTAATTATAACAATTTAACCTTAGTATAACTATGGCTATGAAATCATGTCTCTAAAGGATCACCCTTTGTAGACATTGTGATTTCTAAAGCCAATAGAATATGTAGCCATCAACTGTTTTGAATCTCATGAAGATTCAAGCTCTAAAACCTTTTTGTCCAATTGTCTAAATCACATTTCAAACTATCAAGCTTTTTACAAAGTAGAAAACTCAATATCATATTTGAAATAACAAAGTTTCAACCATAGTTCTAATCTTTTTCTTTTCTAAACTTCATATATGGTTACAAAACTATATCATGTGCCTAATCCAGTTCCAAAATTCATTCTAAAAATCATGAAAGTGTCTAACGATTACATATATTATGAATTCTACATAAAATCAGTTTAACAATAATGGTCCCATGGGTTTTGCCAAAAATATATTTCATGTCCTAAAACCAGGAGTTCAAAACATAACAACCTAACAGGTAAGCTTTAAATCCTTGTACAGTGTTTCTCTAAAATCAAAAAATAAATCATATTTTCATGAAAATAACTCTAATGCACAACATAGAGATTATAGATGCAAACCCATTCACTTGGAGTGATGGAATACATAGGAACCACACTAACAGAACCTTAGTGAAGCATAAATAACACCATTATCTAACATGGAAATCATAGAACTCTAGATTAACCTAGAACCTCTAAATACTCAATAAATCTATCTCTAACAAGGTAGAAAATTTTTCTTCCTTGAGAAGCATAAAGAACCACCCCTAAACAAGGAAAACTTGAAGGAAATAGAACAAAACTAGCAAGATAACATACCTTTAAGCTTGAAGGATGGAAAATCCAAGTTGAATTTGAGAGAAAATGGAGAAAAATGAGGTTTGGAGGGTTAGAGAGGTGGGAGGATGAGGTTCTATGTGTGTGGGGTATGGAGAGTCTGTGATGAGGTTTGGAAACCCGAAATAGGGTTTTTATAAAAATTTTGACCGCTCAGAATGAGCACTGTAATGCTCATTAGAAAGCATAAATTATACTATCGCACCTAACATCCCTTGCTACTTTATGGATTGACAACCTCCCACAAACCAACATTCTTTTTCAGCGTGCTTTGTCCTCACTTACGCTTTTGGAAAATTTCCAGGAGGTTACCCATCCCAAAATTACCCTAAGTTAAGCACGCTTAACTATGGAGTTCATTCGTGATGGCTACCAAAAGAAAGATGCATCTTTGTGGCATAGGTAGCTAATCGATTCATATAAACCCTTTTAACTATAGTCCCAGACCTATACAGACTTAGGACCCCTCTCATTCGGGTGTGTAATCGGTTCATTCATGTACCCTTCCGCTTGGAGGCAAGAGCTCGCTCCTCCCGTCCTTCTTGACAGACTCACCCTGCCTGTCCCAGTGTATCATGCCCACCACCTTCGCTTGGTTCGTCCCGAACCATACCATACTGGGAGTGTGCAGGCTCCTACCATTTATATACATCCCCTACTACTTTATGGATTGCCGATTATCCCCATAAACTAACACGGGTCTTTTCAACGGGCTTTGTCCTCACTCACACGCTTCCTGGAAAACTTCCCAAGAGGTCACCATCCCAAAATTACCCCAAGTCAAGCACACTTAACTATGGAGTTCTTCTGATAGGCTACCAAAAGAAAGGTGTTAATGCTGGAGTTCTTTCTTTTCGTGGCCTATCACGAAGAACTCCACAGTTAAGTGTCTTGACTTGGGTAATTTTGGGATGGTGACCTCCTGAAGTTTTCCCAGGAAGCGTGTGAGTAAGCAAAGCACGCGAAAGAACCCGTGTTGGTTTATAGGGACAGTCAGCAATCCATAAAGCAGAGGTATGTTACAAATGGTATCAAAGTCTGCACATTTCCAATGCGCGTGGTCGGGACGAACCAAGCGAAATGATGGGCATGTAACGCTTGGGACGAGGCAAGGGAATGATTGCCAATACGAGTAGGCACGGACAAGGAGCGGCTACTCTAGAAGAGAGATACATGAATGAACCGATTACACACCCCGAATGAGAGATCCTGAGTCCTATAGGTATCAAACTATACAGTTAAGGAGGCTTATATGAATTGATTGATACTACCTATGCCACAAAGATGCATCTTTCTTTCAAGTAGCCCATCACGAAAAACTCCACAATTAAGTGTGCTTGACTTGGGTAATTTTGGGATGGGTGACCCTGGAAGTTTTCCCAAGAAGCGTGTGAGTAGGACAAAGCACGTGAAAACCGTGTTAGTTGTGGGACAGTTTAATCCATAAAGCAGGAGGGATGTTACAGCACCTTATTGTGCCCTGACCGCTATAGCATTCTCCAAAGTGGTCTTTCTTAGATCTTTGAGCAATAATTCAAGTGTTGGTATGTCCGTATTTATTTTTCTCTCCATTAACTTTAAAACATAAATGTAAATAAGTAAATACCTCACATTTGGATTCAATAAAATATTACAAAAATTAAAATTCCAACAAATCAGAATCCAAATTTTGGGTTTTAATTCAAATTCGAAATTTTTTAAGATTTTATAAACTTGTGGACGAAAAATGAAATGTTTAAAAGTTTCATAAAATTCATTCTTTAACTTATTTTTCTTTTGGAAACAATTACCAGGACTTTTGATCCTAAGAATATGGTTCTATCATATAGCCCTCCAAGGACGAATAGGATCTAGACTTAGTGAAATTAAGGACCAAGAAGACAAATAAGGGAACTGGCACCCTTCTTAGTTCAAAAAATTTTTGTACCCTTTTTATTTAAAACTATGGTATTACATCAAACGTGGTTTAGCCTCAAGTTTTTTCAACAGGTGCCATAGAGCTACATGGTCAGAATATATTACCACCTTGGAACCGAGCAAATATTATCTAAATTTATCTAAAGCAAAAACAATTGCCAAAAGCTCCTTTTCTGGTGATGTAATTAACCGTGTAGCATCTAACATTCGAGATGCATAATAAATAACATGAGACTTCTTACCATGTTTGTCCAAGACCGCCCCCACCACATGGTTTGATGCATCACATATTTTCTCAAATGGTAAAGACTAGTCTAGAGGCTAGATGATAAGAGATGTGGTCAAGTGCTCATTAGCTGTCAAATACCCTCCTAGTCCTCATCAAAGAGGAACTCCAGCTCCTTCTATAGAAACTTGGTCATGGGTTATGCCAACTTGCTAAAATCCTTGATGAAGCGCCTGTAAAACCTTACATGGCTAAGAAAAGAACGTACCTCCTACATGCATGTAGGGCAAGGCAAAAAAGTAATCATATCTATCTTTGTCTTATCTACAAGCTATGCCCTTTCTAGAAATAACATGTCCCAGTACCACCCCTTTCTTTACCATGAAATGACATTTTTCAAAAGTGAGTACTAGGTTAGTAGCAATACATCTACTTAAAAATTTTTCCAAACTGCTAAGGAATACATCACAAGACTAAACTCTAAAGTCATCCATAAATACCGCCATGTAGTCATCAATGAAATCAGAGAAGATACTTACCATACACTATCATGGCAAGCATATGAAAGTGCACCTCCATTGGAGATGGCTCGAGTGCTAATTTCTTGATGAAATCACTTTGAGAGACTTGAGTGGTAAACATTTGCCTTGTGAGGTCCCATGTGCTTAACCCATGCTTGCTTGAAGTGAACCCTACCTTGTATGCTTTATGTTTACTCATGTCTTGCTTGTTAGGATCTTGATGTTGATGTGTTTTTTGCCTATATGCTTGTGCCTTTAATGTTCATTGGAATTGGTATTTTAGTTGTTTTCATTATTTTGTAGAAATCCTAGATTTGTAGGATTTCTTAGTTTAGGGTAGCTAGTTAGTATGGCCCTTGTAGTTGTTGCTTGCCTAGTATAGGATTTTGCATGAGGACATACAAAAGCTAAGTGTGAGGGGTAATAAGTATGATTTTGCATGCATTTTTTTATTCCTTATGCTTGGTAATTTTGGCCTTGATTGCATTTAATTCCTTGGTATTGGCATCGTTTCATGATTATGTCTCCATTTGTAAATCATGTTTAAATATTGCATAAACATGTCATTTTGTGCTTAAATAAGTTTCAATTGATTCTCAATGTTTTGGATGCTCATTTGTAGTGTTTGACTTGTAGGATTGGAGAAAGAGAAAAAAATGAAAAAGTCCATATAGTAGAAGAAGTTATGCTTTCACACAACCAAATGTGTATCAATGTGGTAGCATCCAATTGAGAAAAATTTTAGGAATTTTGAAAAGATCCAGGTGGGCATCAATTAATTGGAGGTTGCACTTCTGTGTGCTTAAATCGCACAACAGTGTACCATTGCATCACGGGTTATCATGATGGAAACACACATAAGCACACTTGGGTGAGTTTTCTAACATGATTGGGCTGTGAAATTTTCAGACCCCAACCATGAATTTTACACTTCATTTAGGATACATTTAATTTTACTCTCTTCCTTTAGTTGTCTCTATTCTCCTCTTTTCCTTATATTCTCTTCTCTTCTTCCCTTTGATTAGATTTTATTTTTTTGGTTTTTGGTTGTAATTTCTCATAGAGGAGTAGAGATTGGAGCTAGCTTGGGGATTTCCAAAGAGCTTCAAGGGTTGTATCTTGAAACGTCACTCTTTATTTCAAATACACATTGTATTTTATTAATTCTTGCCTCTTGCTCTTTTTATATGCTTGTATTGAATGTATTGATGTCTGTGTATGTGAATAAGTGTTAGTTGAGTGGTTATTAATTGGTTAATTGATATCATCTTGGCTAAGTGATGGTTTCTGATTATGAAGTTCAATTGTAAAGGTATTTAGATTGAGCTTTATGATTTGGACAGCCTTAATTGTGTATTATTGTTGAATGGTATTGATATGGAAAAATGCATGATTAAGATGTTGATTGCATATATGTTGATTGGTTAATTGATGTATATTTGATTAACTAAAGAATTGAGAATTGGGTCTCAATTGTGACTTAGGCTAATGCAATTGGTGCTAAGGTTAATACCGGTTAATTAGAAGTTGAGGTCTAAATTGTCTAATTAATTTGTGTGTTTGATCAAGTGCTTAGAGATCATCAAATGAATCAGAAGTTGTTAGGAGCATCGCACTAATAACTTGAATAAGATGCACTCTAGGTGCTTGATAGTATGTGTGTTTTTGATAAATATGCTTTTGACCATTGGAAATCGTTGAGCTAATGCCTGTTTAGTTAATTGTAATAAGTTAGTTCTTTTCTTTTCATTTTAATATTCTTGTATAAAAACACCAAAACCCCCCAATTTTGCTGTTCTTGTACATTTTATTAAATAGTGATTAAACATCTACTTGAGATGAGCCAAGTTGCATCAGTATTCTATGTTTTTGTTGCAATTCATTTCTAAATAATATGTTAATTTGATTAGTGGGTTGCGAAACTTGGCCATTTTGCCTACACAAAAAAGAAAACTGGCTACTTTTCATTGGCCATTTTGCCTACATGGCATAGTCAATCAGGAAGATCAAAAAGGTGAAAAACAACAATGTCTCTTTAGCCAAGGCGAGCTATGCAATAATCTTAAGAAAGTGATCTAATATTTTTGGTCTATGTGAAAGGAAAAGACATTTATGGCTTCATCAGTAAACCAAAGGTAATATTCTTAGAAGATTTCTTTCTGGGTTAAGTGTTCCCAGATGTTAGCTCCAGAACCCTTCAGAAAATATTATCACTTAAAGTTTTGAATGACAACAAACCAATTTTGTTAAAATATTTTGTAGAAAGACTAACCTTTTACTTGAGTTTCTTGAGCACTCAATAGGACCATTCTTGTTATCATACAAGTTCCTTAAATAAGTTTTATTTTCACAATATCATGTGTGAACATATTTTATCTCATTCAAAGAGATTTAGAACTTAAATGAAGTGAAAAGTAATCCTTGAAACAGATGTTAGAATGTTTGACACACTAAGAAAGGATTTCAAGAATAAGAAACCAAGCTTCAAATCTTCAAAAAGTAGCCTTCATCTTTAGAAAATGATACACAATAAAGAAATCCATCATCCTTTTAAGCAAGTTATGATTAGTGTCTTCAATCGTGATGATATAATCTCAAACAAGCTCTGATTGAAGTAATGAAGATCAATGGGAAGTCCAAAACTCGAATAGCGCAATAGAAAGCACGTTTACTCTTAAATGGTGCACTCTTTACAGAATGGGAAGGAAAATTCAAATTTTAAATTAAAGTCGAACCCAAAAAAGGGATGACAATCAAATCTCACTTTTTAACTTGGTCAACCATCCCAACTTCTAGAAGAAAAAGTTTAAAAATCTCATTTAGAAAGCAAAAAGTAGTTTTGAAGATGGACTAGAAACCTTAGTTTGACAATGGTCTCTATAATTGCAAAAGTGGCTCTGACACCATTAGGATATGGTACTATTTGGGTTATTGTGGGCTGACTAACTAAGTTCTCACATCTTCTACCAGTCAAAGTTATTTATTAGATTGGTCAAGCTTTATATAGAAGGAATGGTGAGACTCCAGGGGTGTTCCTTCTATTATAATCCCATACAGAGATTCACATTTCACCTCAAGATTTTTAGGAGATTTTCTAAAAGCTTTCGGAAGAAAGCCTTGTTCCAACATGACTTATTATCTTGATCAACGAACTATATGGACCATTCAGACGTTGGAAGGTATGATGAGAGCATATGTCCTGGAACATTATGGCAATTGGAACAGTTGTTAATCATTAATCGAATTCTCCTGCAACAAGCTATCGCACAAGTATCAGAGTGTCTCCTTATGAAACTATATATGGGAGGAAGTAACAATCGCCTCTATGTTGGCATGAATCAAGTGAGAATAGCCTTCTAGGACTAGACCTCGTCCGCAAATTATTGAGCAGAGAAAGAAGATTCCGAGGTAAGATTTTGACTACTCAAGGCCGATAGAAGAGCTATGATAATAAGAGGAAAAGACAGTTTAGAATTCCTAGAAAGAAAGCACGTATTTTTGAAAGTTATCTCTATACCAGAATAGGAAAAGCCCTTAAAGTCTAGAAAACTAAATCATCATTTTATAGGTCCTTTCTAGATCCAAGGTTGTGTAGACCTAGTGACATACTAGATAGCTTCAAATCTCTGTATCTCAAAGCTTCACAATGTGTTCCATGTGCCACAATTTTGAAAGTACAACTCTGATTCTAGTCATATACTGGAATCTGAATTCCTCCTGCTAGGGATGGCTTAATGTTTGAGTTACCCCAAATACAAATAGTAGAAAGAAACATGAAATAACTTCGAGAAAGATTTGTCTCTTTTGTAAAGATTGTGTCGGGAGAGAATGATCCAAGAAGTATACGTGAAGATTTGAGTAAAGTATACGAGAAGACTAAATTTTGAGAGCAAAATTTTTTTAGGGGGGTAGAATGTAACGACCCGGTTTTTAGTATTATTATGATAAAATAATTAATTGTGAATAATCTATAGGGATTTTAAAAATTTAAAGGATAAGTTATGACTAAAATAATATAAGGAGTTTGTAAAAAAAATTAAAAAAAATGAAAATTAATTTAATATTATTAAAAAATTAATATAATAGTATTTTAATTGGAGATATAGAATAAGACATATAATTGGTATAAGGACATTGAAAAAAGTAATGATAAAGTTAAATAAATATTTTTAACCCAGTAAAATTGTTTAGGTATTGATCGGGTACCAAAATAGTAATAATTGGTACACCAAAGTGGTAATAACTGGTACACCAAAACACTTAGTTGGTAAAAATAATTTATATTATCAGATCCCAATAATTTTTACTTATGACAATTAAACAAATATAGATATTTTTAATACAAAAACAAGACAAATCGATTCGATAATAGGTAGATCGATAATAGGTATACCTATTACTTGGCCCCCAAGTTGGTTTTAATATAAATGAAAAAGAAAAGGAAATGGCATTTCTCTCAGTTTTCCTTCCAACTCACGTTCTTCTTCTTCCTTTCACCATTTTCATATTTTTCCTTCTTGAAACTCCATGAAACCTTCAAGAACTTGAAGGTTGTGCTTAGATAAACACCTAAACTAGTTCAAGAACAATCCCTCTACATCAAACTCAATCCAAAACCTTGTTTTTCCCCTTCAAATCTGTCCATAGAGCTAATACATGGGCTGGAAAATGGGTTTAAGGCTTGGATTAGAGGAGGAAAAGTTAGAGAAAAGTTTAGCCAAAAAGCTTGGATAAAAGGTAGGAAAATTCTAGTTTATTGCCTTGTGATTGTTTGGCTATTTTGCTAATAAAAACTCTTGATATATGCTTTCAATTATGTGGTGAAATCTGGAATTATTTCAAGATTCATATGTATATGAATTTGATAAATGTAGAAGGTGCTATTCTTGGAAGCCTCATGAATTGATTAAATTGATGTAAGAGATTTAACTATGTAAATGAAGAGATTTTTTATTCCTTAAAGAGAATGAGAAATCTGAAATTTTACAAGAATATGACCAATATTTTTCTAAAAATCTGCAAGATTGATATTTTAAAGTATAATGCTAAAGTTTCATGAAAAATGATGAGATTTTGATCCATAGAAGAAAACTCTGAAATCTAAGTAATACACTTGGTTTAATTTCCTGAAAGATTGAAGAGTTATAAGGTAAGAAATTCTATAAGTTTCTCCTTAAGAAATCTCATAAAAGATTAGCAAATTTTGAGAAAATCTCATCAAGAACAAAGATTTTATAGAAATAGCTCATCAAGTTTAATAGACTTCAGTAAAAATCTCATAATAGTCTAGATTTTATGGAAAATCTTGTAAATGTTGAACTATTTTCTTTAAGAAGGATCTCATAAAAAGTTCAGATAGATTTTACCAATAAATCTCATAAGAATCCAAAAGATTTTTTAGCAGAATATCTCATAAGGCTTCAGAAGATTTTGAACAGGAAATCTCATAAGAATTCAAGAGTTTTTTGAAGAAGAAAGTCTCAGGAATTAAGAGACTTAACAGAGAAAATCTAATAAGAGGTAAGGAGATTAGGAAATCTCAAGAAAGAAGTATGAGATATAGAACTATTAAGAAGAGATTTTACTTTATAATTAAGAAATTCCCTAGTTACATGATAGAGTCCAAACAAAGAAAGAAAACTAAAGAAATACGTCATATGTAATGTTAATTGCTTAATGGTAAGCTCATGGATTACGGGTAGTAGTAGACGTGCTATGCCCTTGGAACTATATAAGGTTGTAATCGCGATGGCGTTACATCATTTTGAGAAAAGGGATATACTGAGAAAGAATAGCGGGGCTATTAGATGTAGTAGACATACTCAATCTAGTGAACTATATCAGGTTGTAACGTGTGGCGTTACATCGTTGATAGTATGATCAGAAGAAGTATATTAGAAGAGTCTTATGAGTTCTACCAAAGTTTACAATAGCTAACCAAGTTAAGTCACAGAAAATAATGATACTAACTACATATCAATTGCTTGATTATAAGCTCATGGATTCACAGAATGATCTATATCAGGTTGTAGTGCGAGGTACTACAACAAGTGAACTATATCAGAATGTAACATGAGGTTTTACACAGCTAGAAATACATCATATGAGAAGTATATTAGGAATCCTATGAGCTATATTCTCAAGCTTAAAGTTCAGAATGAGATTATGTCAAAGAAGTAATGAAACAAACAAACTAATTATTATGTAAACAATCGAATCCAGCAATTATCTTACAAATCCTTTTATCTTTTATTCTCAAGCATAAGTGTACTCATAATACTATATTTAATAAGTAAAGTAAATAAGCAAGCTTGATATTTCAAAAGAAATCGAAGATACTTTAATTAGTTTGATGTTATGTCAAATATCACTATGTAGTAGACTAGTATTTTTCCTCCTGGAATCTTTGATTCTCATTCCTACTGTTGTTATATTTTTACATAGATGGCTATGATGATGATTATTTCGTGGAAATTCTCAACTTGGTACTGGCATCATGGTCTAGAGTTTTCTGAATAATGATAGAAGGATTTTAGATTATTTTATTTTCTTTTTAGTGAATGTTGAGTAGTACCCTACCTAGACTAAAGGGTTCCTGCGCTTAAACCAGGGTAAGGGTTTTGTCAAAGTTTTATAAGTTGTTGCTTTGTTGTCAGGTAATACAATTATGTATTTTTGATAAATTATTTATGTTCAAATTTAACATCTTAGAGAGAGAGCATTTTATGTTTGTCTAGAAAAGCAGGCTCATATGTAATATATATATACTCAAAGGTCAAGTAAAGAAAACAAGTAACAACCTGCTCATTATAAGGTTATGGCTTAAGCATAGCCTTATGGTGTGAAGGGTGTTAGAGACATACAGAGCTAATCTTCTAGACTATATTTTCAAGACACAAAAAAAAAAGATGAACATGTGTCACTAAAAACAGATCAAGGGACAACGGTTTGAAATTGAAAATCAAATATAAAAGGAGGTTATGTGCTTACAACTTAAGACTTTTGGCTGAGACGCTTGCAAAATCTTTCAAGAATGAAAGAATTTTCCTTCTTCTTTTGTAAAGCTATTCCTGCTTGTAACAGCTTTTACTTTGTAAAAATCTTCTTTTCTAAGTTCTTATTAGATAACATTTTCTTCCTAGGAAGAATTGTTAGAAGAAGTCATTTAAGTTTTCAGCTTATACATTGTTTCATTATCAGAAAACTTGAGTGTTTATTAGTTGGAGTAAACTAATCTTCAAAAATCTTTGTATGCCTGATCTAGTAGTGATCATTGTGAGTTTAACTTGAGAAGCTAGTCAAATACTACTTGGGAGTAATAGTAGAGTGAACTACTCACGTGAGATAGCTTGAGAAGGCTATTGAAAGACTATATGACTTTCTTAGGGTTGAGTGTAACACCTTGGAGTTAGTTAGAAACTAATTGAATCTTTATTAATAAGAGGTTCGATATTCTTGAGAGACGTAGTGATGATGAGGATGATATAGTGGACGAGTAGAAAAAAAAATATGAATAGTATTTTGTGGGTCTTGGCCTGTGGGACAATTGAAACCCTAGCTTTGGATTAGGAGGAGATATCTAGGACTGAAGATAGGGTTAGAAATAGTTAGAAATGAAGATTTTATACTTGGAATTAAATTTAGCAATATGTAATTATCCGGATACGATGTTTTACCCGTTCTGTAAAATTTCAATGTGCAATTTCTAACACCAAAAGATAATTTAATCTTTAAAAAAGGATAATGATTATCCTTTAAAGCCAAGTGTAAGACTAAGATTTAATCTTGATTTACAGATTGAATCCTAGTTATTCATCTTATTTTCATTTTAGAACAGATTTAACCTTTATAGTAAATAAATGCTTAACACCAACATGAGATAAATACAAGACCAATCATCCTTATCACACCACCAAACATTTCAACCAAGGTGAGAAGAGAAACCAGCCACCAATTTTGTTTCTCAAGAGCTCAAAAACTTGATTCAAACCTCAAATTCCTAGCCTAGTCTTGCTAAAACCACAAACTCCTTTTATTAAACTTACTCCTCTCATCAATTTCTCACCATTCCTCACCTTGATGCCTCATACCTAACTACCTAAGGAAGGGTTTGGGGTTGCTTTGGGGGCCTTAAAGTGAAGAAAAACCACTTGGAATATCCTTTGGAGTTATAAAGCTCTAAAGTTTTCAAAGTAGGGTTTTGTGATCTTGTTTGTTGAAATTATGTTTTCTTGCATATTTTGATTGTTTAAAATTGATAATTCTAGTTCCAATGTATGATTTCATGTAGATATAGATGTATTTACATTGGTGGAGTAGTTTGGTATTGTGGAAAAATCATTTTTCTCAAAAGGAATTTTGGACTATCTTGCTGGAATTTTGGTTTTGTTATAGGTAGGAACTAGTCTTGATTTTGATGAATTTTCAGGTACTTTTATGTTCTAGAAAAATTAAATGTTAAAGCTAACATTCTAAGGCAACTCTATGATTTTTATTGGTTCATGATAAAGACTTTTACTACCTTAAAAAAATAAGAACCATGGCTAATCATATTGCTACTGAATTGTTGGAATTGGAGTTAGAGATTTTGCTAACTTTGTCACCATAGCAAATAATTTATTTTTCCTTTGCAATTTTTATAGGGGGTTGGAAACATCTTAAGGTTTAATCATGAATTTTATTCTAATTTAGGCAGTCAATTGCTAGGGTTAAAAATTATAGAATTTTGGCTTTGAGTTGAGATTAGGTGGTCTCTAACCACCAAATTTGTAGAATTTTGTTAACATACTTATAGAATGATTCTTGCTCTGAAATTTTTACATGACTTTGTGGACACATTGAGGAGTCATGGAGAATTTTTATGGGCTTGGAAATTGTTATTTGGTATGTAAAATAAATCCTGACTTAAGTATAAAATCTGCCAATATGATGAAAATGAACCCAAATCTTGAATTAGTAATATAATGACTTTTGATTCAGGTATGATGAGTACAAATGCATGCTATATAATTTAAATATTTACTTATGAGGAATGAATGATAATTTCATTATGAATGAATATTTATATGTAATTGGAGTATTCATTAGTAAAAAGAAAGATGATAAATGAATATATGTGACAAAAGAGCATGTAGGAACTGAAATTGGGCATGTTCTAACATATAGGGAAAACATAAACAAGACTTATGTTGGGTAAAAGGGAAGGCAAAAAGAGAAACTTCTCTAGAGATATTATGAGTCGATAAACATATAAGTTAGGAATAGAACTATGTGAGATTTGAAAAAGAAAAAATGAAGTTCTGAGAATCACGTATAGGGATGAGCTCATGTCCCAAGCTCGTCTATTCCCATCTTGGAGTTGTCCACGCAGATATCTTTAGGTATAAATTACTCATTGTGGAGTCATCCATTGCAGATACCACTGGGTATATAACTAAGTCTTCCCTATGTTGATGAAAAGATAAAGATGCATTAAATTGGTTCTATGGTTACAAGAGGAAACACATTATTATTATTGTTTTTGCATATGACATTAAATGATATTTCTTGTATAATGAAATTGTTAGTTATGTTTCATTTACATTTGAGGGAATGCCCTACTGAGAACTATATAATATTCTCATCCCTATGCTTGTATGCATTGTATATTTTATTCAGATCTTGCCAATGCCGTCCATGATATTCTTCCTTGATTCAACATAATGGGTGTGGCATTATGACCTGGTACTAGATTCCCTATATGTAGTAGGCTATTCAGAGTTTGAGCTTACATGTTCTTTGGTCGTCATTCAGTTCATTGGTGTTTACTATTGATTTTGATTTTTCTCCTTATGACGGTGTGCCCCTCCACCTAGCACCCTAACTGTATTCATCGCCTTGCCTGGACCATGAGCACCCCCTCCAGGAGACACTCCCTTTTTGGCTTCCTCTTCAGATTTGCATCTACTTGCCAGTCCCAATACTCCTGTTGGAGGTGATGCCATCATACCAATACAAATGGTTTCTCTAGGAGGATATGAGACATTAAGGGACTATTCTACATGTACATAGTCATAGCCTAGTTCTAGGATCCACGACCCTGCAAACCATTTTGCTAGATGTTTTGAGGCTTGTTTATGTATATATGTTATTTTTGTTGGGTCTTAGGATTGAGCAAGTTAAGCTAGAAATTGATGTAGTTTTGGACTTAGTTCTTGAATAGTTTACTAGTGAACTAACTTTTAAGCTTGACCTGGGCACGTGAAAATCTGGTTCCCACGTAAGCCTCGGACCTGCACTCTATATGTACAATAAATTATGAATTATTCAAAACAAAGTTTCTTTTTTTTTACATACAAATCACCTATTCTTTACAAGTTCAAATAATCTAAATCATCCAAATAATCAAGTTATTGGAGTTTCATAATTGTTTCTAAAGTTGAATTCATAAACGAACCTTTTAGTAGCAAAATCTTATAATACAATCTAGCACAACATATATATGCAAAACCTAAATCATGCATGTGTTCTGGACCCCGAATGTACTAGAGCACTCTAAATGAACAAGGACACATGCTCCACCCCAAGTGAAGCTTACCAGCTTAACACTCTACTACAATTGAGAGGAAAAAGCAGAGTAGATCCCCAGCCATTATTCTTATTGTAAAAACATAAAAGAAAAGTAGAGGGATGAGTTTTGATACCAAAACTAGTGCAGTGAGTCCTCACTTGGAACCCCTTCATAGGACATCAAAGAACAATACATAAAATTATAATAGCATTAATAATACTCAAGTCTTACATAATTACATGTACATACATATATATGTTCAAATCATCATTTCACAACTAAAACCACTTCCTCAATTCACTATCATACCTTATATTAACTAGTCTCATAAAGTAGTAGCTCCTAGAGAAACAGTAATGTCTAGTCTGATATTGTTTAGTCTAAGGTGGCAGAACACTGCTCACCCTCAAGACTTGTCTATGGGTGCTGACACATGCTCCACCCTCTAGACTTCATTCTTTCCTCCTAACACGGCTAAGGGAAGAACATGTATTTACTGATCGTTGGCCTAGGCATACTGGTACCAAGGTTAACAATTTTGCTGCTAATATAGTCTGTTTCTATAGCTATTGTAAATGAATCCTAAAACCCTTAAAACCCTTTTATTCTCTATGAGCTCTGAATATATCTTATTTGAACAATCTGACCTTAGCATAACTATGGCTATGAGATCATGCAAGGGATCACCCTTTGTAGACATTTATGATTTACAGAAGCCCACAAAATATGTAGCCGTCAATTGTTGAAATCTTATGAAGAATCAGGCTAAAACATTTTGATTAATTATCTAAAACACATTTCAATCTGCCAAGCTCTTCATAAACTAGAAACTCAATATCATATTCTAAAATTACAAAGTCTAAAACCATATTTCCAATCCTTTTCTCTAAACTTGGTTATAAAACTTATCATAAATAAACTAGTTCCAGAATCCATTTGAGATAAACATAAAAACCTCTAATAATCACATATGTCATCAATTCTGAATAAAATCAGTCAACAAACATGGTCTCATGAGTTTTATCAAAAACATATTTCATGCTCTAAAACCAGGAGTTCTAAACATACCAACCAATAGTAAACCTCAAATCCTTATATAGTAATTCTCTAAATTAAGCAGTAAATCATATTTTTCATGAAAATAATTATAATAAACAACATAGAGATTAGACGCGAACCTACTCACTTGGAGGGGTAGACTAGCTAGAATCAACATCAACAGCACTTTTGGGAGCAAGAAGGACACCACTATCTGACATGGAAGCGCAGAGGCTTAGATTAACCTCTAAACACCCAAGAATCCATCTTTACAAGGAGAAAACTCTTCTCCCTTGAGAAGCATAGGGAAACCCCCTCTAAATAAGGGAAACTCAAAGGAAATGAAGCTAAACTAGCAAGATAACATACCTTTAAGCTTAGATGATGGAAGATTCCAAGTTAATCTTGAAAGAATTGGAGAAAAATGGAGTTTTTATGAGTGAAATTGGGTTGGGAAGCGAGATTCTCGTGTTTGGGGCTGAAGGAGTCGTGTGGAATAGTTGAAACCAAAATGGGGTTTTTTTTTTTTTTTTTTCAACCGCCTGGGCGTCCTTTTTGTCTGCCACACCACCTTACTCTCCGTAATCGGCTAGGCGTTATACGATTGTTGGGTGGTCTCTAGGAGCCAAATTATTTAAATAACTTTAAAACATAAATGTAAATAAGGGAAATACCCCCATTTGGAATTCAAATAAAATATTAGAAAAATCAAAATCCCAACAAATCAAAATCTAATTTTTGGATTTTAGTTCAAATTTTGGAATCTCGAAGATTTTATAAACTTTTGGTCTAAAAATGGGATATTTAAATATTTCATAAAATTCATTAAAAATCACTCTTTAACTTATTTTCTCTAGGGAATAATTACCGGGACTTTTGTTCCCAATAAAATGGTTCTATCATATAGTCCTCCAAGGGCATGTAGTCCAGACTAGCAAAATTTAAGACTTGAACGATAGATAAGGGTAACTAACACCTTTCTTAATTCAAAAAATTTTCTAATCTTTTTATTTAAAACTAGGGTATTACACTAACTTACCTTCCGATATGATGTATATATTAATGACTTGTATATGATGCGCGCACACACACACACACACACACACACATATATTTATATACATATGAGTTTTTACAATATATGAATTTAATTTACTTTTTTTTTTTTTTTCCTCGACTAGTATAGATATTATTAAGTGACACTCTTCTAGTTCCTGTATAATACTCTTAGTAGTGCACGTAGTTAGGAGGATATTACATTGAGAAATGGTTGATTTAATAGAACTTGAAAGATTGTTAGAACCTATGTAAGGCAAGTTAACCGAACCAAAATAAAAACATTATGTGTAGTATCTCTTTTCTCCCTTAATCTCTTTTTACATTCTGCTTTGTGTTTCTCCTTAATACATTTTGAAAAATATCTTTTAACTAGTTTTTTTAATTTTCAACTTAGTTCAAAAAGTTGCTTTCTGATTATCTGATAATCTTGCCATTGCACTTCAAGTGAATACTTGATAGTTTTTATTTAAAATTTTTCATAAATTGATGAAAGAAAAGTGAAAGCACGATTCAACTTCCATTTTCATGAACTTTTCAACCTACACAGAATTATCCATCTAAAGAAAAAGCAAAAGGATCAAGAGCTCAAGATCACACAAATATAGCTAAAATTAAAGAAAAATCAACACCAACAAGAAATAGGGAAAGAGAACAAAAAAAAGACTAATTGTTGATACCTTATGGCTATTGCAATGAATAAGATTACAAAAGAAGATTCAATCCCTTACCTTGTTGTAGAAGAGGAAAGAACATGCAAAGGAACATTGAAACAAAATGCTTGGAAACCCTTCAAAGGGGAGCTAACCTAAAATCCCTAAATGATGAAGATTGGAGATCTGAAGCACACAAAGGAGACATGCCTAAAAGCTTGAAATGGCAATCACAAGGAGAAACAAAACTCGCAAGATAGAAGGGAATAACAAAGAAAGTGAAAATCAATGGAAGAAGTGAAGAAAGAAGACATAGGAGGTGGTTGATCCAACGATCCAGAAGATTACACATGTGGGCCACTCATGGAATCAATGGGTGGGGGCTCCATCCAACGACCTAGGTTCAAAAGCAATAACTGTAATAATTACAACTAAGCAATGATAGGACAATGCACTTCGTAGACAACATGTAACACCCTAACTTTCACCTCACACGTTCAAGTCGCATTTGGCTAGTTATTAGACGTTACACCTTTTGTTTCAGAACTTGACTTATCTTTATTTAAAATACGGGTAATAAAATATGACTAAATTTTTCTTTTTGAATTTAAAATTTAAAATGCGAGCCGCGCGTGTCAAACATAACGATTAATACACACAAGATATAGCCAACATATACACATTATCATAGCATATAGGAACAAGTCATGGAATAGTCACAACATAATTTATATTAACATATCATAGTCACATCATAACTACGATGTCCTTCGAACATGAGGACATATCAAGATACTAAACATAACAAAAGATGAACGTACACGAACCCAACGCTAGACATTGCTATAACTTTTAGACTAATCTCACGCTTCCGCTGAACCTCTAATTCGATGGGTAGTGTGGTTCCTAAACTTGCGCCTCACAAAGGATCACGAACATCCGCATCACTCGCCTCTAAGAAAATACACGGAAGAAAGGAAAAGGGATGAGAAATCTATATAAGATTCTCAGGAGGCTACGAACTTAACACAAGTGTCATCGTCGTAACCAGCCACTTCGGTCTTATTATGAAAGGGTGTGCATGCATAAGATTCAATTTTACATATCTCAAGTTCTTTTAACGAAGTGGGTGTCTTTTAACATGGGTCTTAATGACATGAATGCAACATATATTCTATGTATGCATGGCAATACTTGAGCATGACAGTACACATAGATAGCGCATATTACTTAATCAAAGTATCAATGAAACATCAACAAAACGTGTGCATGTACATCTTTTACTTTATCATAATTGAACTTGTGAGTTCCTTTCATAACTTTTTCCATTATTCCACCCTCATCATGGTCACCAAAATCCACCCAACATGCCGGCCAGCGATTTTATCATGGTCACCAAAACTCCTCATCACCTATCACCTAGGAATGAGCTCATCTTAACTAGCCGTCGCTAGATTTATATGGGGGAAAAATAAGGGGAATCATTCTCTTTCTTGGATCACCCTACAACCCTTAACTTGGGAAGTCATAATGGGATCATTTCCTCATTAACATATCTCTTTTTTCTTGGAAACGCATAACGGTTAAGCCAGTGACTTATTCGCTTGGCTATGGTTCGTCCATACCCCCACGACTTTCTCTTTCCTAGGTCAGAGAAATGCGTCTCGACATATAACCTTTGCATTAACATATCTCTTTCTCTATTATCACCCGTACAACCCTTAACTGGGAAGTCATAATGGGATCATTTCCTCTTTATCATATCTTGTATGAATACAACATGAGCATGCAACCATCGAACCTTGTATGACATATCATATATTATTATCTCATGTTCTCATGCATTGTAAACATAGCGTACCACATTATCATAGCAACATGCCACCCATCCATACATTCTTATGCCCAAGGTATTTAAAACATTCACATACATAAAGACAACTCACTCGATCTCATTCTCACATCACATCTCCTTATCTTACGATATCTTATGCTTTGCCCCTTGCGGGTCTTAACCTTGAGTTCCAAATATTCTAATGTCCATATTACATTTTTATCTCAACTGGGGTTCATTACCTATAATTCTTACTAAGTTTTATGTTTACTAAAAATCCAAACAGCACCTTATACTTAAGGGCAGAAAATATCACATGCTACGGTTCTAAAATCTCCATTTTTGACCCTTTCTAATTCCGTCTTCGCCTACGACTTTATAATTAATTCCTAAACCAATTATGAGAGGTTCTTACACATATCCACTAATTATAAACCATTTTCCTTAATTTTAAACTTGCTGGAACAGAATGCATAAATTGTGCATTTAAAGGGTTCTAAAATTCTCATTCTAAGTCCTTTATTGTTACTTATACTTATCCAACTCCTCTAAAACGTTCCTTGCTTCACTCAAACATAATTTTACACATTTTAACACCATAAAACAGATTTAATACAGTGGCCAAACATGAGAGGGCAGAACCGAAAAGTAAAGCCCATAAGTCACACAATTTCATGAATTAAAAAGCATACAAGTTACTAGTTTTCTCTTGGAATAATTTTAGAACCTTAAAACTCCTTTAGAAACCAATTTATCTCATTAAAATCATGTAAATATACATGAGGGCAGTAGCTAAATTAATTTTCATAAAATAGATTTAAAACATATAATCTCATTCATAATGTTCCTTAGGTACTCCTAAGCTTAGAAAAATTACCAAAACATGAGCTATGAACACTTGTGATTAGATGAACTCACACCAAGTCCATCCTCATCACCACAAGGCCGAAAGGCTCCTAGGAGAAAGAAAATCACATTTTCTTAGAAACTTTACATAGGATACTTGGGCAAGTCTTTGAGCTCTAGACCATTTAGGTGGTGACATAAATTTAAACATGTTATGCAACTCATTTTACTCTTCTTTTAGAAAATAAAGTGAGAGCATAAATAAATATGAGGTGCACTCATTTGTTATCTTTAGAGTTTAAGTGATGACATAAAATATAAACATGCTAGACAAGAAAGTAAACATGAATGCAAGGTTCAATTCTTTATTTTAGTGCTCTAGGCCTCTTGGGGTGTTTACCCAAATCAACAATCAACTTTAAGGTTGAAATAGGTAGGCTTTGAGATTTATACGTGATAATGCACATTCTTGTTTTAATCTTTAGATTGCTTAGTGATAGCTTGAAAATAAACATGCTATGCAAAGCATAAAAGTAAACATGAATGCACTTTAATTTAGATCTTAACTAGAGCCCTTACAAGACTTTAAAGGAACATAAAAACCTCAACTCATTATGTATCATTAGGTGAGCTTTAGAGTTCTTAGCATCAAGACACCAAGGAAGTCTTATGTTCTTCAAACACCATCATCAAGCTCAAGGAAATGATTTTTCAAAGACAACCTTTCAATCAAACATAAAAGGGCTACCTTAACATTTTTAACAAACTTTGTTCAAGAGAGGAAAGGAAAAACCGAAACCATTGAAGAAAAAGAAATAAAAACCAAAGCTTGAACAAGGCAAAAAGGAACAACCGAAACCTTAGAGGAATGAAGGCCAAAACTTTGAACTAGGAAAAACCAAGGAGGAGCCGAAATCATAAAGGAAAGGAAATGAAAAACCAAAACTTTGAACTTGCAAAGAAAAGGAAAAACCGAGTTTGTATATGGTCCTAGACCAAGATCCAAGCTTTAGAGGTTTCTCTCATGGCAAACACCAAACTATCTCCATGAGACCCCATCATCAAGCTAAAGATTGGTTTATAAAATGGCCTCATGGCCGAAAATACAAGGAGGAAGAAAAGAGTTTGAAACCAAGAGAAAACTAGAAATTTTCTCAAATAAAGAAGGAAAACTTGAAAGAAAACCCCTACCAAATGAAACCTTGAAAGAGATGAAAGAAAGCTTGATTCTTTGAAGGAAATGAAGACAAAATCTTCTCTTTGTTGGGGATAAGATTGGGCCAAGAGGAAAAACCAAGGGAAAGGATTTTTCCTTGAGGAAACAAGCTTAGAAATGGAAAGATTGAGTGTTTGAGAGGTGGTTTGAGGTGAGGGGGTGGTGGTTCAAGGTGGTTTATGGTGGTTTGTGGTGGTGGAAAGCTTTCTTTGAGGGAGGAGGAAAAAGAACTTAGAAGGAGAGAAAATGAGAGAAAACAAGAGAAATTGCAAGAATGCACAACTTAGCAAATGATCTAAAAAAAATGGCCAAGCTTTCCAATGTGTGTTATTTATAAAGAATGAAATGTTGTGGCTAATTTAGGGAGGAGGGCTGGCCGAAATTCATTGGCCTTGGAGGGAAGGAAAATATCTTCCAAAGCTTGTCTTGGAAGCTTGGTTAAAGTGCTAGCTTAGGTGTAGTCAAATCCTAGCTTTTGCATAGCCTTTTTGGATAAAATTTGAACTCAAAATTTGTGGCTTTTGGGGGAAATTCTAACTAGATTAACAATTTTAAAATAATTCTTTTGGTCAAAAGGTGGTAGACAAATTTCCTTGATTTAAGGAAATTGGAAGAAAAACACTATTCATTACTTTTTGATTAGACATCTTGAATTAAAGAATGTAATTAGAACTTGACTAAGCAATTTTAGTTTCTAACCAACCTTGATAAATCATTTTGACTCTAGATTAATTCTCAAAATAAATTAATCTTCGATTAGAGCTTAATATTGCTTAGGTTCAACTGATTAATCATTACGGCTGTACACTATTCTAGGGGCAAAATGGTAATTTCGCACTAAAACTGCCGGACCTCCGGGCCCAACCAAACATCAAAACCCACTTATAAACATCATTCCAAACTTCCTGGAAGTTTGAAGCTCAAACGGCACCTTTTACCCGTAGACATAGCGGGGATTTTGGTCATTCACGAAGTTCAAATGAGATTTCACCTCGATCTCAACCTTACAAACATAATCTCCTTCGAACATTGAGTTAACCCATTCAAGAGGCACTGTCTGAGTTAACAATTCAAGGGTAAAATGACCTTAGGGGCATTTTGGTCATTTGTACTAAATAGAAAATTCGGGGTTACACAACAACAAGTGTTGACACACAACTTCCCATAGCCACCAAAGAAGTAGGAATGTCTCAAGGTAATTGCTAGAACAATGCTCAAAATTCTCCTGAATATTAACCATGATAGTTGCAACATTGCGAAGAATTGCATACCAATAAAAACTCAGAATATTTTTTAAGATAATAAAGTCTAGGGGTTATGGATTGAGCTATTTTCTTGGGCCTAAGCCCAACTTACTCTCCACCTATCGCTTGGTCAGTTAAGTGTATGTTTGTGAGTTTAGGTTTGGAAGGGGAAGGAAGGATAGGAGGGCTTTTAATATAATTTTACATTATAAATCCTCCTCTCTCCTTCCTTCATTTCCAAATCCAAACTCACAAACATATTCAAGGGAATTTAAATACACCAAGAGGAGAAAGCCATTATGAATAAGATAATCATATCTCTAACAGTGTCATGTCCATAAAAGAGCTGGAATAGATAGGTGGTTACCATCATAATAGGAACATGGGATAAGAAGGAGACTGGCTAAGCAAGTTGTAAGGTATTCAATCCCCACTTGCACTCAAGTGGAATAGTTTTTACTTAGTATTGAAGCTGCTTGTAGATCCCAATCGAAAGTGAGGACATACAAGTGGTTGGACTTGCAGAGCATTACTCCAGACAACAGGTTACAACATTGTATTTTTTATAATGATTTTATTCTTACTAAAACATTTAGTTAAATATATTAAAAACATAAAAAAATAAATTTTAAATAAATTTTTTGTTAAAATGATACCACACAATGAGTACTTATTCTTACTAGATTAAGTGTGCTATGAGATGTTTTTTTAAAACACTTTTCATATATTTGAATAATTTTTAAAAATAATTAAAATTATACAAAAATCATTTTTCAGTCTTGTTATAAAATTTAAAAAAAATTAATTTTATAAAAAATTGTTTTAATTTGTTAATTATTTTAAAAAAATTTAAAAGAATGCACCCTAAAATAAAAGAATTAAAAATTATATATAGCGGGTCAGGTGTGACTGACTGCCTGCGACTCCCTATAAAGAACCTATTCTTCGACGCCGCAAAGCCCCTTTTTACGCTTTTCCCCGTCACTCTCTCTCATATCTGCTGCAAATTGCAGCAACAACCACTTCTCCAGAAATCTTCCTCGATTGCCTTCCATTCCTCCGCCTGCTCAACCACCACCAATGGAGGCCCAACCTCCACCCCAGCCCACTCCTCCGCCGCAGTCCTCCGTACACCCGTCACCCCCACCTCCCCACTTCAACTACCCAGACTCCGTCGACTCCTCCCCCGCTCTCGCCTCACAGACTCCTGGGACGAACCCTACCCTCCTCCCCAAACCACCACTACCAAGCTCCGCCTCATGGTCAGCTACGGCGGCCACATCGCTCCCCGCCCCCACGACAAGACCCTCTCCTACCTCGGCGGCGACACGCGCATCGTCGTCGTCGACCGCCACACCTCCCTCTCGGAGCTCTCCACGCGCCTGTCCAAAACCTTCCTCAACGGCCTCCCCTTCGTCCTTAAATACCAGCTCCCCAGCGAGGACCTCGACTCCCTCATCTCCGTCACCACCGACGAAGACCTCGACAACATGATCGACGAGTACGACCGAACTGCCAACGCCAACAATTCCTCTTCCTCATCAAAACCCTTACGAATCCGCCTCTTTCTTTTCCCCGACAAGCCCGACTCGGCCCAGACCATCGGGCCCGACGCCTCGGGCTTGGGCTCGGGAAGTCCGACGATTGGTTCCTGAACGCTCTGAACGGCTCCGCCGGGATGTCCGATGGTGGCTTATCGGACTCCGCATCTGTGAATTGCCTTCTGGGAATCGATGATGAGGTTGTCGCAGGGAATAACAACCCCAACCACGGGTCGGGTCCTGGAGTTTCCACTGCGGCACAGGGTGGGAGTGTGAAGAATTCGAAGCCGCAGGGACAGGATGTTCATTCGGTGCCGGATTCGCCTGTGATGGAGACGAATTCATCTTTCGGGTCTACTTCGTCGTCGCCGTCGGTTGTGGCGAATTTACCGCCGATAAGCGTTGATGCGGATGATGGCGGCAGTGGCGGAGGTGGAGTGAGGGCGCAGGATCAGAAGGTGCTGGGGATTGAGGAACAGTTTGCTCAATTAGGGGTTGGTGGTGTGGGACAGAAGCAAGACGAGGGCTTCGTTGTGCTTTCTTCGCCTCCTGCTGTGGCGGTGAATGTTTCGGCTGCGGCAGTAGTGGCGGGTGTGCCGATCAGCTCTGCGGCAGCTGTGGCCGGGGAATACCACAGCCGAGTTGTCTCCGATGAGGAGAGATCGGACCAGGGGGTGCCCGTGGGGTATAGAAAATCGCCACTGATGTACCAGCCTCAGACCCAGATGCTGTCACAGCCTCAAGCACAGGCTTTGCCTCCCCAATTTCAACAGAAGTCAACTGGTATTGCTGATTTGCCTTCCCCTGATTCAGTTTCAAGGTATTTTCAAATGCATTTCCTCTTCTTTTTCTGTATATTGGTTTTGGCATAGCTTTATGTAAATTAAATTGAATGATGATTGATTTGTGTCATTTTTATCTCTGGTTTGATTATATTTCTCGGGTACTAGTTTAGTTGGATGTTACTGAATTAGAAACTCTTTGCTTGCTTTCATTATATGCGCAGTGATACTAGTCTTTCAAATGCAATGTCACATCCAAAACCTGTAATTTATCAAGAACAAGTTCAAATTCAATCTGGAACTTCCCTGGTTCCTGGCACCTCTGTTGATCCAAAACTTGATGTGTCTGATCCGTGCGGCCTGATCCAGTTGCAGCACCTTGTACCTGAACCTGGATATGTATTGCAACAGCAATTTGATCAGCAACAGCAATTTGGTCAACTACAGCAGCAGCAGGCCCAACAGCAGCCACAGTTTATCCCCGGCACACATTTTATTCAACATACCCCTGCAGGTCCTGTGCCGATAACTGCATACTATCCTGTCTATCCTTCCCAGCAACACCCCATTTCCCAGCATCACCATCAGCTTGATCAGCCATACCCAGTTTATTTTGTGCCAGCTAGACAGACTCAAGCCTACAACTTATCCATGCAGCACCCCAACGTAGGTGAATCTACTGCAACTATCCCCTCTAGCCAGCCTCAAAATCCATCAAATCCTGCTGCACTGTTTCCACCATCTGCAGCTTACAACCCAATGAGAAATACTCCCATGCCTAAATCTGAGATGACAGCTGGCACATACAGAACTGCAACTGCTGGCACCCCTCAATTAGTTCAAGTTCCTTCTAGTCAGCATCAGCAACAATATGTTGCTTACTCCCAAATTCATCATCCTTCTCAATCCATGGCCCCTAATCCTGCTGTGCCTGCTAATTATGCTTTTGACTATGTTGATCCTGCTCATGGCCAATTATTTTATACCCAGCATTCGGCACCCACAATGCCTTCACAGTACCAGACCATGACAGCTGCTGCCGTAGTGGTGCCAGAAGTTTCTGCTCAGCTTCCCTCAGATAGCATGAAGCAGCAGGTGAGAACCTCACAGCCATCATAAACCAGTCATAAAAAAAAAAAAAAAATGTTATGGACAGGGAAGAAAGAAAAGGAAAAAAAAAAAAGAGACAGGTAGAAAGAAAGAAAAAAAAGAAAACAATTTTGAAGGAATGGGTTTGGTTTCCCTTTAATTTGTCTATTGTAGCTACAGTCTTCTTTGTGGTACCTGTTTGTGGTATGTATTTCTGATATAGATAATAAAGAAACTATAATCACCTAGTACTCTTTTCTAGCTTGCATGTCATAATTTATGAGAAAGGAAAGTGGTCTGAGGGTTGGTTATACTGTAAAGGTTCATGTCTCAAACATTGTGCTGTGAAGTTCAAATATCAATTGTTGAAATGATTGTCATGTAGATTAGCGGACAATGTTTATGGCTGTGGTCTGGGATTCATGGTTCATGAAAAATTTCTCGTCAACACTTTTCTTATTGCAACTGCCATGCGTGAATATGTGGGGTCTTGGAGTAGGACCTTGTATTTGGTCCGTCACACGTCCTCTACCATGGAGGACCGCAAGGTTTCATTTATTCGTCTCGTTTCTTTTGCTTGCAAATAATGCTACTATATTTCTGTTCTTTTTTTTTTTTTCCGGTCTCAATTACTATATTGCGCGTGACCAAACAAACTGGACTTTTCCAAGCCTGAATCTGGTTCTTTGCGCTGTTCTAAATTCTAATGAAAAGTTTAAGAGCATAGATGCTCTGTATATATATATATATATATATATATATGATGGTCTATAAGGTACTATTATAGATATTTACACAAAATAAATCTACTGCCTGTATAACCGGTTAGGGTATGGATTTAGTTCTTGCACGATTGGTCTTAAGAGTGTGTTTGTAAGTTTGAATTTTAGAAAACGAAGGAAGGAGAGGACTTGAAATGTAAAATTATATTATAAATCTTTATTTTTCCTCCTTTTTCTTTTAAAACACAACCTCACAAACATACTTTAAGGCAGAATAAGAATTTGTGTAGTTAATTCTGGTGTTTCTATTAAATATAGCGTAAATCACTCATCGTATTTGGTTAAATTGTGTTCAATTGTAGTTGTTCTATTAATAATTAATAACTAATAATAGCAATTAATAATTATAATAATATGAATATTAATACTAATGAATAATTATTGTTAATTTTATTATTTTTTATTATTAATTATCATGATAATAAGTAAAAATAAAATATAATAATTACTTTATTCGTCCTTGAATAATTGTTCATTTTTTAACACATACTAAAATTAAGGAAATGATTGGAAAAATATCAAAGTTAGAGAAAATTTAAAATGGTTTATTGAATTGCTCTTTTTCTTTTTAATAATTTAGCTTTTTCTGTCCTCATTATATCTCTTTCCTCTTGCTTTAATAATATTTAATAGGAGTATTATTAAAAAAAAATAATTTATGTTATTTAAATTTTTTAAATGAACAATTTTTTTTATAAGAAATTTTTTTGAAATGGATAATTATTTAAGAATGTAGAGAGTATAATTTTAATTTGATAGTTATAAACAATATTAATTAATTGTTAATCATTTTTAAAATAATAATAATAATAATGATAATAATAATAATAGGATTAGACACCACATAAAAAGCAATCCACATTATGACTAAGGAGGTAATGTAGATTGCCTTGGTAACCTAGACTATCAATAATGAGGTATAACCAAATAGTGCAATGTTTTAGATCTAGGTAATTTAGAGTCGCATTTCCAAACTACTAGTAGTCTTGATAGTTTATCTTGCATTAAAAGCTCTCTAAGGGTATATTTGATATTCTTAATAGGATAAAGTCTCATAAAATAAGACTTGAAACTATTAGATTTTAAAATTATAATATTATAAAGTGTTTGACATGACATTGTATGATATATAAGATATTACATTATATGATATATAATTATCTTTTTACTATTACAAAAAAAATCTTAATCTTAATTAAATAAAAAATTAAAATTATAATAAAATAAAAATATTTATTAATTAATTATTTATATATTTAAAAATATTATTTAAAGATTTATTATTTGTAGATCTAGTTATTATAAACATTTATTAACTTCTATTATCTAAAATTATAATTTATATTGATATGCTTTATTCTTTACTTTGATTTTAATAATTATTTATTAATTTAATTAAATATAAAATTAACATATATATAATACCCTATATTTTAAAATATTTGAATATTTTTAACTTGTATTTTTCATCGTATGTTGTATTAAAAAATTTTAAAATAAAATTTTTTATTATTTATTTAAAGTTAATGAGGTGAAGTATAATTTTTTAGCATGACTCGGTGAAGTACAATTTTACCAAACCCTAAGACTATTTTGTGTTATTTACCCTTAAATAATGAAATTTGCAAAAGGATTAAATGCATTTTGCTTCCTAGATTTTACGTATGTGTAATTTAGATTAAACTTTTTAAATGGTGGGCGACTCTATAGTTTCCAAATAGTGCAAAAGAGACCTTCTATTAAACATACATCTATTTAGTCTGTTAACTATCCATGTGCCACTCACATGTCTTGTCTTATTTCTGGGCAAAAATACCCTTGCCCTATTCTCTAATTTCTTCCCCTTCAGAGCTCTCAAAACGCTCCCTCTGCCATGACCACTGCCCTACAGAGATCCTTCACAACACAATCGCCTTCCTCCCAAACGTCCTTTCCAACTCGACCTTCGCCGCCATGCCTAATCTCTCCCTCCTCAACAAATCTCCTTCGCCCCAATCCGGCAGAGAAAAAAAGGGAAGGGAAGAGAAGCAATGAAGGGGGTTTGCACACCCGAGGCAAAGAGCATTCACCAAAAAAAAAAAAAAAAGTAACTAAGGAAAAAAAAGGGAAGAGGTCGCGAAGTAACCTATTCCAACCCAATAACACCCACAAACCATAGCCAAACACAAACCAATAAACCAAACCCAACACAACCTTAGCCATAGATTACCAAATCTCTTCACAACTCATAAAAAAAAAATCAAAATGATAAATAAAAGGGAGGGAGGTCATAACTCTTCGGATCATGGCGGCCAACTCCCCCATTGATGTGTCGTCATTCACACGCCGCATCCTGTTCGTGCCGCCTCCTCGCACCAGCGGCCACTGCAAGGTCCGCCACTTCAAATTGTGCCACCACTGTCCATCATGCGCTCGCTTGTGTGTCGTCCTATGTTAGCGACCACTGTGACAACAATGTGAGACCACCACATAGCCGCTCTCCAGATGCCTTGCGTGACCACCACCATGGGATCTAGCATTCAGCCACCATGCTGTTCGCTCATTGCGGATATGCCACCACCACTGCGCCCTTCTCTATTTGCAACCCCAAGCCCTTGGTTCTGAAGAGACTTGCACTTGTCGAAATCTCCCCCAGAGGAACCTTAGTGGTGAGGTTAAGGAAGTGGAGCTTGGCTTGCACTTGTCGTCCTGTGAAGCATCGAGCGCTTCCCCGCGAAGATTCTTCAACAAGATTGGGGTTTGGGTTCTAGAGGGATTGGGGTTAGAGAATAGGATAAGGGTAATTTTGTCTAGAAAATAAGACATGTGAGTGGTACATGGGTAGTTAACAGACTAAATTAAAGAAAGTCTCTTTTGCAGTTTGGAAACTATAGGGAGTTGCCCTGCACAATTTAAAAAGTTAAGGTCTAAATTGCACATAACCTAAAATCAGGGAGTAAAACACATTTAACCCTTTGCAAAATACTAAGCCTTAACATATATTAATATAAATTTTCTAATTCAGCAAATCACTAGGATTCCCTCAAAATATCTGGTCTGACCATGGTTTTAGCTATCATTCACTAAGGTATTGAATTTTCACATAAATATAATTTCAGCTTATGAATGCATAATACATGTTCAAAGTGCTTTTCAGTTGACTATGTGGGCAAGCATTGATATCTAGAATTCTAACCAAAGCAAAGGCATCTGTGGTTTTGCTACATGCATTTTCAACATGGATGGAATTCCTATTCTCTCAATTGTCTATCTCATCAAAGACAAGAGAAGCGACTTGGTTGGAAGCAGATCCTCACTTCTCCTCTACAAATCCATCTTCCTCGAAAGAGGTGTTCTGCTCTTCTTTCCTCCTCATGGCTTCCTTCTAGGAAGAACCAATTTATTAAACTATATGAAGTGGAGGAAAAACCAATGGAAATAAAACAATTTTGCTATTCAAACACCTGGATGGGGTGTCTATACCAAGGCATCGTAGAGCATGGAGAGGACTATGTGTGGGGCTTAAAATTTGGTCCACCATAGTCAAGCTTGGAATGAAAAAGTTTGCCCCCTCCAAATTGGTTTTTGTTCCTGTAGTATAGGTCAAATAGAATATACTAAGTCTGAGGCCAGCAAACACGAAATCGTTCATCATCCTCCTCCATGCTTCGAGCTTCATGACCTGATAGGGGTGGGGTACCTACAAGGATTCTAACACTCAAGTCAAGAGTGCTCAAGAGGTGTAAATATAACAGGAAAGAATGCATACCTTCTAGGGCTACTCTTTGCCTTAGATAGAGATATAAGGGCGGTAATGGGCCTTAAGCCACTAATTAGTCCACTTGGTGGTGGGTTCATATATTCTACCTAATAGGAGTCCCCAACTTGACATCTAGATGTCAATATTAAATGTTGAGTTAACGAGCTCAATAAATGTTTCAAGTCTTGAAGTGAGTTTAAATACCTCAAATTTTGCTCTTTATGCATTGAGTTACTTTTTGTGGGAAGGAACGGGTTTAAGCGTCCTAATTCCTTCTTAGATCACTCATGTAGGAGATCTAAGCTGGAAAACCTATGCCATGAGGTGCTATAACAAAATGGAGCCCTCATTCATAAAAGGTCTAATATCCCATGAGGCCATAGCCTCAAGAGTCAAGGTGCCAAGATTAAACATCAAGAGTTTTCTTGATGAACTTCCTTTGGAATCAAATTGTCAAAACGAGCTTTGTCAATAGAGTTTTTTCTCAATCCGCTTATTAGGGGGATTCCACATGTAGGGCTGAGCTACAAAGAGTGGTAATAGCAAAGTTATTGTTAGCTTCAGAACCCTTCAAAAAGCATTAGTGCTTAATGTTTTGAGTGATAACAAAACCAATTTCGTGAAAATGTTTTGATGAAGAACTAATCTTTTTCTTGAGTATCTTAAAGCACCAAACATGACTATTCACGTTATCATACATGTTCCCAAAACGAGATTATTTTCACAATAACATGTGCAAATATGATTAATCTCATTTAAAGAGTCTTAGAACTCAACCAAAGTGAAAAATAAATCTTGAAATGAATTTATCTATGCTCAACACATGAAAGGAAATTCTCAAGAACAAGAAACCAAGTTCTAGATCTTCAAAAAGCATGCCACGACTTCAGAAAGTAAAATTCAAGTGAAGATTTCAATCCAACTTTGAAAAAAGTGTGGTTATCATCTTCAATTATCATGATCGTGATAATTTCTTTTACAATAAGCTCTGATTGAAGAAGGGAAGATCTAAAGATTGTCCATAAACTGAATTGCTCTTCAAGAAAGCATGTTTATGTAAATGGTGCACTTTACAAAAATAGGAGGGAAAATTTGAAATTCAAATTTAAAGTCAAACTCAGTAAGACTGATAGTGATATTTGTTTTCAACTTAGTCAATTGCACCAGCTTCTAGAAGAAAAAGTTCAAAAACCTCATTTAGAAATCAAAAAGTCGTTTTTGAAGGTGGATTAGAAATCTCTATTAGATAAGGCTTCTACAACTTGCAAAGTAACTCTAACATGCAGAGCTCTCTTCTAGACTTCATTTCCAAGACATAAAAAGAAGATAACACATGTCACTGGAAAATAGATCAAGGGCAATGATCATAAATGAAGATCAAGTATAAAAGGAGATGGTGCGCTTACAATATAAGAACTTTTTTGCTAATCAACTGTGATGAAATGCTGAAGAAATTCCCTCTCATCTTCTGGAAAACTATTACAACTTGTAATCAGCTTCATCTTTGTAAACAATCTTCTTTCCAGTCTTATTAGATAACACGTTCTTCCTAGGAAGAATAGTTAGAAAGAAGTCATTCAAGTTTTTAGTTCTGATATTGTTTTATCCTAAGAAAACTTGAGTGTTTGATAGTTTGAGTGATCCAACCTAAACACATCCTTTGTAACCCAATCCGGTAGTGATCGTTCTGAAATAACTTGAAGAGGCTAGTCAAAGACTACTTGAAAGTGACAATAGAGTGAGCTGGTTATGCTACGTTAGCTTGAAGAGGCTAGTCAAAGACTACTTGTAAGTGACAGTAGAGTGAACTCCTGGTCATGTGGACATAGCTTGAGAAGGCTATAGAAATACTATCTAACTTTCTTAGGGTTGAGAAAAGGGTTGCTTAGTGAAACTTAACAATTGTTGAGAACTAGATGTAGGCAAGTTGGTTAAACAAGTATAAAATCTCCTATGTAGTTTTTCTCTTTCCTTGATGTCCTTCATATTCTATTTTTGTGCTTATAATAATTGATCTTCTGAAAAACCTTCGTTAACTTGTTTTTCATATCTCATTATAGATCAAAAAGTCACTTTCTAACACATACTAACGTTATTTCCACTATACTTCAAGTTCACACTTGATAGTAGTTATTTAAGTTTTTTAGAAACAAAAAATGAAAGAAAAGTCAAAGCACGATTCAACCCCCCTTCTCGTGCATTTTTCAACCTACAATTGGCAACGAGCTCAAGCTCTAAGGGGTTGAGCAATCTAATGATTGCAAGAGGACAAAGATTCTAGGGATATATGGCACACAATATTCATATTGCAGAAGGACACTTCATAAACGATTGTCATTCTTTGATGGTGGAGACTACATATACTAGAGAGAGAAGGAAGTTGTTTATAAAATACACAAGTCTTGACTTGTGGAGATTATTCAACCTACAATTGGCATCAAAGCTTAGGCTTCTAAAGGGTTGAGCAATCTAACGACTCAATAGGACAACGATCCTAGGGATATATGGCACAAAATATTCATATCAGAAGGACACTCCATAAACAGGCTGTCATTCTTTGATGGTAGAGACTACATATACTGGAGACAGAATGAAGTTGTTCATAAAATACACAAGTCTTGACTTATGGAGATCATTCAGGAAGGACTGCATCCCTATGGAGGAAGTTCAGGAACTAAAGATACACCCTCTACCTCAGAGAAGTCCCTAGAAGTAGGTAGATAGAGCAATATAAGGTGAGAGTTCAGATTTAACTTAAAGGCCAAATACCTACTTACGTGTGTACTAAGCAAAGTTGAATATGATAAAATCATTGATTGTGACACGGCTAAAGAAATCTCAGGATAGACTTCATATGCTACATGAAGGTACTGGTCAAGTTAAAGAGACAAAGATCATTATGTTGGTCCATCAATACGATATATTTAAAATGACAGAGCAAGAAAGTATTAATGGCATGACCACGAGGTTCATGCATATTGTAAACCAATTCAAGGGGTTGGGCAAAAGATACCTAATAAGAGGCATTTATGCCACTTATTTTGCTTCTAACTAATGGATCCTAACACTATCTAAGGAAGAATGCAGCACTTTATTGATCAGGTTAGGTAAATCACCATAACCTCAAGTAAAAACAAATATGAACCCTAAGGGGAAGGTTTCCCCAATTCTAAATCAATTACAACAACTGAATTCACACCTATTCTACTTATTCTTTTTGCTATTTATACATTTCTAACATTGCTAACTAACTTTCCCTCCCAAACCATCTAATTCCAGCTATCACTAACTTCCAGTTGAATGGTTACTCCTTGCCCAGCTTCCTGGTCCACTGGCCCATCTTAATCTTCTTTAAAGATATTCTAACTATTTTATTTTTGGCTTAGGAGGATTATTTTTATTTTCAAATAAGAGGGTATAGTTGTTTAAAAAGGAGATTGGAATAGTGAAAAAAATCAAATTAACAAAGGATTATTATGTGGTTAATCTATGTGAAGAAATGAATTTTTTTTTCAAGTCTAAGTCTTAATGAATATCATGAAGGAAGATGAAACTAGTGGGCTTGGACAATTTACCTCTCATTTTTTCCCTTATTTTTAGCAGATACATTTTCCTAGCAAGCAAAAAGATATGAGATTTGAAAGACTCCTGAGTGCATGTTGGGTTGGGCTATTGCTAACGTGTCTAGATAAGATGGGATTCTACAAATTTCTGGAAGGGGCTTAGTTGCTTGAACTAGGAGTAGGCCCTAAAGCTACTTAATAACTATTGATCCTGTTTCATTTTTTTTTCTCTATCTTGTTTCCTCAACTAATAGTGAGTTAGAGCAATGGAAATTTGATAAGTTTCATGAAACTTGAAGGAGGGACTTATACGTATAGCTCTCAACCTTTCTTGAAGTGTTGAAAGAAATTCCTCTAATTTGATGTCTTTAGGTGGTTTCATCAAATAAGGTCTTGAAATTCTATGTGGTTTGTTGAATTGTGAATGAACTTTGGGTTTTAATCTTGTGTATTCATAGTCTTAACATGCTATCATACATGCTAGCAGCTCTACATTCTCTACCATGAGTTGAGGTATAGAACTTGGAATTTCACTCTCATTACATCTCAAAACTAAACTGCAATGCTTTTATCTTGTACATGTTCAGGTTTTAGTTTTTGCTCAATTAATACCTATTTTTTTTGCACGTTTTCCTATGTGGTTGCCACATCATTTTGCCAAATATCATGAGTTAACTAGTTGGATTTGGGAAGCGTCATTTTTCTTAGAAACCTAAGATGTAAGCCTACTTAAATGTATAGGCTTTAGGCTTTTAAGACCTTCCATTTTTCCATATTTTGTTTCAACTCATTACTCATTTAGGGTATGTTTGTGGATTGGGATTTTGGAGGGGAGGGGAACGAGGGGTTTGTAATGTAAAGTTATACTACAAATCCTTCCTTTCCATCCCTTCCCTTCCAAAATTTCAACTCAAAAACATACACTTAGCTGCTAGGGATAGATATTTCCCCTGAAACAGGGATCCCATGGAGACAGTCCGAATTGGAAGCCCAATATCTTTTACTTGCGGGAAAGTCCCCATACAAATTCTGGTATAGGGCTAGGGATCATTATGGTAGAAATAGGCCAGGCTTTTACTTAAATAGGCTTAAGCTAAATTTCCAAAAGCTAGTCTTTGCATGAGTCTATTACTTGATATAGGTCTTTTTTATGACATTTGTAAAAGTTTGGTATGACCCAAAAATCTATCTAAGAGGCATACTTAATTATATAATTTCTTTTTTATTTTTTCAAAAAATATCTACTCTCACATAAGTCAAAATACTTCTAAATATTTTAAAAAAAGTGTTTTTAAATAGGCTAAAAGACATTTTAAGTAAGTTAAAAATCGTTCTTTTAAATAAATTAAAATATTTAAGTATGATTAGATTTGTCATTTGTTAATAATAATAATGTAAGTATGCCAATATGTTGGCCTTAATAGGTGTTTTTATTATATGAAGCCACCTCAGCTAAGAAAGCTTTTTAAAAAGCCTTGGTCGAGTTTGTTTACTAAATAGAATAGGCATACAACGAGACTTAACATATTTGGTAGCTAGTTGGGTTTATTAAGCATCTATTCAGGGGTTCGATTTCTGGCTGTATGTATGAAAATGGTCTCGTGGCTAGAAATTTAGTCCTGGGGGGACTTTCGTCTCGAAATGATTGGTCATTACTGTAACATCCTCCTAAGTACAACATCATTCTTAAGTCATGACATCGTACTCAAGAGTTGTTACTTATTAATTAGCGGACTTTCTTAAATATCTATTGCAAGCTCGATTAATGTGTGTAATAACTAAGCATAATTCTATTAAAATATATAATAAAGAAACACAACATTTATTACATACATAGTTAAGTACAAAAGGAAACTCTCCTATGAGCTTTATTACATATTCTGTTCTCTATTATGTGTAAGACATATACATATAACTAATTACAACATAATAAAAACACTAACTACTAAACTACTCCAATCCAATTCCTTTTGTTTAGCAGCTCAGAGTCTCTGATCAACCTGGAGACGACACAGAAATATAAAAAATATATAGGGGTAAGAATTATACAATTCTCAGTAGGGCATTTCCCAAATACACAATCATAATGTTATCATCATCGTCCCAGCCACTTTAGTTTATTAAGAAAAATGTGATCATGTAGTTTATAATAATAGTTCATTTTTAAAGTTCCAAACCATACTTTCAAAGTGGGTTGTTTTTTAAAATCAATCACTTTGTACACAATTATCATAAGCTCATAATCATAGTAAATAATGTCAATTAAAATGATTCAATATGATACAAATATGTATATGACAAATATAGGAAATTATTTTTAATTGCCCTTGATAAAAAAGAGGACCTCATCTATCTCTATTTTCTCAACAAGTCAAAAAGGATCTTATCCATCTCTATTTGTCCTTGACAAGTCGAAAATGATGTCACCTCTCTCTATTTGCCCTCAACAAGTCAAAAAGAATCTCATGTTTCTTTATTTGCACTTGACAAGTCAAAGGAGATCTCATGTTTCTTATGGCTATATAACTTAATTCAAAATATCATTCACTTTTCTTTTTCCATTGCATGCATAAACCACATATAAACATTCATTCACATTGTAATTTCAATCATGCCTTATAAACCAATCTTTACTTCCTCTAGCATGCATTTATACATCACAAGTCACATGGCCAAATAGTTAACATCAAGTATTCATGTCATACTAGAACCAAAATGCCATTACATTATCAATTCAAGTCTTGGGTTCATTTATAGCAATTGGATAGATTTCACACCATTGTAGCATGAATTTATTTACTCATCAAACAATTAATTCAGAGACTATAAAAATTAACCAAGGCACTTCAATGTGTCCACAAGGTTTCATAAAAATTTCAGAGTAAAAGAGTCCTCTAACTATGTTTAAAAATTAGACAAGTTTTGTTCTTAGAAACCACTTAACCTCAAGCTTAGAACCCAAAATTCCTAATTTTTAACACTATCAAATGATTGAATCAATTCAAAAGAAATATCAGATTACACTTCAAGATGTTGTCAACAGTATGAAAAAATTTCAAAAGAAAATTCAATCATTTTCTATGGTAATAAAATTAGACAAATTCACAGCTTTAGTTCCAACATTCTAGGTAGCATAGTTACTATCTCATTCTTGATTTTTTTTAAAGCATCAGGAATCCAAATAAGAACTAAAGAAAATTCATGGATTTATCCTAGGATGTTAACTTCAATATATAATTTTTATAGCTCATAAAAATACCTACAATTACACCAGAAAATTTGTGAAGAATCCTTTAGGAGAAATATGAAAATCTAACAACATAGACCAAAATTCCTTTTGGAAAAAATAATTTCTAACATCATCCAAACATACCACCAAAATTAATACATCAATATCCATATGTTATCAACCAATACAATTATTTTGGACCAACACCAATAAAAATTGTTCAGAATAAATTTGGAAAGAAAAGGCCAAAGAAAACCCTATTTGGTGGCTTTAGGGATCTTAGCTCCAAGGGTGATCTAAGAATGATTTTCTTTACTTCAAATCCTCTAAAATAACACCAAACCCTTCCCTAATCAGTGAGGTATGAGGTAGCAAGGTGAGGATTGGTGAGGAATTGAAATTTTAATTAGTTAGATTTGACGTGTGATGAGTAGAGCAAGTTTTGTGAAGAGGTCTTGAGATGTAAAACAAGATTAGGCTATGATTTTGGGAGATTTAATAAAGCAACAATGGTGGTTGTATTGTGTCCCTTGCTGGCTGAGAATGTGATTCATAGAGTGATAAGGTTGGTTGACTTATTTCTATCTTGATATAAATGTAATCTTTATATGAATAAAATATAGTTTCTTTCTAATGATAAAAAGAGATGAATGGATAGGATTTAATCTTGTCATTCAAGATTAAATCTTATTCTTACACTTTTCCTTAAGAGATAATCATTACCCTTTTATAAAGATTAAACTATCTTTCGTACTAGAAACACAGAAATTTTACCGAATGGGTGAAACACAGTACCCAGGTAATCAAACATCGCTCGAAAATTAATTCCAGGTATAAAATCCTTATTCCTAACTATTTCTAACCTTGACCCTCTCTTTCTCAATTTTGGGCATCTCTAGGTCCTAATTCTATAGTTTCGGTTGTTAGGCATGTAATGCCCGGTGACAAGGGCATGAGTGATCGCGATGCAAGAAGGCATGGATAAAGAATGGCTACTAGCAAGGCCTCTAAGCGAAGGGGTATATAAATGAACCAATTATACACCAGAATGAGAGAGATCCTGAGTTTGTATAGGTATGAGACTATGCAGTTTGAGGATGACTTATATGAATTGATTAGTACTACCTATGCCAATGTAATACCCTAATATTTAACCTAACACGCCTAGGATGTATTAAGATTAATTATTAGTTATTACTTCCTCTTAAAAACTTATTAGTGAAATTACTTAGCAGAAATTATAGATAAATTTTTTTTTGAAATACGTAAAACAAAATGCAAGCCGTCAAATACTATTACGAGCAAAATGTAAAACGGAGAGAAATTAAACATACAATTGAAAGCAATAAAGAACACATCCATCCATAAAAGCAAATGCCATAATATATTAAGAAACATAGTTTAATACATCAACATAAATATAAAAAAACATATAGTCATACCCTCATAAGGACGGGAGAGCTTGCAGGACATAAAACATAAAACAGAAAGGTACATAAGCAGAAAACATAAAACAACAAGTACATGAAAACCCAAAGATCAAAACCCCATCGCTACCCCTCTCCTAGAACCTATGGGTGACACTGTCTTCATCCCTCGAAGGTATGTACCCAATGAACTGCGAGATTCTCGGGTGTGTGAAGCGAAGGGGACGACGTGACCTCCTCGACGTGGCGCATCTCAGGCGTCGAGCTAGCCTCCGCTGCGTCACCGTATCCTCGTTGCCTCTCCCGATGTCCATGGGAACTGTAGGGGCAGATCCCTTCGAATAGATGTGGGTAGGGGAATCCTTCAGGGTCAGTCTCTGAATGCCTCAGGCGAGGAACATACTCGGTTTTCGTGCCGCCGAAGCCGAAGGGCAGGCACGACGTCTACTCGTCACTGGGGCAAGTCCTCTCAAAGATCAGGGTCGCCATAAGGTGAGGCAGGAGTGAAGCGAAAGCTGGAAACTGGATGCGCAATGGGTATCCCATGTACTCAAAAATATGAACAGCACAACACCCTCAAAATGATATGACGTGCTCTGGGTCGTAGTGCACCTCCCAAATAGGCGTGTCAACGAAGATCACGTACGACGCCATTGAATCTGAAGACGTACCGGGAAAAGAAGAAAGAGGGGTGAAAATCTTGCTAAAGAATCTCAGGAATCCTCCTATCCTAATGTCATCGTTTATGTCCCAGGAATCTTGGGTTTATTATGAAAAGGTGTAACATGCAAAGATTCATTATGAGGTTTTATAAAAGCATTTATCCAAGGTCGTGTTTTTTATGATGAATCTTAATGCATGTTTGCAGCATAGAAACATGAATGCATGGCAATACTTTATGCAAACAAACCAATAAAACATGTCATCAATAGTTAATTCTCATATAAGTGGCATGTAATTGCTCATAATCAACCTTTCTCTTTCATAAACAAGATACTTCACATTTTTTCTCGTTTCTCAAACTTGTGACATCATGGTATTAAAAATAGTAACCGACCCCTAATACTAGGCTATGAGCTCATACCTCAACTAGTCGTTACTAGTTCTTACTTATCCTCTTGATAAGTGTATCATAATCATAATCATAAAAATAATCCCGACTCCAGAGTACGGCGGGGACCTAAGGATCACCCATCATAAGACTTTTTCCTTCTCCGAAACGCATCAACTGGTTAAGACCAGTGACTTTGTCCACTTTGGCAGGCTAATGTTGATGCTTTTACGTTTTACCTTATCCTCATCGTAGCAGGAGAAGTACGTCTCGCTGCGAAATGCATCATTGGTTAAGACCAGTGACATTGTTTGCTTCGGTATGGCTCCACGACCATACCCCCCACGAGTTTCTTTCTCCTCATAGCAAGAGAAATGCGTCTCGCATGTCACATTTAAAATCTTTCTTTCAAAAACTTTCTTTAAGTCCCTCAAATTTGATAGAAATTCGGCAGCATAATGCACCACGAATTTCCTCAAATTTGAGTCATGCCACATAACTCAAATAACACATGTTGTTCTCATGAAATTCCTCAATCAAGTAAATCTCTCAATCACAGAAACATATCCTCCTAGTTCATTTATATCTCGCATTCTCATGCATTTTAAGTATAGCATACCACATCATCACAACAACATGCCACAAATCCACATATAGTTTCATATTCATGGTATTAATACATTCATATTCATCATGAATATACCCACTCTCTCTCTCACATCACACCTCCTATCTCATGGTGTCTTATGCTTTGACCTTTACGGGTCTTAAATCTGTGTTCTAGTTATCCTAACACCCATTATAGATCTTTATAACACCTAAGGGATCATTACTTGTAATTTCCTCTAATATTTATGCTTACTAACACATCCAAACAGCATTGCATAAACTTAGCGGTATAGTTAGTTCGATTACGGGTTCTAGGATCTACGTCTTTGACCCTTTCTAAGTTCCGTCTTTGCCTAAGGCTCTATATTTAATTCCTAAACCAAATATTAGGGATTCCTACACATATCCACTAATTATAAACCATTTTCCTTAAGTTCAAATTTGCTGGAACATAATTTGCATTTCTTGTATCTAAGTTTTCTAGAATTCTCATTTTAAGTCCTTTCTAGTTATTTGTTCTTTCCTAACTTCCCTAAATCGATCCTTGCTTCACTCAAACATAATTTTACACATTTTAACACCATAAAACAGAATTTATACAGTGGCCAAGTACACAAGGCAGAATCCAAAATGCAAACACCATATAATCACATAATTCATGATTTAAATGCATATAAGTTACTAGTTTTCTCTTGGAATAATTTTAGGGACTTACAACTCTTTTAGAAACTAAGTTATCTCATTAAAATCATATGAATATAGGTAAGGTTAGTAGCTAAATCATTTAACCATAAAGAGCATTTAAAACTTGAAATCATGTTCATAAGGTTCTTTAAGATCACCTAAGCTTAGAAAAATTCCAAAACATAGGCTATGGACACTTGTGGTTAGATGAACTCACATCAAGTCCATCATCATCACCACAAGGCTGAAATCACATTCTTGAAATGCTTCCATTTTTCAAAACTTTACATGTAATACTTGGGCAAGTCTTTGAGCTCTAGGATATTTAAGTGATGGCATAAACTTAAACATGCTATGCACTTATTTTACTCTTCATTATAAAATAAAGTGAGAGCATAAAATAAATATGAGATGCAACCTCATTATTATCTTTAAAGATTAAGTGATGACTTGAAATATAAACATGAAATGCAAACTTGGAAATTTAAACATGATAATGCAAGTTCATTTATTTATTCTTGAGAGCTTAGTGATGGCATCAAAATAAACATGATATGCAAGGCATAAACTTAAACATGAGTGCAAGTTCATTTTATCTTAACTAGAGCTCTTGCAAGACTTTAGAGGAACATCACAACCTTAACCCAATTTGTATCTTTACAACATAAAGTGAGCTTTAGAGTTCTTAGCACCAAGTCTTCAAAGAAGTCTTTGGTTTTGAACTTCATCATCAAGCTCAAGGAAATGGACTAAGACATAAGCCTCAACACTTATCTAAACAAACATAAAAAGAACTATTCATATTCTTTATTTTATTACTCATGGGCTTCAATCTAGAGTAAACTCTTAGAACGGCCGACCAACTTTAAGGTTGGCAAGGGTAAGCTTAGAGCTCTTTGAAAACATATGATTAATTTTCTTACCAAAACTTTTAGTGATCTACTTAACATTTTTACCAAACTTTGTTCAAATAAGGAAGTGGAAACCGAAATCATTAAGGAAAAAGGAAAAGTGAACCGAAATCTTTGAGCAAGGAAAAAGGAAAGAAACCAAAACATATATGGTCCAAGACCAAGTTTTTCAAGCTTTAGAGGTTTCTCACATGGCATCACAAGACCATTATCTTGAAACCTTATCATCAAGCCAAAGTTTTTCTCATAAAAGGCTCCAAGGTCAAAAAGGAAAAAGAGAAGGAAAGAGCTTTGAAAACCAAGAGAAATCTAGAACTTTTCTCAAAGAGAGTAAAGAAAACTTTGAAATAAAACCCCTACCTAAAGAAGTCTTGAAAGAAATGAGAAGAAACTTTGATTCTTGATGGAATGAGAAGACAAAATCTTCTCTTTGGTGAGGATGATGGTTCGGCCAAGCAAGGAACCCAAGGAAGATGAATTTTTCTTGAAAAAGTAAGCTAGGAAATGGAAAGGTTAAGTGTTTGAGAGGTGGTTTGAGGTGGGGGAGTGGTGGTTCAAGGTTGTTTGTGGTGGATTGTGGTGGTGGAAAGGTTTCTTTGAGGGAGGAGGAGGAAGAACAAGATGAGAGAGAAATTGAGAGCAAATGAGAGAAAATGCAAGAAAGCTTAAACTTGGCTAGGCTTCTAAAGTGTAACAAAGTTCTTCAAGACTTGGTATTTATAGAAAATTTGAAACATGGGGGCTGATTGAAGGAGGAGTGGCCAACGGTCTCCTTGGCCATTTGGGAGGAAAATATCTCTTGAATAGGTATGGGCTTAGGCAGGCAAGCATGGTTGAAAGCATGGGCAAGGTATGGCTTGAGGTATGGGCTTTGGAGTGAAACAAAATCAACATGTGATGAATTATGGAGGAGGAGTATTTGGCCAGCTTTGTGCAGCCAAGGGGGAGGATGATTTGTTCATGTATTTGTAGTCTAATGATGTGTTTAGGTGTTTCTTTGATTAGGATTTTGATTAGGAGTTTGTAAGAAAGTGTTTAGGTGAGTTAATGGTTAATTAAGGTTGTCAAGACTTGATTTAGGGGTGGTCTTACTAGATTAACAAATTAAAACCATTTTCTAGTCAAATGAAGGTGTGGCACAATTCCTTAATTTAAGGAATTGAAGAGAGAAAACATTATTCAAGATTCCATGACTAGGAATCTTGAATCAAAACATGTAATTAGAGTTTAACCAAGCAATCTTAGGTTCTAATTAACCTTAATAAATTATTTTGACTCTAGATTAATTATCAAAATAAATTAATTTTCGATTAGAGCCTAATATCGCTTAGGTTTGGTCAATTACGTCATTAGGTTTACTGTACACTGTTCTAGGGGCAAAATGGTAATTTTGCACTAAACTGCTCGGGACCTAACCGACTAACCATCATAAATCACTCACAAACATCATTTCAAACTTTCGAAAAAGTTCCAGGGTCAAACGACACCTTTACCCGCTAAAACGCAGGGGTATTTTGGTTATTTTGAGCCGAAAGTTCAAAAAATGAGATTTTCACCTTGGATATCAAACATAACAGTATAATCCCTTCAAACATTGAGTTGACCCAATTGAAGACTGTTGAGTCGATTATCCTAAAATTCTGGGTAAAGATGACCTCAGGGGCATTTTGGTCATTTGTACTCAGAAAAATCGAGGCGTCACACTAACAAAGATGTATTTTCTTTTTGGTAGCCTATCACTAAGCGTGCTTGACTTGGAGAAATTTTGGGATGGATAACCTCCTGGGAAGTTTTCCAAGAAGCGTGTGAGTGAGAACAAAGCATGTTGAAAAGACTCGTGTTGGTTTTTGGGGCAATCGTTAATCCATATAAAAAAGACTACTAAATACTCCTCTCGATGAGCCGTTGAGCTACTTTCACCCCTAGGATCATACTCCCTTTCTTGTGGGATATCCACATACATGAATTTACTAAAATATCCTTGATATTACAAATATTATATGTTGTATTTTTACAAGTTTTTCTTTTTGGTTAATACCATTTATTATTTTGATCTATGGTCCATATCATAAAAAAGAATATTTATTTTAACTTTTGGTTAATAGTGGGCCGAGGCCTAAAAGGCAACCAATTGAATTAATTTTTAAAACAACTAAATTGGTCCAAAAAAATCAAAATAAGTTGTACTATTTGTACTCATAGATCTATATCGTACTGACTCACATCTTTATCCCCTTATGGTGTGTGCCCTCTTTATGGGTGCTTTTCTTTTCTTTGTTTATGGTCTTACATATAAAAAAACACTCTAGACTTTTTTAGCATGTTTGTTTATGCTTTTAAGAAAAGAAGAGAAAATAGTCAATTTTTCTGCTTTTCTTAAAGGTAGGTCTCTACATGCTTTTGGTAGAAGTAGAAGCAATAAGAGAAAAAGTGTTCTTGCTTAATTTTTAAAATTATTTAGATTTTAAATTTATCCTCACAAATTTGATGAAAAGACAAAAAATAACATTTCACTAAATTATTCTTACTCGTCACCCTATTTTCACTACCACAACTACAATAATTTATTAATTGTTCTATGTTACATTTTTATTTTGTGTTTGTATTTTTATAATTCAATAAAACATAATTCAATAATAATTAATATATATAATTATTTTAATAAGTTGTATGAGTTTTACTGAGTTATTAATGTAATTAATTAGGATTTTGATTTATTCCTCATTGTGTAATTTTGGAAAAATTATTGGCTTTTGCACTGATTTTGGAATAATTTATAATTACACTTTATTGCATTTGACTTGTCTCTTTGAGTATGGTTTTATGCACATGAGCTTTGGATCAAGTGCAAAGTGTTAAGAACAAGGCTGGAGGTTCTCTGAAAAAGCTTGGAGCAAAAAGGAATAAAAGCCATAAAAGCTTACTCGTGTGAGTGTTGTAGTGCTCATTAGAGCAACAACCATTAATTTTTGGGACCACTCTTTCTAGAAAGCATTGCAGTGCTCGTGCGATAGCGGACTGATAACTTATTAATCTGTTTTGGGCCCCAGTTTGGGCTAGTTTAGAAAACAATATTTAAGGGATTGTTAGGACTTTTACCATAGCTTTAGACTCACTTTTAGGTGCCACTTTTAGTTGCTATTATTCTTTTTCTACATCTCTCTCTATCTTCTCTCTACATCTTCTTCTTCTATATTCTTCTCTCTCTTAGGGATTAGTGAAGGTGCTTTGTCTTGGTGATTGTGGCAAGGATTATTGCTATTATTTTCAGGTTTTCTTTTATCTTCATTGTTGTAATCCTCCAATATAGAGGAGTAGATTTCTTTACTAGTGTAAGGGTGTCCGGATAGATTGGGACGATGTTTGAGACCTCTTTTGATATTTAATGCATTGGCTTTCTTAATGTTCTACAATTTCTATTCCTATAATTATTATGGTGATTGCTATAATCTTTACTAGGATAACTAAATTGGCGATCGTCGTTTAAGGAAACCCTTTGTGCATAAATTGATAGATCTATTCGTTTATGTTTAAAGGAGAACATTAGAATTAGTCTTTCGATTGGCGGTTAGGCTATAGCAACTGATCTTGTTTATTGGTTATTTTCATTGGTTAGATTCTAAGGATTGATTTATCACTAGTAGAATTGCCTAATTAATTACTAATAGCCACTAATGGGTTTAATATTTAGTCAATGATAATTAATCTCAATCATAGGAATACCTTGTATTAGTGCCTTCTTCACTGTTGTTATTATCTTATTTCTATTATCTTTAAATTTCAATTACTATTATTTCACTCTTTTAAACCCCCAATTTTCCCAACTAAATGTTGAAGCCTCCTTAAGAGACGACCTAGGTTGTTCCCTTTACTACATTTTTTGTGTAACTTAGCACTTTATAAATTTTAATTTGTTTGCGAATCATGACATCTAACATCAACACCCTAACTATAAAATGGTTAAAAAGATCTTGAGAAGCCTCCCAAAATGGCTTCCCAAGGTCAAGTCATTACAAATGCCAAATATCTTCAAACCCTTGGCCTGGATGCTTTCATTAGATCTCTGAAAATTCATGAGGTTGTGCTACCTAAAATTCATGGCGAAATTATGAAGAAGAGCAAGTCCATGGCCTTGAAGCCATTACACAAAAAATAGAGCAAATGTAAAGCAATGAAAGTTACTGATGTTGGCTCCAAAATCCTTCAGAAAGCGTTAAAGTAATATATTTTGAGTGAAGACATAACAAATTTAAAGAAAATATTTTGAAGAATAACTAATGTTTTACTTGAGTTTCTTGAAGTTTCATAGGTTCTTTCGGTTACATTGGCAAGAAGGGCTCCTTAAAATGTAAATAATTTCACTTTACATGTGGAAATATGTTTTATCTCGTTTAAAGAGATAGGAACTTAAAAGAAGTGAAATTCATATCATGAAATGAACGTATACATGCTTGACCGATTGAAGAAAATCATCGTATACAAGAAACCAAGGCATGAATCTTCAGAAAGTAGGACGCAACTTCAGAAAGTATACTTCAAGAGAAGATTTCAAACCAATCTAAAGCAAGTGTGTTCAACGACCTTCAATTGTCACAATTGTAATCCTTTCATTATCTACATGCTCTTATTAAAATCTACAAATCATATATCCATCGAGAACTGATTCGTACTTCAAAAAGTTTATTTCAAGTGAAACGGTGAACCTTACAAGAAAATGAGGGAAATTTGAAATTCAAATTTAAAGTCAAATCCAGTTATAGACGCGTGTCATATCTTCTACCAACTTGGTTAACTACCCAGCTTCTAAAGGAAGAGTTCAAAAACCTTGCTCAGAAACTAAAAAGTAGTTTTTGAATGTGACCTTAGAAACCTAACGAAGAACAAATGCTGATACGCTGCAAAAATTTCTCTTTATCTTTGTAAAGTTCATTACATCTTGTAATCATTTTCCTTGTCTGTAAAAATATTCTTTCTACATTCTTGATAGATCGTATGTTCTTCCTAGGAAGAATAGTTAGAAAAAAGTCATTCAAGTTTTTCTAGGTCTGTTATTGTACATCTTATGAAAACTTTGTTGGTTAGTTTGAGTGGCAACCCCAAACACAAATCTTTGTATCCTCGATCTAGTAGTGATCAGTGTGAGATAGCTTGGAAAGGCTAAGTAAAAACTACTTGCAATACGACAGTAGGGTGTTCTACTAGTCATGGTTTAGCTTGGAAAGACTAGTGAAAGACTAGTCGATTAGCTTGAAGAGGCTAGTTAAAGACTACTTGGCTTGTGATAGTAGAGGTTGTTATTGGTCATAGGTAAGTGCTTGGGAAAGCTACTGCAATGACTATCCTATTTTTTTCGAGTTAAGAAAGGTTTAGTGGAACTCAACAATTGTTGAGAACTAGATGTAGGTTGGATTAGCCAAATCAGTATAAAAATACTTGTGTAGTATCTTCTTATCCTTTAACTCCTTTATATTCTTTGCTTGTGCCTTTTAATCTGTTTTTACTTAATAACCATCTCTGACATATTTATCATATTCGCTATAGTTTAGTAAGTAGTTTTCTGAAGTAAATAATACTATTTCCGCTGCACTTCAAGCTTATAGCTTGATAGTATTTTGTTTAAGTTTTTTAGAAGCTAAAAAGAAAGAAAAAAGCGAAGCACGATTCAACTTCCCTTCTCGTGCGCTTTTCTACCTACAAGTTGCATCAAAGCTTGGCCTTTAAGGGGTTGAGCATTCTAACACCTGTAAAAGACAAAGATCCGAGGGACAAATGCCACAAAATATTCATAGTAGAAGAACACTCCATTAACAGACCGCTATTCTTTGATGGTGGGGACTATACCTATTAGAGAGACCGCATGGAGCTGTTCATAAAAAACACAAGTCTTGACTTATGAAAAATAATACAAGAAGGTGACTATGTTCCAATTGAAGAGATTCCTGGAATTGATAATGCACCTTCAACATCAAGAGAAGTTCCAGGAGTAGGTGGACAGAGCAACACAAAGCTAGAGTTCAATTGAAATCTAAAGCTGAAAACTTGCTCGCGTGTACACCAAGTAAGGCTGAATATGATAAAATCATTACTTGTGACACAATGAAGGAGATATGGGACAGACTACATATGCTGTATGAAGGAACTGATCAAGTTAAAGAAACAAAGATCAATATGTTAGTCCATCAATATGAAATGTTCAAGATGAATAAATAGGAAAATATTGATGATATGACAACAAGGTTTGTGCATATCATAAACTAACATAAAGGATTGGGCAAAAGGTATTCTAACTCAGAAATGGTTGGAAAAATATTGAGAAACCTCCTTTCCAAATGACTGCCTAAGGTCACAGCTATTATAGAAGCTAAAGACCTTCAAACTCTAGGACTAGACACATTCATTGGGTTATTCAAAACCCATGAGGCAGTGCTCTTTGAAATGCATGGTGAATCCATGAGAAAGAGCATGTTCATGGCCTTGAAGCCATCTCATCAGAAGCAAAATAAAGCCAAGGCAATGAAAGCCTGAAACTTCTGATGAAAAGGAAGAATTTGATGATGAAACGAAGAAGAAGATAGAGATGAGATCTTCATTCTGGTAAGGAAGATATCCAAAGCCTGGAGAGGCAAGACAAAGATAAGAAAAGACATTAACCTCAAAAAGGATAGAAGGGCAAGGAAAAGATGGAAAGTGTCACTTGCTATAACTATGGGGAGAAGGGACACTTTAAACCTGAATGTCCCAAGTTCAAAGGTCCTTAGAAGAAGTTTGCTCCTAAGAAGAAAGGTATGATGGCTACCTGGAGTGACTGGAAGAAGATAAGGAAGGATCAAAAGTCAGGAAGAACTAGAAGATGTTGCCAACCTATGGTTCATGGCTGGCTATACTTTAGAAAATGAACCTATGGTAAATATCTCTGACCTTGATCTTTCTTATGATGAATTATTATCTTCGTATAGAGAGTTACTTTAAAACTCTCAAACTTTTTCCTCTCACTATCTCAACTAGAAGAAGAAACATCAAAAGGTTGTTTTAGAACTTGAAATGGTCAAGTCTGTAACATCCTTCCAAGTACAACCCCATTTTTAAGCTATGATATCGTACTCAAGAGTTGTTACTTGTTAATTAGCGGACCTCTCTTAATTATCTATAGCAAAGATTTACGTATGAGATAACTAAGCGTAATTCTATTAAAACATATTACAAGTAAACATCAAGTTTATTAAACATACAGCTAAAATACATAAGGAAGCTCCTCTATGAGCTTTAGTACATATCTATCTTCTAATATATTTACATATATACTCATTTCACTAAGTCCGCAGAATAAAACAGTAACTACTACACTAAGCAATCCTACACTCCTTTGCATAGCAGCATCATCATCATCCTTCTGGCTTAACTGAAGGACACAGAAACAAACACATCCTCCCCAATTTCACAATCATAATGTCATCGTCATCGCCCAACCACTTTGGTTTATTAAGAAAATGTGAGCATGCGACGTATATCAAAGATTTATTTTTAATGTTCAAAAACCATTCCTCCGAAGTAGGTTTCTTTTAGCATTTGGTCACTTCAAGCATATATCTCATCACATTCCAACAATTACTAAGTTACACAAGCTAGACAATTCAAAATAAGATAAGTAGCATATAATACATGCAATGAATTTATCTCAAGGTGACATGGTATCACTTATGGCCACAAAGATCAAATCAGTGCATTTTTCTTTTCATTGACATAGGAAAAACTTAGTTTACCCAACGGGTAATTTCAATGGACAATTCCACAATAGATCCGTTTATACCCAATGGGTATTTATGTTGGATCACACCACACAAGGGAAATAGACGCTTTCAGGACTAAGCTCATTCCTATATATGGTCATCGAACTTCATTTTTTCCCATTTCGAATCCAACAGATCTATTCCTAGCCGATACGTCTACCGACTCAAAATAAATTTTGGGAAGTTACTACTTTCGCCTTCCCTCATTCAATCTAAGTCTTATTTCTATTTTGTCCATATATCAGAACATGCACAATTTAAATTTATACATCCTTATAATGGCATCATATACTTTTCTCTTTTCTCAAATATATACATAGGCCACATATAGGCAATCATTCACAATGAAATTCTCATTCTTTCTCATACTTCAATCTTTAAAATCCATAGCATGCATTTACATGTCATAAGTCACATGGCCAAACACTTAATATCAAATACTCATATCATACTAGAAGCCAAAATGCCATTACATTCTCAATTCAAAGCATTGTTTCATTTCCAGCACAGTGGGCAATTTTCACCCCATTGTAATACAATTTGTTTTGCTCATGAAACAATCAATTTTGAGGTTCTAAAAATTCTCTAAGACACTTCAATGTGTCTAGGAGATCCTGTAAAAATTTCATAGCAAACGGGGCTCCCTAGCCTTGTAATTAAATTATACAAATTTAGTGGTTGGAAGCCACTCATTCACAGCTCAGATCAGGGCCCTTACAATTTTTAACCTTACAAAATGATTGAATCAACTCACAATAAAATTCACAGTGATACTTCAATATGTTAGTAACTTCATGTAAAAATTTCAAAGGTTAATTCAATCATTTGCTATGATAATAAATTTGGAAAAGTTTACTGCTTTAGTCTCAACAATCAGGACAGCATCTGCCTCATTTCGGTTTCTGATTTTTCTGAGGAATCAAACCTTAAAATAACACCCAAGAAAATTCATGTAGTTATTTTAAGGTGTTCTCTTCAACATATAATTTTTATAGCTCATGAAAACTCCCACAAATATACCAGAAAATTTGTGAACTCCTGCTGCCTCAGGACAACAGAAATTCAGAAACCAAGTCCAAACTTATTTTGATAAAAACCTTCTTTTAACACTATCCAAACACACCACCAAAAATCACACATCAATATCAACATAATATCAACAAAAAAACTAGAAATTTTGGACCTAGGTCATGCCAAAATAGATCAGAAAAATTTTACAAGGAAAGGGCAAGAAACCTACTTTTAGAGATTTTGTGGCTCTTAACTCCAAAGGATGCTCTAGAATGCTTTTGCTTCACTTCAAAGCTTCCCAACAACCCCAAACCCTTCCTTTAACCTCAGATGGTGTGCCCTAAAAGTTGGAAAAGTGATGGATTCAAATTCTAATCGGTTAGTTTGGTAGATCTTGATGAGAGGAACAAGTTTTGTAAAGGGAGTTTGTGGTTTTATCAAGTTTAAGCAAGGGTTTGGATCAAGTTTTCATGGTTTTTGAAGAAGCAAACATGGAGATAGCTGTTTACAAATACTTGGTTGAGAATGAAGATGAAAAATGACAAGTTTGGTGGCTTTAAATGATATTAAATAAAGTTGTAAGAATTATGTAGTATAAAGCCTAATTCTTTAAAAGAAAATATGATGAATGACTAGGATTTAATCTTGTAATTCAAGATTGAATCTTGGCCTTCCACTTGTTTAGAATGGATATACATTATCCATTTGTAATGATTAAAATATCTTTTGGTGTTAAAAATCACACACGAAATTTTACCGAAGGGTAAACACAATACCGATTAAACCGATATTGCCGAAAATTAATTTTAAATATAAAATTATCATTCCCACCTATTTCTAACCCTATTCCCATGTTTTCCTAATTTCGGGCACCTCGGGGCTTGAATCTAGGATTTCAGCTATCGGCTGCCGTGGGCCGCAAGGTTACTATTCACCCCCGCAGGAATTTTTTTTTAAATGTCCGTTGGGCCACCCTCATCATTGTTAAACTGTTATATTTTTAAAATTACAACTAACAAAGCTCAAATTAATTTTTAAGTAATTTTTGGGGTGTTACAAAGTCAGAAGTTGAGAGTCTAAGGCTTGAAAAGGAAGAAGTAAAAGGAGAAAACAAAGTTTTAAATGTAAAATTCAATGCCTTAGAATTTGAAGTCTCTAAGAAAAATGAGAAAACTCAGAAAGTCATTTCTGAGCTAGAGAAAACTTCAAAGCTTTTCAAGTCTGATCTTGAAACAATAGTAAATGGTTCAAAGAATCTTGAACTAATGCTTGGAGGTCAGAGGCCATACTTTCAAAAGACGGGTTGGGATATAAAGAGGAAGTGGATGAGAAAGGAAAGGCAACTTAGCCAAAGAGAGCCAAGAACAAAGTTTCTTTCACTTTATGTCATAAGAAGGGACACCTACCTGACAAGTGCTTTTGAGGAAGAAGTCTGTTAAAAAGGTTGGAAAACCTCCCCCTCAAAAGACTAACCCAAGAGGACCTAAGAAAGTTTGGGTACCTAAATTAAAAACTATGTTTGTTATAGGTTTGCTTGAGAATGCACGTTGAGCCTGATAACAAATGGTCCATGGACAGTGGTTACTCCAAACACATGTCTGGATCTAGAAAGTAGTTTAGAAATCTGAAGCCTAAGAACTATGGATCAATCAAGTTTGTTGATGGAGGTAATGATTCTCACCAAATTTCTAATGTGCTTCTTATTGATGGTCTGGCTCACGACTATTAAGTATTAGCCAATTCTGTGAACAAGGCTTCAATGTTTTATTTAATGCTCATGCATACAAGTAAATCCCACTTTGGGACAAGTTATCTTATCTGGAAAAAAGGCATGATAACACTTATGTGTTATTCTTGGATGACCTTTTAGATCAAGACGTAAAGTGCCTCGCATTCTTCATAGATGATAAGTGGTTGTAGCATAAGAAGCTTGGACATGCTCACATGAAGCTCATTTATGAGCTTTCTAGAAAGAGCTTGTTAAAGGTTTGCCAAAGATTAGATTTGATAGGGATTAAACTTGTGATTTCTATGAGAAAAGCAAGCAAACCAAAGCTTCTTCCCACAACAAAAACTTGGTTTCAACCACCAAGCCACTTGAGCTTTTACACGTGGATCTTCTTGGACTAACCAAGACCCAGTCTTGCTGGAAAGAGATACTGTCTTGTCATGGTAGATGATTACTCAAGATTTAGATGGGTTATTTTCCTAGCTTCTAAGGATGAAGTGGTAGAAAGATTCAAAGTTTTTGTAAAACGTATTTGTACTAAAAAGATTCTCAAATCACCTCTATCAGAATTGATCATAGAGGAGAATTTGAAAATCATATTTTCGAAGAGTTTTGTGAAAAACATGGCATCCTTCATGAGTTTTATGCACCTACAACTCACCAACAAAATGGGATTGCTGAAAAGAAAAACAGAAGCTTACAAGAGATGGCTAGAACAGTGCTTTTAGAAAGTGGTTTGTCAAAAGGCTTTTGGGTAGAGGCTATAAACACTTCTTGCTACATCCAAAACAGAATCTTTCTAAGGCTAATTCTCAAGAAGACTCCCTATGACCTATGGAAGGGTAGAAAATCCAATATATCATATTTTCATATATTTGGCTCATCATATTTTTTCCTTAACACCAAGGACAAACTCGCAATGTTTGATCCAAAATTAGGTAATGGCATTTTCCTAGGATACTCCTCGATCTCTAAAGCTTATAGGGTTTATAACAAAAGGACGTTATACATAGAAGAGAGAATTAACATCAAGTTCAAGGAGCTCAAGAAGGACTTTGTTGATGATCTTGAAGTTGAAGGAAACTTCAGAAAGCATCTGAATAACCTTGAAAACCATTGATAACTGTCAAATGACTAACATCTGTGTTGAAGTTATTATGATGATCCCTTCAGAACTTTAAAAAATTTTCCAAGTCTTTAAGTGACAAACTCCAATTTCGACTTGTCAAACCTTGAGCATAAGAATTTGCATCATTAGCTTCTAACTCAAGCTTCATCCTAACTTCACAAGTTTTGATATGTTAATTGACAAACCTAAAACTCTTGTCAATTTTACATAGTTTTCTAAGTTTTAACATGCCAAACTCTGGACTAGCCTTTAGGTTGCCTAAGGTCGAACACCAATTCGACAATCTGCCACTAGTAAAATTTGGTGCCAACATATACCCCCTACAACTCCTGTAACATCCTCCCAAGTACAACGTCATCCTTAAGTCATGACATTATACTTAGGAGTTGTTAATTATAAAGTAGTGGACCCTTTTTAATTATCTATAGCAGAATCGGTCAAATTGTGTAGTAACTAATTCATGGTTCTATCAAAATATATAGCAAATAAACAGAGTATTCATTTAGTACAACGTCAAGTACAAAAGGAAGCTCTTCTATGAGTTTTAATACACATCTGTCATCTCTTATATTTACAGAGCTATACATATAAATAAGTACAACATATACAAGTTTCCACTACTAAACTCCTGCAACTTCAATTTAATCCTTCTTGCATCTGCCTCACTATTCATTGGATTAACTTGGAGACGACACAGGAATAAAAAACACATAGGGGTGAGAATTTTATAATTCTCAATAGGGCATCCCCAAAACATATACTAATGTCTATGTCATCGTTATCATTCCAGCCACTTCGGTTTATTAGAAAAATGTGAGCATGCAACATATATCAAAGGTTCATTTTAAAGCTCAAAACCATTCTTCCGAAGTGGGTCTCTTTTATTATTCAATCACTTAATATACACATGTCATACTACTCAATATCATAGTACTCCATTCTCAACCGTACACGCCCTCCGTACATCGAAGGGGATCATATATATCATCCTTATCTTTTCATGACCTTGACATAATAAAGGGGATTTTTCATGCCCTTAACATACTATAGGAGATCTCTTGCCCTTAATATACTATAGGGGATCAATTCGTGCCCTTAACATAGTATAGGGATCTTTTCACGCCCTCAATATACTAAAGGGGATTTCATTCTTCACTCAACACATATATCATCCTCAAGCTCACATATACAGGCATCACATATCTATATGCATTAACATAAATCTCTGAATTCATAATGCTTCAAACACACACACACACATACATATATATATATATATATATATATATATATATATATATATATATATATATATATATTCATTCATCATAAAACAATCTTTAAAGTCCATAGCATGCATTCATACTCATCATGCTTGAATCAAAAGTCATTATATCATTAATTCAAGGCATTATCACAATTCCAGCACATTGGTAGATTTCTTACTCAAGTATCACAATTTATTTTTCATATCAAATAACTAATTCAAAGACTATAAAAATTCTCTATGACACCTCAATGTGTCCACAAGGTCCTGTAAAAATTTCAGAATAGGAATCATTTCAAAGTATGTTAAAAATTCTACAAATTTGGTGGTCAGAGGCCATCTAATCTCATCCAAAAGCTAGAATTTCATAATTTTTAATCCTAGAAAATAACTAAATAAATTCATAATAAAAATCATAGTTGAACCTTGAGATGTTTCTGACACCCTGTAAAATTTTCAAAGGAAAAATCAATCATTTGCTATGGTAACAAAATTAGCAAAATCTATAGCTTCAAGTCCAACAATTCAGGCAGCATAGGCATAGTTTCGGTTCTTAATTTTTTTAAAGTAGTAAAAGTCCAAAAAAAAGCTCAAGAAAATTCATGGGATTAGCTTAGGATGTTAACTTCAACATATAATTTTTCTAGCTTATAAAAATATCCATAAACACATCAGAAAATTCATGATTAATTGCTGTGCAAAACCAAAAATCCAGCAACATGGTTCAACACTTCTTTTGACAAAAATAAACTCACATTAGAACTAGAATTATCAAATTTAAATACACAAAATATTCAAGTAAATAGAATTACAACAATTAAGATTACAAAACCCTACTTTGGTGGCTTTAGGGTTTTTGGCTCCAAAGGATGATTTAACAATGGCTTCTCTTCACTTCAAGGCTTTCCAAAGAGCTTGAGCCCTTCCCTAAATAGTAGAGGATGGTATCTCAAGGTGAGGAAAGATGAAAAATTGGAATTTCAATCGGTTAGTTTTGTAGGTTATGTAGAGTGAAGTAAGTTTAGTGAATGAAATTTGAAGTTTTAGTAAGTATAGGTTAGGTGTTTGAATGTTTGAATCAAGTTTCAAGCTCTTTGAAGATGAAACAATGGTGGATGTTTGCTTTTCTTTTGCTGGCCAAGAATAACATTGATGGAGTGATAAGGTTTGGTCTTGTATTTATCATGTAATAAAGTTTAGATATTGTTTAATGTAAATGCATAATTCTTAAAGAAAGAAAGTAAAATGGATGGTTATGATCTAATCTTGTAAATCAAGATTAAATTTTAGCCTTACACTAGGTTTAAATGGATATACATTATCCTTTTATAATGATTAAACTATCTTTTGGTGTTTAAAATTGTACACCAACATTTTGCCAAACGGTGAAACCGTACCCGAGTAATCAAACATTGGCTGAAAATTAACTATTTCTAACTATTTCTAACTTTAACCCAATGTTTTCTCATTCAGGCATCTCCTATCAGGATCTAGGGTTTCAGCTGTCCGATGGTCCACGGGCCAGCAAAACACTTTTCACATTTTTTTTACACATCTATTGGACTCTTTTCATCATTGCTAAAACTGTTAGATTTTTTAAATTCTCACTAAGAAAGTTCAAATTAATTTTTCAAATAATTTTTTGGGTGTTACAACTCCCATTTCGAAGAGCAATTATTGTCAATGAGAAGTTGGGGAATTGTAACTTTTAAATTTTAAAAATATTTTCCCAAAGGTGGTATGATAACCTCCACCACCATCATTAATGTGGCACGTTAATTGGAACTGTCATACCAATCCAATCATGTGTCATTATAGTTTCGGTTTCTTAGGCTCATCAGTTAAGCATCATAGCTAATTGCATTGCGGCCCATTAAGAGAGCAATAAATATCCTCCAGGTTTCACATTTTCATTCTTGTTACTTCACAACTAAAACTGTTCACCTTTCCACCTTCCTTCCTTAAGCTCTCGAGGCTCTTTGCTACCCTTTCTCTCTGAGGTTCACACCCCCTTTCCTTTCTTCATAATTCTTGATATTCTTTATATCCATGGCCTCCAACTCCAAGTCTACGTCTTCCAAGGGTGTTGCTCCCACTGGATTATCCCTTAGTGATCCCAAGAATTCCCAGTTGGTGGATTTGGTCTAGGAACCTGTGATTGATCAAGATGAAGGCTTTGCTATGGGCCTCGATCTAAAGAATTCTCCAAACTCACCTACCAAGTACTTATCCTTTTCTCCATAGGTCCAAATATTTATGCTTACATAGGTCCCGTATTGACCCCTAAGCAAGCTAGCAAGATAGGTACCCATTATCTCTCTTTTAAACCACAAGAGATCTTGGCTAGTCATTCCCAATTTCAATGTAGGCATTTCAGTTCCAATGCTGAGCTATTTAGAAACCAACCTAAGAATTCCAAATCGTTTATTGAGTGGGTCTAGAGGATGGAGGTAGCAAAAACTTCCACTTGGAGAAGTTTAGGCATTTTTTACATTCTTTAATTAGCCAAATATCCTATTAAGTTCAACAATGGCATGTTAGGGTCTGCCATGTATTTCTAGAATTAAACCACAAATTCCTTTCAACTCCTTTGTGGTATGATTGGTCTAACTTTGTTTGAAGTAGCTGCGATCAAGGTCTTCAACCCTCAGAATCGATATTCTACCTAATATGGAACCTAAAGATCTATCCAAATACACCCTGGACTTCTAATATGTCCTACACTTTTGTTGAAAACAACATAAGAAGTGGCCATGTAAGTGATAGTGAAGACATCATCTTCCTTTATTATTGGTTTAATTCAATTGTTTTCTATTAAGTGTAAAGATGTAGGCCATGTACCTTCCTTGGCCATGTTGCTACATCACGGCAAGAAACTTTGTCTTGTTTAGCACATTTATATGATGAACTCCATTATTTCGTCACTAAAATTGGAGAAAATGAATCCTTGAACCCAGGAGGTCCAATGTGGTTGCTTTAACTTTGACTGAATGCCATTTTTGAACCTAAAGCTTTTCTCCACCAGCTATACATTGAGGGACCTTGATTATGTTTCTTATCGTGTCAAACCAAAGTACTCGAAACCCTTTGAGTTTAGCACTTCTTCCAACACTTTCATGAGGCTTCCTTCTCTAGCATGACCAAATGAATCTGATCCCCTTTGTCAACCGCCACCTTGTTCCACCATGGTTCACCCACCTTATGATTCGAGACACTAAGGTGGGGCAAAATGAAGTAGCAATGTTTGGTCAAGCTTCCTTTGTGCTGAGGTTATCCCTTTGGGATAACTAGGTGAACACTTAGGTGTTGTTCTTCATGCCCTAATTTTGTAGTGCGCCAATTTGGCTTTTCGCAAGCAATTCCAACACCCTTGACTCTTGATCCTGAAGAACAACTTTGCCATTTTGAGGTTTCATCTGGAGGACCTGAATTATTAGTTGTCGAGAGATGTTTACTCCCCAATGACCATTAAACCTAGCTCTTTCCCAAGTGTATCATTTGTCAGGTAGTGGCTTGAATATTATGACATTATTCATGTCGATTTGCAAACCATCGAGCATTGCATTCTGACTTACTCTTCTAGTGCTTTGTAGCAAGGATGAGAAGATGAAGCTGAACAAGGTAATAGTCTTTATACTTGTTGTTTTGTCATGGTTTCCTCCTACAAATATTAGACAAATGATTTTATTTTCTTGTGTACAATATAGAAGGCTAGGGTCAAAAATGAAAAGCGACTATTTTCCAGCCCAGAAAGCCTAAGACAAAAAAGGCACCAACCAAAGAAGGGACCTCGACTAAAGCTGAGAAGGTGTCCAAGGCTCCTAAGACCTCCAAGGTGTCAAGATCTATTCTCCCCTCTAGATCATCAACTCATTCACATACTTTGTTAGACAAGGTAAGATTCTTATAAAACTTTCCCCTTTTTTTGTTTTGTGACAACACATTTCTTAACTACCCTAAGTTATCAAATATGTCCAGTTGGCCTGCTTGATGAGAAGAATCTCCTCGATCAAGGGTTATTATGATCTAGTTGATGTTGATGATGATTGTAACACCCTAAAATTTATTTAAAAATTAATTTAAACTTTAGTAGTCATAATTTTAAAAATCTAATAGTTTAGCAACGATGAGGGTGACCCAACAAATGTTTAAAAAAAAAAATTTCCGGGGGGTGAATAGTAACCTAGGCCCACGGGCCCAGGGACAACTAAAACCCTAGATTCAACCCAGAGGTGCCCGAAATTAGGAAAACATGGGAATAAGGTTAGAAATAGGTGGGAATGATAATTTTATACTTAAAATTAATTTTCGGACAATATCGGTTCAATGGGTACGATGTTTACCCGTTCGGTAAAATTTTGGTGTGTGATTTTAACACCGAAAGATATTTTTAGTCACCACAAATGGTCAAAGCTTATCCTTTAGGACATGTGGAAGGCCAAGATTTAATCTTGGAATCCAAGATTTAATCTTAGCCATCCATTTTGCTTTAACACATAAATGACGATTTACTTTACATAATATCTTCAAAGCATTAAATACAAGAGCCAAGTCACATTTTCTTCTCCAAGACACCATCAAATTCGGCCAGCGCAAGGAGGAACCAGAAACCTTCATTTCCAAGAGCCAAACTTGCATTTCAACCCCAAAAACACTAGCCTAGACTTGTTAAAACCCAAAACTCCCTTCACAAAACTTGTTCTACACCCAAACCCCACAAATATAACCAATTAGAATTTTAATCCATCTTTTCCCACTTTGAGCCATCATAAATCACTATCTAAGGGAGGTTTGTGACTTGATTTGGAGTCTTTGTAGTGAAGAGAAATCAATTAGAGCATCTTTTGGAGTTAGAACTCTTCAAGCATCACAAGTAGGGTTTCTGCTTTTCTTGTCAAATTTTTCTGATCTGTTTTGGCATGACCTAAGTCCGAAATTTCTGATTTTTTTGGTTGATATTATGTTGATATTGATGTGTGATTTTTGGTGGTGTGTTTGGATGGTGTTAAAAGAGGGTTTTTATCAAAATAAGTTTGGACTAGGTTGCTGGAATTTCTGTTGTCCTGTAGGCAGCAGTGGTTCACGAATTTTCTGGTATATTTGTGGGTGTTTTCATGAGCTATAAAAATTATATGTTGGAGTAAACATCTTAAAATAATTACCTGAATTTTCTTGGGTGTTAGTTTTAAGGTTTGATGCCTCAGAAAAATCAGAAACCGAAATGAGGCAGATGCTGTCCTGATTGTTGAGACTGAGGCAGTAAATTTGTCCGAATTTATTACCATAGCAAATGATTGAACTAGCTCTTGAAATTTTTACACAAAGTTACTAATATATTGAACTGTCACTGTGAATTTTATTGTGAATTAATTCAATCATTTGCTGGGGTTAAAAATTAGGGGAACTCGGTTCTAGTCTGGGAATTGGTGGCCCCTGACCACTAAATTTGTACATTTTACTGAGGTAGCTATAGAACTCTGTTTGTCCTGAAATTTTTACAGGTTATTCTAGACATATTGAAGTGTCATACAGAATTTTTTGACTCTTGAAATGGCTGTTTGATATGATAATGAAATGTTGTGCCTAGGATAGTAACTCTGCCCATTGTGCTGGGAATGGAACAATGCTTTGAATTGAGAATGTAATGGCACTTTGGCTTCTAGTATGACATGAATATTTGATATTAAGTGTTTGGCCATGTGACTTATGACATGTGAATGCATGCTATGGATTTTAAAGATTGAAGTATGAGAAAAGAATAAGAATTTCATTGTGAATGATTGCCTATATGTGGCCTATGTATGCATTTGAGAAAAGAGAAAAGTATATGATGCCATTATAAGGATGTATAAATTTAAATCGTGCATGTTCTGACATATGGACAAAATAGAAACAAGACTTAGATTGAATGAGGGAAAGGCGAAAGTAGTAACTTCCCAAAATTTATTTTGAGTCGACGTATCGGCTAGGAAGATCTGTGGGATTCGAAATGGTAAAAAATGAAGTTCGATGACCACGTATAGGAATAAGCTCAATCCTGATAAGCGTCTATTTCCCTTGTGTGGTGTGATCCACCATAAATACCCATTGGGTATAAACGGATCTATTGTGAAATTGTCCACTGAAATTACCCGTTGGGTAAACTAAGTCTTTCCTATGTCAATGAAAAGAAAAATGCACTGATTTAATCTTTGTGGCCATAAGTGATACCATGTCACCTTGAGATAAATTCATTGCATGTATTATATGTTACTTATCTTATTTTGAATTGTCTACCTTGTGTAACTTAGTAATTGTTGGAATGTGATGAGATATATGCTTGAAGTGATGAAATGCTAAAAGAAACCCACTTCGGAGGAATGGTTTTTGAACATTAAAAATGAATCTTTGATATATGTCGCATGCTCACATTTTCTTAATAAACCAAAGTGGCTGGAGCGATGACGATGACATTATGATTGTGAAATTGGGGAGTTGCCCTACTAGAATTTTAAAAATTCTCACCCCTATGTGTTTGTTTCCGTGTCGCCTCCAGGTTAAAGCGGATGATGATAATCCGCTATGCAAAGGAGTGTAGGATTGCTGTAGTGTAGTAGTTCCTGTTTTATTCTGATGTACTTAGTGAAATGAGTATGTATGTAAATATATTAGAAGATAGATATGTACTAAAGCTCATAAAGGAGCTTCCTTATGTATTTTAGCTGTATGTTTAATAAACTTGATGTTTACTTGTAATATGTTTTAATAAAATTACGCTTAGTTATCTCGTATGTAAATCTAGCTTGCTATAGATAATTAGAGAGGTCCGCTAATTAACAAGTAACAACTCTCGAGTACGATATCATAGCTTAAGAATGAGGTTGTACTTGGGAGGATGTTACAATGATGAAAAAGGCGATTCATCAAACTCCCCCACCCATCATAAGGTACTTTTCCTCAAATTATATTATCGTCAAAATAATATATTGTCAAATGTTTAATGCCAACACGTTTTGACTTGGCGTGCCCACTCTAACGGGATATAACAATTAATCCTATCGAGACAATAGGCAAGGCTACGATGGACAAGGGAGGGTTATCAGTTGAAAACTATGTTGTTGATGACATTGCTATCCTTCTTCTATCGAACATCAAGCCGTCATGATCTAATGTTAACTTTTATTCTTATCGGTCCTCCTACTCAATCAGTTAGCATCCAAACTCTGCCTATCATAATCATGCTCCCTTCTCAAATCAGGACAAAGAAGATGCTGATGATGATGAAGAGTTTGACATGGAGTTTCTTAATACCCTTAACCAAGCTTTGTCCGAATATGTTATTATCAAAGAAACTACTTTCATTTCTAAAGCTAGGAGTGTGAAGGACATTGTTATACCTACCATTGAAGCATTAAAGAGTCTTACTCCCATTTCTAACATGCCCTCTGCTAATGACGTCCCTCTCAATAGAATTTCTGTCATCCTAAGCTTACTCAACCATCCATTCGAGGCTTTAATTACATATGGTGATCTAAAACAAAAACTTGTCAAGGCCATATCCTCTCTATCCTATACCACCCTTCCAACCAACATTAATACTTGGTGAGTTCCTCCAAAACTTTATTATTCAATCTCTCGATTCTCTTGCTTCAGTCAGGACGTGAATGAACATAAGCAGAAGAGCTCAGAAGCTATCAACCTGGTTCTCAAAAATATTGACAAAATTCAAAGCCAGGAAGACCCATGTAATTGAGAGCCTATGGCATGGTGAGTCACATGAGAATGAATTAGTCATAGAGATTCAAAGTCTTCATGCTCGAATTGAGGACCTGACAACCAAGAAGGAAAACCTTACCAAGATATTGACAACAGGAGGCAACACTTGGTCAAGTTTGACAATAGGCTAGATAAGCTATCAAAGGAAAAGAATTTGTCCAAACACAACTTGCTGAAGCCAACACAATGCTCGAAAAGGCCGAATCATCCAAAGAGACAGCATCCAGCTTCAAGCAAGATTTAAAATTAAAGCTCCGCAGCCTTCTCCCTTGATTAGACTGACCATTTAGACTTTTAATTGCTCGCTAGGTCGAGCTTGTTTTTATTTCTTTTATCAATTTGAAAAATGCTCGTGGGTTAAGCTTAGACAATTACTCTAGCCTTTGTACTTTCAATTAATCTAATATTGTCGACTTATTCACATTGTCATTGTTTATCTAAACTTGGTGCATTGCTTGTTTATATGCTTTTAAATACTTGCCATTTATCGATGCTATTCTTTGTCCATTATTAACTTCGAATAGACTATATGCATTACCTGAAAATGTTTTGTCAACTTGAAAGGTCCTTCCCAACATAGGGACCATTTGCCAAATGTCCTTGACTTCTTTCAAAAGGCAATATAGCTTCCAAACCAAGTCTCCAACATTGAAAACTCTACTTTTAACGTGATGATTGTAATATTTTTCCATAATTTTCTTTTTCTCACATCATATTTTCTAATGCAACAAGTTGTTCTTATTCCAAATCATTTAACTCGTCGAACAAAGAACTCCAATAATTGTCAATAGGTAATTCATTTTGTCTTTACACCCTTATGGACTATAAATTAATTTCAACAGGTAAAACCACATCATGTCAATAGATAAGTTTATAAGGGGTTGTTCTTGTTGAACCTTTGGGTCAATTGCAATATGCACACAAGATTTGTTTAAGTGTGTTATGCCAATTACGAGGTTGTTGACCTATGTGTCTCTTAATCAAAGCAATGATACTTTTATTTGCAGCCTCGACTTGCCCATTAGCTTGTGCATAATAAGGAGTTGATGTAATCATTTTATTTGACCTCGTATTAGCATAGTTGAGCACTCTTCGACCTATGAAAATTGTTCCTTGGTTTGTGATCAAAGTTTTCAAAATCCCAAAATGATATACGATTCTTCTTCAATAAAATCAATTATTTGATTTGGGTGACAAAACAAAGGCTATTGCTTACCTCCTCAAATTAGAAAATTAATTTAATGCTAAGCTGCACCAAATGTAGTAAAGGGTACATCCTAGGTTATCTCTCAGGAGGCTTCAATATTTAGATAGGAAAATTAGGGTTTTGAAGAGTTAAATAATGGCAAGAAGACACTAGTGCAAGGTATTCATAGGATTGGAATTAGTTATCATTGACCAAATATTAAACCTATTGGTGGCTATTGGTAATAAATTACTAGCAATTCTTCACATTAATTTGACCTCTAGAATTTGATTAATGCAAATGACTAATAAACAAGATATCAATTTATTTAGAAATTACATTAATTTAATAAACCAATTGGAAAGTCAATTGGAAAGTCAATTCTAATGTTCTCCTTCAAACATAAACCAATAGATCTATCAATTTATGCCTAAAGGGTTTCCCTAATGATGATTGCCAATTTAGTTATCTCAATAAAGATTATAGCAATCACCACAACAATTATAGGAATAAGACGGAGAACATTAAGAAACTTAATGCATTTAATATAAAAAATGAGCCTTAACATCATCCCAATCCATTTGGAAACTCTTACACTAGTAAAGGAATCTACTTCTCCATCTCTGAGGACTACAATCAATGAATCTAAAACGGTACCAAGAAATAATAGTAATAATCCTTGCTAACATACACAAAACAAAGCAATTCACTTATGGAATCCCTAGAGAGAAGAGAGAGGAGAAGAAGATAGAGAGAGATGTAGAGAGAGAATAATAGTAACCTAATTTCAAATCTGAAACTTAGTTAAAAGCTAAGGTAAACATCTATAACAATACTTTAAATACTGCTCTCTAAAAATGGGCCAAAACGAGCCTAAAAATAGACAAATGAGCTGATATCCACCATTGGACGAGGCAGTGCTCACTCGAAAGCAAGCTTCCATGCTTTTTCTTTTTTTTTATTCCCAGCTCCTTCCCAATAGTTTTCAACCTTGTTCTTAACAATTTGCACTTTATCCAAAGCTCCTGTGCTCAAAACCATACTCAAATAGACAAGTTAAATGCAACAGGGTTTAATTATAAATAATTCCAAAATCAATGCAAAAGCCAATAATTATATTAAAATCACATAGTGAGGAATAAATCAGAATTCTTATTAATTGCATTAATAACTTAGTAAAACTCATGCAAAAAGCTAAGGTTTGGTAGCTAGATAAGTGGCATAAATGCCCTTTATCAGTCACATCTTTTACTAAAATAAACTTATGACCTTTCGATGAAGGGGGTAAATTTGACCAATAAGATCTAATGCCCAACCCTTGAATAACCATGGTTTGACAATGGTATGCAATTCCATACCGGCACATGTTGTACATTGCCATGTTTTGACAATGTTGACAAGATTTGGCATACTGCATGCAATCTTTGGTCATTGTTGGCTAAAGTAACCATTGTCGATGAAGGGACCATCTCATTTTTTGTCCTGCTGGTAGGCACAACAAATCCCCTCATGAATTTATGTCAAAGCAATATATGCTTTAGATTCCCTAAACAAGACAATAAGTCACCCTCAACACCCTTTTTAAATAAAGTGTTACCTAGAATAACATAATTCAAGACTTGGTATGTCAATTTTTGGTCGACACTTTGATTTGGATTCTTTAAGTATTCGATGATTGGCTTTTTCCAATCATTGTCTTCCAAATGGTCAATGACAAATACTTCGTGATCATCAAAAGGGACTAAGACTTGCTCAATTGTGACAAATGACTCCATAGTCAATGGACTTATTTTATATTTTGAAGCTATTTGACCAAGTTCATTTGCTTCAAATTCAAGTCTTGAGGCACATGTCGAAGTGTGACATTGTCGAATTCATATAATAACCTTGCAATTATTGCAAAGTATTTTAACAAATTTTCACTAACATATTTGAATTTCCTGGATAGTTGCTTAATGAATAACTATGAGTCACCAATAACTTCATCATTGCTCAACCCTTTAGGCAATAACATATCGAGGCCAATAATTAAAGCTTCATATTTAACTTTATTATTTAAGCATAGGAATTTAAGTTCGAACATGAATTTAGTAGGGATGTTGTTTGGGAATATCAACATTACCCCAGCACCTCGACAATGTCTAGATCTGCGAAGTATAATTTCCAAGGACTTGTTCCCACATAATTTACGATTGGTTCATAAAACTCATCACAAGGATGGTCAACGAGGAAGTCAGCTAATATTTGGCCTTTGAAAGCCTTGGCTAGCATATATTTAATTGTGAATTTAGTCAAAGCAAGCATCCATTTGCCAATTTGACCATACAAAATTGGGTAGGACAACATATATTATATTACATCAGCTTTTGAAATTACATGGACCTCTCTTGAAATCAAATAACACTTGAGTTTAGTGCAAGCAAAGTATCATGACAAACATAGCTTTTCCAAATGACTATATCTAGACTTGATGTCTGCACTCTACCGAGATATATATAACTTGCTCGTTGCCATTGTCATCTTCTTGTGCCAATATACTCCCAATGGTGGCTTCAAAAGCAGCAATATAAAGTTTGACAAGCTTGCCAAGCTTAGGCGACATCATCATAGGAGTGTTTGTCAAACATTGTTTGATAATGTCGAATGCTTTTTTATGCTCAATTGTCAGAACAAAGTCTTTTTCTTTTTGAGTTTGACCAAGGGTGCAAATACTCTTGTCTTGCCAAACAAATTAGCAATGAAGCATCGCATGAAGTTCACCATCCTCAGAAAGATTGCAATTGCTTTTTGTTCCTTGGGGAAAAGCTTCCACGATTGCCTTGGCTTTGTTTTGGTCGATGGCAATTCCATTCTTTTGGACAAAAAAACCTAGAAATTTTCCTACAGTTAGACCAAAAGCACATTTCAAAGGGTTCATTTTTAAGCCATTCTTTCTCATCTTGTTGAAAGCTTTCCTTAAATGCTCGACATGTGTTCTTTGTTTGGCCGATTTGACAACCACATCATCTTTATAAACCTCCATCAAATTGCCAATAAATTCATGAAAAATGATATTCATGGCTCTTTGGTATGTCGCCAGCATTCTTGAGTCCAAAGGGCATGGCTACCCATTCATAAGTGCCAAGAGCACCTGGACATCTAAATGCTATTTTCGACACATCCTTTTCAGTAATAAAAATTTGGTTATAACTAGAATAACCATCCATGATACTAAGTATTTCATTGCCAACCAGCATTGACTAACATGTCTACAATAGGCATATGATACTCATCCCTTGGGGTTGCATTATTTAAACCTCCAAAATCTATGCATACCCTTAATTTGCCATTCTTTTCATAATAGGGATAATATTAGAAACCCAATCAACATACCTGGTTGTCCAAATGAACTTCGCTTTGAGCAACCTCTAAATTTCTTCTTTGATCTTGGTCATTACCTTTGGTGCAAATCGTCGAGGTGCTTGTTTGATAGGTCGACGTTGGCCTTCAACGGCAATCTATGCTTGACGAGTCGACGACTTAGTCCTGGCATTTCATCATACTCCCATGGAAAGCGTCCTATACTCCTTAAGTAATTTGACCAGTTCTCCCTTGAAATCTTTTGGCAACAATTGGCTTATATAGGTTTGTCTTGTTTCACCTCGCCTAAGTTGATTTCTTTGAGAGGGTCCTGCACTTCACAACTTTTATTTTTACTCCTAAGATTGTCAGATAAATAGAAGTATTTTCAAATCCTAAAGGTTCAAAATCATAAATACAGTCTAACAATGCACCATCAGTAGTGCATGTAAATTTCTCAACCATGAAGGCCGACAATTGAGCTATTTGGCTCGACAAATCCATAAAACTAATCTAGATCTAGCATTGTTTAAAAACCTAATCGGCATACCTGGTTGTCCAAATGAACTTCGCTTTGAGCAACCTCTTAATTTCTTCTTTGATCTTGGTCATTACTTCTGGTGCAAATCGTCGAGGTGCTTGTTTGATAGGTTGACTTGGGCTTCAATGGTAATCTATGCTTGACGAGTCAATGACTTAGTCCTGGCATTTCGTGTACCGCCGATTTTTCCAAGTGCAAAAATGACCAAAATACCTTAAGGTCATTTCTACCTGGAAGTCAAGGATGCCTGGCCCAGGCTATCCTTAAGGGGTTAGTCTAGTGTTTGAAAGGGATTAAGTGTGTAATGAATGTGTTAGATATGAAAATCTCAATCTCTTGGTTTTCCCGTATGTGAGTTAGAAATACCCTGAGGTAATTCAACGGCATTAAGTGATCGATGGACCCATCACCCTGGAGTTCAAAAATGTTAACGAAAAGTATTGTATGATGTCTAGAAAGTCCGGGTGGTCCAGGGAGTCCTGTGTGAATTTACGTTTTTACCCATGTCATGGAAGTGTGAACAATATTAGGCTCTAATTAAAGATAAATTAATTTTATCTATTAATCTTGAGTCTAAATAATTGTTTAAGGTTAATTAAGGTCTAAGATTGATTAAGAAAGTTCAAATTCCCTTCTTAATCAAAGATATTATGTCATATCAAGCCAAATAATATTTTCTCTCTAATTCTCTAAATCAAGGAAACATGTTGGAGTTTGAATTTCAAACTAATGAAGTTTAATTCAAACTAAGCATGCAAGACCACTCTTAATCATATCTTGAAAAGCCTTAAACACATGATTACAAACCCAAACACCCAATTACCAATTCCTAACTCATTCCTTAATCAAATCTACCTTTAATCCACATCCTAACACACTTGGAAAAATGAAAAATTTCCCTCCCCCAAAGGCAGAGAGGCCATGGCCTTTCCCACTTTTCCCTTCATATTTCAATTCTCACAAATACCAAAACACCAAAAAGAGTCATCACTTTACCATTTGCTTTTTGGTAGCAATCTTACGCAAGAAGTTAGCCAAAAATCCTCTTTCTCTCTCAACTCAAAAGCTCTCATCTTCCTCTTCCACCACCATTCTTAACCTCCTTTCAACTCACAAACACATAATCCTTCCATTTCCAAGATCAAGCTCCCTTATTTTCAATTAAAGAAACAACTTTGGTAGGGATTTTTGTTTTGAGTTTTTCTCTTGTTTCTCTTTTTATTTTTGAATTGATGATGGATGATGACTATGATTTGTTCTTTTCTTCCCTTCCATTTTCGATTTTGATCTTCCCTTTGTTTGCTTTGCTTTTCATTTTTGTTGTTGTTAAATGATTGAAAACCATGGCTTGATCATGAGAAAGCTTGATGGTGAGGTTGATACCACCATGTGCTTGACCTCTAGAGCCCAAGTTTTGGTTTATTTTGTTTGGTTTTAAAGAATGGTAAAGAGGAAATGTTGTTGGCTCTTGTGAAATGTCTTCTTTCTTTGATGATCAAGGCCATAACTTGATGATCGGGTTCTTAATATTGGTTGTGAAACCATCATGTGTTGGACCTCTAAAGCTCAAGGCTTGATTTTTGGTTTTACAAGAGTGTGGAAAATGGTTTATTATTAGTTGTCTTTGTTAGTTTTTCTTTGAGCTTGATGGTAAGTCTAAGAAATGAGGTTCTTGGAACCATGGTGTCAAAAGACTCTAAATCTCATTTCCATTTTTGTTAAGATTGATTGGGGTTGAGAGTTTGATTATTTAAAGTCTTGAAATAAGCTCTAGCAAGATATAAAAATGGATTTGCATCATGCTTATATTTCAAGCTCTTGCATCTCATGTTTATATTTCAATGCCTTTCATATCATGTTTATTTTCAAGTCATCACCCTAAATCTTAAAGACTAAAGAAATGGACTTGCATTTCCATATTTAAATTTCTAGTCTTGCATTCCATATTTATATTTCAAGTTCTCACCTAAACTTTGAAGATTTAAAAATAAACTTGCATTCTCATATTTATGTTTCAAGTCTTGCATATCATATTTATATTTCAAGCCCTCACTTAATAATGATAAAGACCAAAATAGGATTGCATGACATGTTTATTATTCTTGTCACCACCTAAATCCCTAGAACTCAAAGACTTGCCCTTGTATCTTAAAATGGAAATCTTAATCATGGCTATTGGATGTGTCTTAGCCATGATACAATGTTGGTTTTGATTTGTAAAAATGTGAACTTGATTTCAAAGGAATGTTAGAATGATGTTCTAAAATGATCTTGAAGTGAAAGAGCAACTTGAAATGTGTTAAGACTTTGATTTTTTGAATTCCAAGGATTCCAGGAATTGATTACCAGCCCATGTAATCGACTACCAAGATGATTCTTTAAAAAGATTTTTGTTCTGGTAATCGATTACCAGCCTATATAATCGATTACCAAGGATGTTCTTCATACTCGAACAAGTTTTGGCTTTGGTAATCGATTACTAGTTCATGTAATTGATTACCATGATGTTCTTTTGCCAAGAACAAATTTTGGTTCTATAATCGATTACCATGCCCATGTAATCGATTACCAGGATGCTTGGAACCCGGATCAAGTTTTTAATTTTAGTAATCGATTGATTACCAGAACCCTAAATGTGCAGATAAGTGTATTCTAAACAAGAGAAATGGGTTGGTAACCTTGTATGCTTATGTGTTGAATTGTGTAGTTGGTGATTCCTAGAATACTGATTATATGTATATCCTGTTGAACTTTGCATATGCATTAGCTTAGTCTGGTCCTTGACTTCCAACATCCTGGGTAGGAGCATGTTTACTGCTTTAAGATAATGATTGATAATATGCTTATGTGAATTAATAATATGATGATATTGTGACATGATGAGATTATGGTTGACTAATTGAAAGGCATGATTCATGAGAATTATGAACATGATACGTTTTATGATGAACTATGATTACATGCTCATATTGCATCTCTACATGCCAATAAGATTAAGGTGACATAAAACATATGGAAATGATCCTCTAGACTCCTGAATTAATGGTCATGAAAGGTGATCCTATGCCCCCTAACCTGCACTCTGGGAGTCGGGAATTTAGCTTATCAAGAGGATAAGTGTAGACTAGTGATGACTAGTTAGGTATGAGCTCATAACCTAGAACTCTCAAAGGAGAGAATAATATGGTGGCCCCAGGGAAGGAGAATAAAAAGTTCAAGTAACCTAAAAGAATAATGAAGAATGATCATGCTAGAAGAATTTTTTTTTCCATGTTATGCCCAAATGATATTTTGCTTATAGCATTAGCATGTATCCATGAATTAATATGCTACACTCATGCATTAAGACTCATGGTAAAAGATACGGTCCTCGAATAATAATATTTTGGAACCAAATAACTGAACTTTATACATTGTCAACATTTTCATAAATAAAACCCGAGGTCCCTGAGGACGTAGATGATGACACATATTAGGAGGCGAAAAACCTATGAGATTCTTATGTAAGTTTCCTATCCCTTCTTCTTTCTTTCCATCTCGTCTTTAGAGGCCGATGACAACCTTCGTGATCTATATTGATGCTCCCACCTGGGAAATGCACTTCAATGCTGCTCACTAGACGTATCACTTTGTGGGTCATTGTGTTATTCGCCTTTTTGTCTTCATGGAGCATCCCTTTGCACCCGGTTACCAGCTTCAAATTCTCCATCATTACTCGTTCTTTGATGACCTCATCTTTGAGCACGCCCCCCGCATGAGAGAGATCCATCGTACTCCCCCTGCCGCTTCGCCTCCGGGACATCCTAGTCTACGTGCCATTATCACCTCCTTGCCACCCCGAGCCATGGTCGGGCCCATTCGAGGATTCACCCATCCAGATCTACTCTTGAGGGTTCTCCCCACCGTTCCCATGATGACGGAGGGTGGTAACGATGGGGAGGCTAGTCATGCAGCTAATAGTAGCTGTACCCTGTTCATGGAGAAGCCACCTGACCCCGAGGACCCCATGCTTGCCCTGCCTACGTCTTGCCACCCGACGAGCTGGCCCACTGAATTGAATACCTTCCTCCATTCGAGGAGTGAAGGAGGAGCTAGTATCAGACCTCTTAGAAAGCCTATGCACATATAGTAGAGAGGATAGCCTTCTTTTGCTTTTTGTTTATTAGAGGTTATCTATCCTAGCGTACCCAGGAGGAGTAGGGAAGAGAGGTCTTTTATTTTAGCTTGATGTAGCTGCATTTCATTCATGGATATTATGGATTACTGTATATTTTTTAGCCCAACCTTTGTTGGTAGGAATGATATAACTCTCTTTATGTATGTGATAGGTATGCAAAGTGGAGCGATTAACTATTAATGATATATATGTAGTTGTGTTTATGATTTGTGATGTTGCTCTTTATGTATACCTGACTGGATGTTGTCTTCTTCCCTTCTATGTACGAGATAAGGAGTAGTATACACTGCTCATGTTTTGCTTTTAAAGTTTAAAAAAAAAAATTACCCGTATTTTCACTAAAGTATTTTCAAATAAGAACTGGAACAAAAGAGTAACAACTAATAATTAACTTAAGCGCATCCTAGGTGTGTTAGGTTGAATATTAGGGTGTTACATTTTGTCATACTCCCATGCAAAGCCTCTACTCCTTAAGCAATTCAACCAATTCTCCCTTGAAATCTTTTGGCAACAATTGGCTTATATAGGTTGGTCTTGTTTCACTAGGCTCACCTAAGTTGATTTCTTGAGAGGGTCCTGCACTTCACAACTTTTATTTTTACTTCTAAGATTGTCAGAAATAGAAGAATTTTCAAATCCTAAAAGTTCAAAATCATAAATACAATCTAACAATGCACCATCAGTGCATGTAAATTTCTCAACCATGTAGGTTGACAATTGAGCCATTTGGCTCGATAAATCCATAAAACTAATCTAGATCTGGGACTATTTCGACCCGGTCCTAGGTATCAACTTCAAGTCTTCATTACCAATGACACACTTGTCAATCTTCTCTAGGTCGAATTCACCTTCGACTTCCAGGGGCTTGATCTTTTATTGTAAATCTTGAAGTCCACATGAAGCTGTTTGACATAGCAAAAGTTGTCATCAGCTCTTACTTCTTCAATGCTTCCTTCCTAATTCCAGAGTATAAGTTTCTGTGTAGTGTCCACGGACCGCCCTAACTCTATAGATCCAGTCACGTCCAAGTAAAACATTGTAGCTTGATTTTGATAGAACCATGACAAACATAGTCCTTCGACTAATACTCCCAATCTTGACATTTAGAACCACTACACCTTTGGCAACAGATGATTTGCCATTGTAAGTCACAACAATATTGGTCTTTACCAAGTCTTTGACACTCTTACCAAACTTTGTACTTTTTGGTATTAGACTAATGGATGCTCCATCGTCAATTAGCACCCTATTAACCAATTTACCTTCAATTGTCGCTTTAATATGCAAAGGTCACAACTGCACTTTTGTCACTTTGTCAGGCTTTTCAAAGATCCCATCACTACAAAAATTTTCACAAACGAAAATACATTCGTCTCCTATGATGACATCTTCATAGTCATCTTCTAATTTGACATATGCCTCTTTAACAACATATTCTACTAAGGACACCACTCTAACCAAGTTTGTGTTGAAAATGGTATGGAGATCATCATCAAAACCTATTTCAAAGTGATTTGTTAGCAAGTCATCCTCAATCAATGGATGGTATTCTAGCACCACTCTATCATTTTGATTAGCCCTTGACAATGGGTGATATTTTGTCACCACTTTGTCATTTTGGCCAATCTCTGAATAGGTTGTTGGTGTTGGTTATGCAACACATTTGTTTTTTGTGGCCTTTGACACTTGAGTCGTAGGATTTGGCAGCTTAACCTTCTGAACTTGCATGAACTCTCTCAAAGGAACAAAACCTTTACCATTGGGAGACTTAGGCTTGCACATTTGAGAACTAGCACGACTATCACCTTTCTTTTTATGAACTCTCTTCCAGACATAAGGTTTTAAACTAATTCCTTTCCCTTGATTATTTCTTCTCTTTGGTCTCCTTTTTCCTTGAAAACAAAGCCTCGTTAGTATAATGGACATTCTTTACCCATCGATTCTAAGCAACTTTGGCTAAGGGAACTCAAGTTCGACCTGACATGTTGTTAGGCTTGCCATCCATCACCACGATAGTCTTCATCTTTTGATTCACTTGTCCTATTCCAAGTTTAAGAAACTTAGGATCAAAAGGACCAAAATCATATATTGACTTACCTGCTACCTTCCTTTTAGTTCGAGGTTTTCCTTATTTTTTCAGCAATCAATTTCTCAACTATTTGCTTCTCATATGTCACCGCAACAATTCGATCAAACACAACAATGAATCTGGGACAAAGGGAAACATCTGGACCACTGTCTTTTTGCTTGATCAAAAAAGTCAAGAGATCTATTACCTGCTTTTGGAAAATTATTTGTTCGATAACTTCAAAGAGGTCGAGCTCATAATCACGTCGAAACTTCTTTTCAGCTTCCTGTAGACATTCCCAACCTAGCTACATTGATATCCATGAACGCTAGTTTGAAAAGCTTGAATTAACTTGAAAATGATTAGTGTCCACTTTCATAGGTTTCTTCTTCCCTTCAAATGTCAAATGTCCTTCATCGATTGCTTTTTGGATCAAGTCCCTTAAAATGAACACAACTATTTGTATCATGGCCAGTCAATTAATGAAATATACAAAACTTTTGTCCCCTCAATTCTAATATTCAAGGGATTTTCTTTCTCTCAGGATGAATAATTTGCTTATCTTTTAAAAGTACTTCAAATATTTGTGCAACCTTAGTAATGTCAAAAGAATAAATTTTCAATGATGACATCTTTTCTTTATTTTTGGCAGGCCTTAAGGATTAATAAACATATGTTGGTCTCGATTTTTAACTTGGCCATATTAACTTTGTCACCACTACCATCGACATAGGCAACCTTTTGATGATGAAGTGTTTTGTTTTTCATTCATTCCTTTTCTCTTTTTGACTGTTCAATTTGATGAACTTTTTGTGCCAATTGGCCAAGATCTATGAACTGTAGATTGATAAATTTTTTCCTTATGTTATAGTCTAAACCATTAATGGCCATCTTTACCACTTCTAACTCTGGTACAATAGTAAAACAACAATTTCTCGCATTTCTGAATATTGCGAAATAATCATTGATAGTTTCCCCCAGAAACATCGAATGGTGAACAAATTAATTCAAGCTAATTTTGATCTCGCCTTGAAAAAATTGATTATGAAACTGCTCTCTAACTGAGTGCATGTCAAAATAGAATTGGGCCTTAGGTTTGAGAACCATGTGAAAGTATTTTTTGTCAAAGAGGAAGGAAACAATGCATTTTTAAGTGTTCGTTCGGTGCCATTTCCCTCATTTCTATAGTATATCGAGCAATATGCTCAACAGTTGATTCTCCATTCTCACTAGAGAATTTTGTCAAGGACTTGGAATCTTCCAACCTCTAGGCACTTCATCCTATTGGATGTAGTCACAAAGAGACACAAGGTTGGCAAAGGCAACATTTAAGCCAAATTTGTTTAAGACAATTTCGACAACATAATGTTTTGATTTTGTTGTAAATTTTGAATTTGGCACGCATGATGCCCCCTTACATTTTGTTGTCAAACCCTTTGGATTTCATCGTCAGCATCTTGCCCTCGATGGACAGATTTACAGTTGGGTCGACATTGTTATTTTCATTTGGAGGTGGGTTATTGATTTCGCCATAGGGTCATTTGGATTGTCATCCAAAGTGATGGCCTGAGCCACTCTCCCTATTTGTCGACCAAGTTGCTCGAATCTTGTGTTGTTCGTTTCGATCAAAGGCGTCAATACTATCGCCATTTGTTGTGTCAACATATTGATGAGGTCATGATGACTTTCATCAATTTGCTATTGAAACATGGCCATGGAATCGACCGTATGCATAGGAGTTCTAGTCACACCCATTCTAGGCATGTCAGGAAAATTGGACCTGTGTCTAGTTGTCATGTGATGGTTAGGTTTGTCGATGACAAATTCCCTACTCCAACTACAGAAGGGCTCATCAATTGAGGGCTGAAAACCAACTGTGGCAAATGTGTACCAAATTAAGGCACATTTGACAGAAAGGCATACTCTGTAACATCCTCCCAAGTACAATGTCACCCTTAAGTCATGACATTATGCTTAGGAGTTGTTACTTATAAATTAGCGGACCTCTCTTAATTATTTATAGCAAGCGCAATTAACGTGTGTAATTTTATTAATAAATATACAACAAGGAAACACAACATTTACTGAATACATAGTTAAATACAAAAGGAAGCTCTTCTATGAGCTTTAATACATATATGTCTCCTATTACATTTACATACATTTAACTCCAACTAAGTACAGTAAATTAATAACATCAACTACTAAATTACTGCAATTATGAGTTCTTTCACATAGCAATCGCATCGTTCTCTAGATCAACTTGGAGACGACACGGGAACACAAACACATAAGGGTGAGAATTATAAAATTCTCAGGAGGGCATCCCCAAAACATATACTAAAAATCTATGTCATTGTCGTCCAAGCCACTTTGGTTTATTAAGAAAATGTGAGCATGCAATATATATCAAAGGTTCATTATAAAGTTCAAAAACTATTTTTTCAAAGTGGATTTCTTTTAGCATTCACTCGCTTAATGCACATATATCATAAAGCCCAAACACATAATAAGTAACTCTAATCAAGAGATTACATATGATTTGATTATGCATATGCCAAATGTAGTGAAATTATCTCAAAGTGACCTGTTTTCACTTATGGCCATAAAAATCAAATCATTGTATTTTTCTCTTTTCATTGACATAGGAAATACTTAGTTTATACCTAACGGGTATTTGCCGTGGACAACTCTACAATAGATAGTTTATACCAAATGGTACTTATAGTGGATCACACCACACAAGGGAAATAAATTGCTTATCAGGATTGAGCTCATTCCTATACGTGATCATTGACTTCATTTTTTTTCCATTTTCAAATCACACATAGATCTATTCCTAGCTGACGTCTACCGACTCAAAATATCACTAGGGAAGTTTCTCTTTTTACCTTCCCCTTTCTCTAGAAAGTTCCTCTTTTTGCCTTCCCCTTTACTCAACATAAGTCTTGTTTCTATTTTGTTCATATTTCAAAACATACACGATTGAAATTTATATATTCTCTTTTCTCATATAATTGCATCATGTACTTTTCTATTTTCCCAAATGCATGCATAAGCCACATGTAGGTATTCATTCACAGTGCAATTTCAATTATGTGTCATACATCACTCTTTATTTCCTCTAGCTTGCATTTATATGTCACAACTCACATGGTCAAACATTTAATATCAAGTAGTCATGTCATACTAGAACCAAAAATGCCATTATTTCATCAATTTAAAGCATTGTTTCATTTTAGCACAATGGCAGATTTCCCACCTTTTGTAGCACAAATTAAGTTGCCCATCAACCAATCAATTCAGAGGCTATAAAAATTTCCCAAGACACTTCAATGTGTCCACAATGTTCCGTAAAAATTTCAGAGCAAAAAGAATTGTCTAACTATTTTAACAAAATTAGACAAATTCAATGGCCAACACTACTTAACCTCAGCTTAACCCAAAATTTATAATTTTTAACTCTAGAAAATGATTGAATCAATTGAAAATAAAAATCACAGTTGAAATTACACTTTATAAACATTTCAAAGGAAAAACCAATCATTTACTATGTTAAAAAAATTAGCAAAATTGGGCTTCAAGACAGAAATTCAACAGCACATATATAGTCTCGGTTCATAATTGTTTTCAGGTAGTTAGAGTCTTTATCATGATCCACAAAAATTCTCAGAGTTGCCTTAGGATGGTACCTCCAACATATATTTTTTATAGCTCATGAAAATACCCACAATAGTATCAGAAAATTCAAGTTCAGTGCTGCCTATGTAAAAACCAAAAATCCAGCAGCATGACTCAAAATTTCTTTTCACAAAAATGACTTCTAACATTATCCAAACACTCCACCAAAATTAACACATCAATATCAATATATTATCAACCAATACAACTAAAAACATCAAATTAAATCAGCAGTTAAAATAGGAAAACCGATTTGAAAGCAAAAGAGGTTTAAAAGCCTTACTCTTGGAAGCTAGTGTGTCCTTGCCTCTATGATGTTCTAAGATGAATTGCCTTCACTTCAAAGCTCCCAATTCACACCCAAACCCTTCCAAAATCATTAAGGTATAAGGCATCAAGGTTAGGATTTGTGATGAATCGAGATTCCAATCGGTTATATGTATAGATATTGAGGCATAGAAAAAGTTTAGTGAAGGAACTTTGGAGTTTCAACAACTCTAAGCTAGTGTTTTTGAGCTTGGAATGAGAGTTTGAGCTCTTGAAATGGAGGATACTGGTTCTTTGTGGTGTTTAGCCGAGAATGCATCTAGCTTCTTAGAGAAGTTTTTGTTTGTATGTATCTTTATAATCAATGCTTGAATATTATACATTAAAATTAGATATTTCCTAATCTAATAAAGAAAAATGGATTGCTAGGATTAATCTTGTAATTCAAGATTGAATCTTAGCCATTCACTTAATATAAAGGGATAAGGTTCTTTATTTTGTAAAGATTAATATCTTTCTGTTAAAAATCACACACCGAAATTTCACCGAACGAGTAAAACACCATATTCCGAAATTAATTCTAGGTATAAAATCTTTATTTCTAACTATTTCTTACCTTAACCCTCTTTTTTCTTATTCCGGGCATTTCCTTATCCCAAGACTTGGGTTTTGGCTGATGAGCTCGTGGGGCCCACAAGATTACTATTCACCTCGGCCTAAATTTTTTTTTTTACAAGTCCATTGGGCCATCCTCATCATTGTTAAACTGTCATATTTTTAAAATTATGACTAATAAAGCTCAAATTAATTTTTAAATAACTTTTAGAGTGTTACATACTCTCCTTCTGAAATAGAGGATTGTGCAGTAAACATTGTTAAACACACCACTGTTGACAATATTTAACGAATTCCCCAAGTTTGGTGGATTTCCCATGTTCAATGGTGGAGGAGGTATGTACCCTGGGGTACATAGCCTGGAGGAAGACCATATGGAGGCCATGTTGTCGCGCGGAAGTACTCACACTTGTTTGTAGCACACTCTCATTTGTCTAACTAAGAAGTCAAGAAGGGTCCAAAGTAAGAAGGAATTATTTACTCCCTTATTTTGTCCATCCTCTGATAAAGATTATGCTCTTGACATGTTTGACACAATAGTGCCACTACGCAAGTGCATACACTTTGTTTTCTTTTCTTAATTCGACACTCTTTTTTTTAACCAGTGAGTCCCATCTGCGTGCCAATTTGTTTATTGCAGAATTTGACACTTATATATCGACACTTATATATCAACACTAAATAATTGACAATTTCCTTATGTAGGAGGTCAAATTGCTTTAAAATAGGCATTGATCGGCAAACTAGGTGTTTAGATGACAGCCTTTATTTTTCAAGATCTTGAATAAGGAGCGAAAAGATACTCTCTTGAGCTCTACACCGAAGAAATCAAGTGTCAAACTATTTTTTATTGGAATGAAGATGGAATGAAGTGCAATATAACATGATTTTTGTTGTGATAGTGTGAATGTAATGTTTGACAGATTAAAGAAGAAGAAGAAGTTGCATAATGTAATGTAGAATGCTTAATTGACATATTGAAGATAAAGTACATGAAATGTAAAGAACTTGAAAGAAATCTAATCTAAGAAAGGAATAAAATAGGTTAAGAACAATTACTCAGTTAACTCAGGACTCTGTTTTGTTATCAGGGATGTTTAAAAGTAAGTGTATAGTAAAAATTTCAACCCTTTGTAAATGTACAGGACTAGCATTTATAGATAACCTAGGACTCTAAGATCTTGACACTTGTCTTTGGCTGCTTCTGGATGTTGTCCATGTGTCTTTGATAGTTTATTTATTTGTCACACGCCTTTGTCATCAAGTGATTACCACTTTGTTGTGTCTCCACTAAGCATCTATCAATAACTATTGATAACCATCGATAAACGTCAAATGACTAACGTCTGTCTTGAAGTCATTATGATGATCACTTCAGAACCTTCAAAAATTTTCTAAGTCTTTAAGTGACAAACTCCAATTTCAACTTGTCAACCCTTGAGCATGAGAATTCGTCATCATTAGCTTCTAACTTAGGCTTCATCCTAACTTTCACAAGTTTCAACGTGCTGATTGACAAGCCTAAAACTCTTGTCAATTTTACAGTTTTGTCAGTTTTAACATGCCAAACTCTTGACTAACCTTTAAGTTGCTCAAGATAATCTATCACTTAGTAAAATTTGGTGCCAACAATATGATTCAACATCCTTGAAAAAGTTGAAACTATCCTTAATCACTGCATTGTGTAACAATCCAATTATACTACAACTGAAGTTAGAAATTCAATGATTAACATTTAACAATTGTATAATAGAATTTTTTTAAAAAGAAAAAAAAACCTACTTAGTAGAATTTTTTATGACTAGTTTCTTGGAATGAAAGAATTTGACCAGATAAAAATTTATCTCACACAATCACACCATTAAATTAAACGGATGGAAATCCTTTGTTGCAAATAATGTCCCCTTCTATGTCTCGCCAATTATTTATGGAAAGATAAAAATTAAAACAGATTTAAAAATTTATAAGTTACCAAATATACAACATGCATCTTCCATATGTCAATAAATAATTAGAGGGATAAGGAAGGGGACACCATTTGAGCATAGGAGATTTCCATCCTAAATTAAACCATATGATGAAATTTATGTAGCCAATGAATGGCCACACCAATTAAAAATGGGTAAAGAATTAATTAGAATTGCAAGCTTAGAAACTTATCCAAGAAACCAATTTAACAAAGCTTATAAAAAAAGCCACTAAACTCAACACTAAATTTAATCTTCACCAAAAATTGTAAAAACAAAAAAAACAAAAAGTCAAAACTCCACCTTTTATTTATAAGATTAAACCCCCAAACAAGTAATTAACAATTTGATCACCACCTAACTTAGCCACTAGCAAAAATAAATTACTCACTTGATCTTAAAAATGCCAATTGTTAGACATTCACTAGTCCTTGGACGGAAAATGTGATGAAGGAGATGACATGGCATGTGGAAATAATGGGTAGGATGACAACTATGTCCCTAACATTTATCCATACTCCCAATTATTAGTCCCTCACCTCCACAATCTCCACCTCTTCCTCCACCCTCATCTTTTTCATCTCCCACACCCACCCATTTTTCATTTTTTCTTTTGTATCAAACCACCGAGTCACCCACTTATTTTTGCACAAAAAAAAAGAAAAACATCATCAATATATAAAAATGCTATTGGTCATTTCTTGGAACCGCCATTCCCAATGCCTCAACCAGAGAAATATTTAGGGCATAGTGCCATTAAAATCATGTTGGATTTAATTTTTTATTTGCTCGGAATTTGCATTTTGTTATCATTTAATTATGTATGTTGTGCCATATTTGCAATATTTGGTGAGTAAGTTTGTTATCATTTCTTAATATATTTCTTTTTTTTTATCACTTTAATGTATTCTCAAGTGTGTGGCATTGATAAGATTTTTTTTCCTTTTCTTATAGTTGAATTTTAGGTGGTATGGATCCTAAGAAATAGCTTAATTCGAATCAATGGTTATTCTAATGACGTGCTAATATATTTGATTTCAAAACAAGCTTTTTTTTTTTTAAGAGGTTTGTTGCTTGCATTATGTCTTTTCTTTTCTTTATACGTGTGTTGTCGTTCAAGAGGAAAATAGTAGACAATGCCTTATGCAAAGTGTCAAAGAGAGAGTTCATAGATAGGCTTGTCAATGATGATATTGCTTGCCTAGAACAACTATGTATGAATGTACACACTTTTCGAGTATTATGTAATACATGTTACAAATAGATGGGCGATTAAACGAGGATGGGATGGTACCTATTCGGGAATAAGTTACCATGTTCTTACACATTGTAGCCAATCATGATAAAAATTGAGTCATAAAGGTTTAAATTTTAGCACTCTGTGAGAGTTACTAGATACTTCAACTTGCTATTAAATTTTATGTTAAGATTACATAAATTTTCACTTAGGGCACCTAATCTTGTTCTAGAGGACTACGATCATGATAAGTGAAAATGGTTTAAGGTAATGAACATAATTAATTTTAAAACTTTTATTTTCACTACATAAACGGGTATTATTATATAGGTGACAGATAATTTAGTCCCACCTATGTTTTGAAGCATCAAATGGCCTGATCCATCATCTATTACCATTGGATTTTATTTGAATGACTAGATTTAAAGTTGAAACAATTATACAAAATTATAAAATAGAGTTATATCTTCTAAATTAAAAATAATAATTTCAAAATTACCAAATTGACCTTCTCTTTGTATTCAATTTTCCTCTCAACATTTCATCATTTTTCTTTTTCATCAAACCTCACCATCACCCCCTCATTGCTATCAATTCTTGCATCTTCTCTGTTACATGAGTTCAACACAAGGATGGATGGTCATCAAGCATACGGATTGAAGGAGTTAAAGAAAAAAACTGGGACTGAATTAATTTCAAGACACAAACTAGCATTCAACACAAAACACTTTCCTCTTCCTTTTCAAGTCTTAATCTTTAGTTAATGTATGATGGGAGGGTAAAAGTGAACACCACCCGAGATAATAGTTGGCCTAATGAGCAATACACTTTTGATACACCACCCGAAATCATGACGAACATCATCTTTCTTTGTTCATTGCCATTATATCTTGATATAAACCTAATAAGGCTTGTGGGATTAATTGATAGTTAAGTTAAGTACATTGTTTAGAGTTTAACCGAGTTTTAAATTGTATTGTTGTGTGTCCTTCTACCTATTCATCCTAGTCTTGTGCTCCTCTACCTTTTTGGTGACTTTGACTATTGCATTTCTATCATGGAGTTAAATGACACGATTGTGATGGTTGCAACTATGGAGCCAGGTTGAAGAACAAGCTTCTCTACTATAGTTGAAATGAGGGTGGGATGGCTAAGGAAGGTGAGGAGTGGTGGTGGGGAGAAGGATTATGTGGTTTGGCTGAGAATGAGAAGTGGTTGAATAAGAAAATAAAATATTAAAAAAAGGATAATTTAGTAATTTAATAGTAAAATTAAAGGGGCAATTAAATGAATCTGAAACATATGAGGACCAAATTAACCATCATCTATTATATGGGATGTATCAATCTTGGAGCTGTAGATGGTACTTATATTAGAGTCAATGTACCAAAGAGTAGCAAGCCAAGATATCAAACCCGAAAAGGTGAAACACCCACAAATGTATTACAATTATGTTCAAGAAACATGAAGTTCATATATGTTTTGCCAGGATAGGAGGGTTTAGCTTCAGATGCTAGGATATTGTGATAGGCAATCACTAGAACAAATGGACTTGGTGTTCCAATTGGTGAGGCCGCTATACTGGCATTGATTTATTCAAGTAATTATTGAGCTTGCATTAAGTGTGTGATGATACTTTCAAATTGGGTATTATTATCCCGTGGATGTATGAAATGTCAATGCATAAGGGTTCTTCACATTTGATGGGGAACTCAGTATCATCTTAATTATTAAAGACGTGGTTGTACTTCTACAACTCCTCAAGAACTCTTTCACATCAAGCATTCTATAGCTAGAAATGTAATTAAAAAGCTACTTGGGTTGTTGATGATTCACTTGGAATGATTAGAAGTCTATCATTTTATCTAGTTAAAACCCAAAACTGAATTATAATTACATGTTCTTTGTTGCACAATTTAATAAAAAAGGAAATGGCTGGATCTAGTGGAGATAAAGCTAGATAATGTGCTCAATAACAACCATGATGAGATACAAAAGGAATATGATGGCATACATGATGAGTATGAAGATAACATATAAAAAATTGAATAAAATGAAACATGGTGTTCATGGCGAGACAAATTAACAAATGAAATGTTTCAAAATTGGGCAGCTTTTAGGTCTCACATGTACAATGCTACCTTTAAGGTTCAGGTAATTGTACTTGTTATTTTGATTTTGTTGGTGGATTATGACTTGTGATTTATTTATATTATTTTTGGCTTGTAATTTTGATGAAATAAGTTGAAGTCTTATATTTTTGCTTAGGTTGTATTTCCTTGTTCTTGTTTGGGTGAGAGTTCATTATTATGTTCTTATTTGTTGTAATATTTCATCAATTTCATATACTTATTGTACGTTCACTTATTATTAGGTATGGACTCTGGAAGCACACATCAACCAACAACTTCTAAAGTTAAAGGAGAAAGTTAAGCTTGGTCAGATGAAGATAGCTTATTAGAGGAGCCAAGTGGTGAAAAATACATGACAAGATGTTGAGCAATTCAAACAAGTAACATTGGTATGGATACAATAGCAACTAGAAGTAAAATTTTCGATCACAAATATTAAAGTGAAGCCTCATATTGTATATATTATTGGAAGGCTGAAAAATTAGTATGGTGCAATATATGACATGTGGAATACTAGTGGTTTTGGTTAGGATTATATGAATAAGAAAATTTTGTTTGATAATGGAATGTACGGAAAAATATATTCAGGTTCTAAAAAAGTATTTTATTTCTTATTGTTTTGATTTTACAATGTATCTATGTTTTGCTAACTTGGAACTTTTATGATATATTTGATTTTTGTAGAAAGATGCAAGCTTGAAAGCCTATAGGAAAAGGACTTTTCCTTGTTATGATCAGTTTGTTGTTATATTTGGCAAGGATCGTGCTAAGGGAAATAGGTGCTAAAACCCCGTTGATGTAGAGGAGAATTTAGATAGACATGAGTATGCCAATGTAAACAATACACCTATACAAGTTGAAGACTATGTGGATTTGAGTGATGATGACATCCAAGATATTAATTATTCAGCATCTATGATCAAACTCAACAAGTTGAAAAAAACAAGCAATCGTCATGTAAGGAAAAAGACTAGCGGGGAGATTCAATTGCAAGTAGCTGAAAAGAATTTTGCAAAAACACGGTTGAAACTTTAGAAGGCATAATTAAAAGGTTAGCTGCTATGGCTTAGAATACAAAGTGTATGAAGGACTTCCATGAGATACAAGGGCTATTTCTAATGATGATGGATGAGCTAACTCCTAGAGAGCTTAATAAGGTCGATTTTGTGCTTATACAAAATCCCAACTAAGTTTATTTACTTTGGGAAGTTCAAGGGTGAGCACAAGATCCAATTTGTAAAGGATTTCATTGATGATATCTAGTAGCATAATATATCTTTTAGTTTGAAAAATGACTAGTGTTCCAAAAATAAAAAAGCAGGAACTTATTATTATTTATATTTTGGTAGTACTTTGAATCATAACTTATTGACTTTATTGATTAGACTCATGTTCAATTGTGAGTTTGGATAAGTATGGTACCATCTATAAGTACTTCATGAATTATTTCTTTTTGATTTGGTTTTTAGAAAAGTCGTATCTTTTACATATTTTGCATACATTTGGATGTGAAATGTTGTCATATGCCTTATGTATTAAAAAATGTTTACAAGTTCAAGAATAAGTAATCATGTTAATGACAATTTTTGATGTGTGTATATCCATTTTTCATTAATTTTAATGATACTTGTACTAAAAAATAATTATTAACAAGTTTATATATGTGACTTTTTTTGTCTATAAATTTACTTTTATCCTATATAGGTTTATACAATAACATAACAAACACTAGATAGGATAAAAACTTATATGATCAATTGCTTATACTATACTATCAAACATTGTACTATCACGTCTAGGGTGTTCAAAAATGAATTAAAAATGAAAATCAATCCAAAAAATTGAAAACTAATCAAAACCAAAAGTAATTAGTTGGAATTGGTTCTTAATTTGTGAAAGCAAACCAAACCGATTAAGTTTTTGTTCTTATTTTCAAAACCGAACCAAACCAAACCGAATGATAATAGATTACATTAATAATTTTATTTATTAATTAGATGTATTACTTATAAAAATTTCCTATCCATATCTAAATTTGTCTCATATTTTAACTCAACATATAGAATTTTCAATTATACATTAATTCTTTTAATTTGATCAACATGACTTTCGTTCAAATCTTTTATCATTTGTTTATCTTATTAGTTAATAGTATGACATTTCAGCATAAATTTTAAAAATTAGCTTAGATCTTATAATTATATAGGTTGATAATAACAATTACACTAATTTGATGTTGTTTATAATTACTTTTTATAAATTTTATAGTAAAAATTGAAAACCAAACCGATTTAAATTGGTTTAGTTTAGTTCAGTCTTAAAAAATAATCAAACCAAATCGAAATAAACTTTATTAATTGGATCGGTTGGATTTTAATTCAAAATTGAACCAAACTGAACCACAACACCCAGAATCATGTCTTATATTATCAAACATTATTCTATACGATGCATCAAATAGGACCTAAGTGAAATAATGATGAATTTAAAACACTAGCTCAAGAAACATCGCAAGATACATAGAACATTGATCCTTGATTCAACTAGTCAAAGTACATAGAACATTGATCCTTGATTCAACTAGTCGCAAAGTACATAATATGCAACCAATAAAAATTGTTAGAGAAAGGTCTACTAATTATTTTACAATTCAACTCATAAATCTCTATGTATTTAATCAACTTACAATTGATTATAAAATTAAGACCTCAGCCTCTAACCAAGATACATTGATTTAAAAGCCAATTGCATTGATTTGGATTAAACCTAATGCAATTCTTCAATTCTAAGGAGGTTAATTCTACATCAATGTATAGTCAACATAAAATCAACGAATTAAATCAATCACAAATCAATACCATTGAATATAGAAAAAAAGGAACGATTAAGAAGGAGAAAATTGAAGAAAATATTATATATGCATTGATGAAGAGCAAAATAAATCTCACAATACATCCATGCTCTTTTGGTAGCTCTTTGAGCTAACTAAGTTCCACTCCTCCATAGAAATGGAGGTGACATGGTCAAAGAAATAGAAAATTAAATAACTCTAAAGGACGAAGAAAATGAAAATCGAAGAGAGAGTTAGAGTGAAAGTATTAGAGAGAGAGCTCCTAAACCTAGCAAATATTCCTAAAATGAGGTGCTCCACTAAAAAAATTCCTTTATAAGTGCCTAATTACGTAATCAAATATGCCTAAATTGGGCCAAAACTGAGAAAAACCTATTAGCCCAAATCCTTCAGAAAAACACAAATTGTCCATACACGAAAACAAAAACATGTTGACACACGATCTGATATGGCATGAACGCACAGGAAACATAGAGTGTTGAAAATCAAAGTGCTCCTGAACTTTACTTATTTCAAGGGTAGGCTGATTGCACATACGTGCAACCAAAATGCTTATACACGTGATTTCTTGCTCCATCTATAAGTTGTTGACTAAAAGCACTGAGCTTGTGCTGGGTTAAACTAACCCCTAACTTGAGGCTCCTTGTGATAGTGGAAAATCCCTTTTCATGTAACTCGACTACCACAATTATAACAATTGGATGTTCCTTTCCTATAATATCCTTGGTGACATTTCTGCAAGTCTAACAAACTAACCATGAGTAACTAGTTTATCATGAGTTTTCCCTTGCGAATTGTCATTTTTACTTTGAGAATGAAAGAGTGGGATGCAAAGCAGGTTATAAGCAAGCGGTTCAGCTGACTATGCTTGTTGCTAACTGGACTAATCTTGACGTATGCCAAAGCTAAAACTATCGAAAAAAAACTATGTAACTTAGACTTCTTTATAATTCTGCCAATGTTGGTTTGAGTTCTTTAATCCGCCCTCAAGGCGGAGTGCCACATCTACTATCTATGCATAGGACATTATGCCCACAAGTAGAGAATAAGGCATCCAGAAGTCTCTTTGAGAAATCCCTTGACAAATCGCTCAACCTTTATCACCATGGTGGGTATAAGGTGAGAGGAGTCTAGAACAGGTACATGAACCACTCATCATACTTCGTCACTGTCATCCTAAAGTGAGCTTGAGGAGAATTCCTCCCACTTAGGCAATGTAACACCCTAAATAAATTACCTGGTATGCTTAAATGGCATTATGGCTTTTTTTTTTTATTAGTTGTTACTCTTTTGTTTCAAGTCTTAACCTATTTTCTTAAAATATAATGTAACAAAAATACATATATATATATATATATATATATATATATATATATATATATATAATGAAAACATGAACCTTATGCATAAGGCATAATGGCAAAATTCCACCTTCCAAGTGTTGAAAGATAAGAAGCAAAATATAAATCATCACATTCAATCTCATATTCACAAATAAAACCTGAACATAAATATCACATCATATCATTCATATATAAATATATATTAAAAAATCTAATATTTTTAATTTAAATAATTTTTTAAAAATTAAATTACTGATAAAAATTTTTCATATTTATTTTTTTTAAATTTAAAATCCAGAAGATTAAATTTTTCGAATAAACCCACAGTCAATTGTAAGCATATATAATCGATTGAAATTATTAGAAACAAAGATAATCAATTTATAGAATTATCAATCGATTGACATATGTTAAGTTGCAACTCATGGGATAATAAAATAATATATGCAATGGGACGTCTCTCGTGACCCAATTGTTGTGACAGACATGTAAGGAAATGTATTCCTTAGAAGCCTCCGATTAAACATGTTACTATAGAACATAATAAACTCTTAAATTTCCTGGTCAAATGATCCATAAAATAAATAATAACTAAAATATACCATAATCCATAGTAATTATTTATCAAAATGTTCCATAATCATACATCTATAATTATTCATAGTCAAAATTCTATGTAAAATAAATGCATAAAATAAGTCCGTAATGAAAATAATGCAAGTATCCATGGACCATTCCTGAATAGAATTGGAGCACTTCAATTTTTAACATCAATCCTAGAATGATAACTGCTTTCAATGCAAAGCAAAGCTCCCCACTTAGAGCCTAAAAGCAAGCTACTGAGGTAAGGTAGGAGCAGTGTCTGTATCAATAACTATATCTAAAGAGGGAGGAAAATGAGGGGTGAGTCATCAGGAAGCAATTCATTATCCAAAACCTACATGGGACAACAAGAAATTTCATACAAACCATGCAACCTACACATGCACAAAAACTTGCATCTTAAATAAATACATGCATGCATCATAAATTTAAATTCTTAAATAATCATGTTCATATGTAATTAGTAGTAAACAAAGTTCATACAAAAATCATAAAATTCTTGTATCTTGGATTCCTATATCATATCATATCATATCATAATATGGAAACACCCGTAAAGCCATTCTATCGAATAATAAATGACATGTAAGAATCATACCCAGTTAGGCCCATAGTCAATGTAAGCTATAAACAAAAAAGGAGTATTTCCATGGATTTCATAAGCGTTTGTCAAGGACATCATTAGGACATGATGCCATATGGGTCATAGTGGATAGGTCAACTAAATCTACTCATTTCTTACCCATCAAGGCAAGTTATTCTTTGGATAAGTTAGCTTATCTATACATTCAGGAGATAGTGCAACTGGATGGTGTTCCTTCTATGATAATTTTTTACAGAGATCCAAGGTTCACTTCAAGATTTTGGGGAGCTTTTCAAAAGGATTTTGGAACCATACTCTGTTTGAGTACCGCTTACCATCCCCAAATTGATGGACGAACATAATGAATCATACAAACCTTGGAAGATATGAGAGCATGCATGACTGAATAGAAAGGAAGTTGGGACAAGTTGCTGTCATTGTTCAAATTTGCCTACAATAATAGTCATCATACTAGCATTGGCATGGCCCATACGAAGCTTTGTATAGAAGAAAATGCCAATCCTCCTTATGCTAATATGACCTAGGAGAAGCAAGTATAATAGGGCCCAACCATGTCAATCAAACTACCGAACAAATTTAGAAGATCCAAAGTAAGATTCACATGGAACAGAGTCGTCAAAATAGTTATGCTAATAATCAAAGAAAACCTTTAGAATTCTAAGAAGGAGAACATGTATTCCTAAAAGTCACCCCTACCATAGGTGTAGGTAGAACCCTAAGAGTTAAAAAGTTGTCATCCTGATTCATATGTCTTTTTCAAATTGTTCAACTAATTGGGCCAGTTGCCTTCCAGATAGCCTTACCCCGTACTTGTCAAACCTTCATAATATCTTTCATGTATCCTAACTCAAAATATCATTCGGATCCAAGTCATGTGCTAGAACCCAAATCTATACAGCTAAGGGATGGCCTAACATTCCAAACAGCTTCAATCCAGATCGTCAATAGAGAAGTCAAGTAACATAGGAATAAATCGGTGCAATTAGTGAAAGTGGCTTGGTGTAGGCTGGAAAGTGAGGAATACCAATTGGAATTAGAGTCACCCATGAAGAAAAATCACCAGAGCTATTTCTAGGTATGAAATTTTGAAGGCAATTTTTTTATGGTGGGTGGTAATGTAACACCTTGAAGTTATTCAAAAATTAATTTAAGCTTTATTGATATGAATTTCAATGTTCTGACATACTTAGTGATAATGAGGATGATTCATTGGACGAGTAGAAAAAAAAATTTCTCAATTGAATATGAATTGTACTTTTATGGGCCCATAGGAGCAACCGTAACCCTAAACCCAAAGGGGTACCCGAAGCCAAGGAAAGATAGGATAAAGGTTAGGATAGAAGTATTAGGCCCAGGATTAATTTTAAATAATATTTTGATCTCCCAAGTATGGTGTTTTACTCGTTCGATAAAATTTCAGTGTGTGATTTTTAATACTAAAAGATAGCACATTCTCTAAGTTTAGATGATGTTAATCCTCTTAAGCTAAGTGGATGGCTAAGATTCAATCTTGACTAACAAGACCAAATCCCAGCCATCCACTTTATTTCCTTTTTAAAAAGTGAAAGAAAGAAAAAAAAGAAGAAGATAAATATCAACTTCTAAATTAAGATGAGAACCACATAATCATCTTCCTCCTTCATCATTTCGGCCAATAGCTAAAAACATAACCCTCCATGTAACACCCTAATATTTAATCCAACATGCCTAGGATGTATTAAGATTAATTATTAGTTGTTACTTCCCTTTGAAACTCGTTTGTAAAATTACTTAACGAAAAAATATGGGTAAATTTTTTTTTTTTGAAAGGGAATATGAAAAACAAAATGCGAGCCATCACGTACAACATAAGGCAAAGGAAATAAAGCATGCAATATAAAGCAAGTAAGAACACCTCAACCATAGAAACAACCATCATAATATCAAATACCATAGTTTAATACATAACTAAATACACCAACTAAAATATAAGAAAGCATAAAGTCATACCCATATAAGTGGGAGAGCTTGGAGGAAATGTAAAATAACCAAAAACATAAACAACTAATACATGGAAAACCCCAAAAGATCGATCCCAAGCCATGGCTACCTCCTCCCTCAAACTACGATGACACTGCTCCTCGTCCCTCGAGTGTACATACCCAATGAACTGTGCAAGCTCCTCGGGTGTGTGCAAATGGAAAAGTGGACAGACATGACCTCCTCGACGTGGGTGCATCTCCAGGTGTCGAGCTAGCCTACGTTGTGTCACCGTATCCTCACTAGCCCTCCTGATATCCATGGGAACTGGAGGGCAGACCCTCTAAGAAAGGATGAGTAGGGGAATCCTCTGACGGATTGGTCTCTGAATGCCTTGGCGAGGAACGTACTCTGGGTAACCGCATACCCGAAGACGAAGGACGGCACGATGGTTTTGCTCATCACGGGGTCGCGTTCTCTCGAAGATCAAATTATCGCTATAGGGAGAGTTCGGGGTGAAACAAAACTGGAGACCGAGAATACAAATGGGCATCCCATGTATGCAAAAATACGCACGGCACAATGACCCTCAAAATGGTAGGACTAATGATCTAGATCATAGTGCACCTCCCACACGAGCATATCAACAAAAATCACGAACGACACCATCAAAATCTAAAGACGTAATGGGAAAAGAAGAAAGAAGGGGTGAGAATCTTGCTAAAGAGTTTCAATAGGGAATCCTCTATCCTAGTGTCATCGTTTACGTCCCAGGAACCTTGGGTTTATTATGAAAAGTTTATACATGCAAAGGTTCATTATGAGGTTTTCATAAAAGTAATTATCCAAGGTCCGTGTCTTTTATGATGAATCTTAATGCATATATGTAGCTTACCAAAACATGAATGCATGGCGATACTTTATGCAACAAACCAAATAAAACATCTCATCAATAACTAATTCTCATATAGGTGGCATGTACTTTCTCACAATCAACTTCTGTCTTTCATAAGCAAAATGCTTCTCGTCTTTTCTCATTTCTCAAACTTGTGACATTATGGTATGTAAAAATAGTAACCAACCCCTGATACTAGGCTATGAGCTCATACCTTAACTAGTCATCACTAGTTCTTACTTATCCTCTAGATAAGCATATCATAATCATAAAAATAATAACCCCGACTCCCAGAGTACGAGCAGAGGACCTAAGAAATCACCCATCATGGGACTTTCTTCCTTCTTCGAAACGCATCAACGGTTAAGACCAGTGACTTTGTTCGCTTTGGCAAGCTAATATCGATGCCCTCACAGTTTTACCTTCTCCTCACCATAGTAGGAGAAGTACATCTCAGTCTACGAAATGCATCATCTGGTTAAGACCAGTGACATTGTCCGTTTCGATATGGCTCCACGACCATACCCCCACGGTTTCCTTTCTCCTCACCATAGCAGGAGAAATGCATCTTGGCATGTCACAAATAAAAATCTTTCTTTAAGTCCCTCAAATTTGATGGAAATTCGGGAGCATAACGACTACACTCCGATTTCCTCAAATTTGAGTCATGCCACATAACTCAAATCACACATGTTGTTTTCATGAAATTTCTTAATCAAATTAATCTCTTCATTCAGGAGCATACCCTCCTAACTTATTCATATTTCGCATTCTTATGCATCTCAAGCATAGCATATCACATCATCACAACAACATGTCACCAACACACATATAGTCTCATACTCATGGCATTAACATATTCATATTCATCACAAGTATACCACTCGGTCTCATTCTCACATCACACCCCCTATCTCATGGTGTCTTATGTTTTGCCCCTTACGGGCCTTAAACTTATGTTCTAATGATTCTAACTTTCATTATGGATCTTTATTGCCCATAAGGGATCATTACTTATAATTTCCTCTAATGTTTATGCTTACTAACATAACCAAACAGCACCTCATCACTTTGGGTAGAATTTTGTCATATGATTACGGGTCCTAGAATCTCCGTCTTTGACCCTTTCTAAGTTTCATCTTTGCCTAAGGCTCTATAATCAACTCCTAAACCAATTATGAAGGATTCCTACACATAATAAACTCCTTAAGTCCAATTATGCTGGAACAGAATTTACAATTTGTGCATCTAAATGTTCTAGAATTCACATTTAAAGTCCTTTCTAGTTACTTGTTCTTTTCTAACTTCTCTAAATCGTTCCTTACTTCACTCAAACATAATTTTACACATTTAAACACCATAAAACAGAATTTATACAGTGGCCAAGTGCTCAAAGCAGAACTGAAAAATACAAGCATCATATTATCACATAATCTCATGATTTAAATGCATATAAGTTGCTAGCTTCTCTTGGAATCATTTTAGGAACTCAAAACTCTTTTAGAAACTAATTTCTCTCATTAAAATCATACAAAAATGAAAAAGGTTAGTAGCTAAATTATTTAGCTCAAGGAATAGATTTAAAACATAAAACTTTGTTCATAAGGTTCTTTAAATACACCTAAGCTTAGAAAAATTCCAAAACTTAGACTATGGACACTTATGATTAGATGAACTCATCTCAAGTTCACCATCATCATCACAAGGCTGAAATGGCATTCTTGAAATGCCTCCATTTTCTAAAACTTTATGTAAGATACTTGGGCAAGTCTTTGAGCTCTAGGATATTGAAGTGATGGCATAAACTTAAACATGCTATGCACTTGTTTTACTCTTCATTATAAAATAAAGTGAGAGCATAAAATAAATATGAGATGCAACCTCATTATTATCTTTAAAGATTAAGTGATGACTTGAAATATAAACATGAAATGCAAGCTTGGAAATTTAAACATGATAATGCAAGTTCATTTAGTTATTCTTGAGAGTTTAGTGATAACATCAAAATAAACATGCTATGCAAGGCATAAACATAAACATGTATACAACTCATTTTATCTTAACTAGAGCTCTTACAAGACTTTAGAGGAACATTATAACCTTAACCCAATATGTATCTTAACAACATAAAGTGAGCTTTAGAGTTCTTAGCACCAAGTCTTCAAAGAAGCCTTTGGTTTTGAACTTCATCATCAAGCTCAAGAAAATGGACACAAAACTCAACACTTGTCTAAACAAACATACAAAGAACTAAGTCATATTCTTTATTTTATTGCTCATGGGCTTCAATCTAGAGTAAAACTCTTAGAATGGCCGACAAACATTAAGGTTGGCAAGGGTAAGCTTAGAGCTCTTTGAAAACATATGATTAATTTTCTTAATAAAACTTTTAGTGATCTACTCAACATTTTTAACAAACTTTGTTTAAATAAAGGAAGAGGAAACCGAAACCATTAAAAGGAAAAGGAAGAAATACCAAAAACTTAAGCAAAGAAAAAGGAAAGAAACCAAGAGCATGTATGGTCCAAGACCAAGTTTTTCAAGCTTTAGAGGTTTCTCACATGGCATCACAAGACCATTATCTTGAAACCTCATCATCAAGCTAAAGTTTTTCTCATGAAAAGGCCTCATGGCCAAAAAAGAAAATAGGAGGAAAGGCTTGAAAAACCAAGAGGAAACTAGAACCTTTCTTGAAGAAAACAAGTAAAAACTTTGAAACAAAACCCCTACCTAAGGAAGTCTTTGAAAAGGATGAAAGAAAGCTTGATCCTTGAAGAAATGAGAAGACAAAATCTTCTCTTGGAGGAGGAGGAGGATTTGGCCAAGCAAGGTGTAACACCCTCCTAACTACTCTGGATTACTCAAGCATTAGCATCATAAATTAGGAGAGTATTACTCCCTGATTATACTATAGGCTAGTCGAGAGATATAAATAAATAAAATACAATAAAATAAAAACATAAGGTAAAGCAATCACCAAAGTTCCACTATATACATATACTTTGTACACAACTATCTTTACACATACCCAACCAATAGATAAGTTAGTACACCTACAATACCACATAGGGACTTTTATCCAAAAGACCTATCGGTAACATAAAGCCTAGCCTACTCATATTAAGATCAGCAAAAATTGTATACACATAAAAATGGATCTCATAACTTCAAATGGAATTAGTCTAGGCCGGCACGGTCCTATCACTACACTACAACTACATACAAGTCAAAAGTCCCTATAAATCTAGCATCCTCCTAGGCGAAACCGTTGGCCATCGGGATGATGGCCTCACCTCCACCGGGCATCGGGACCCTCCAATGGGTCTGAATCTGAGGAGGAGGATAAGAAGGTCCATCTCCAGGAGGGGGCATAGGTGGTGCAGCAGGAGGTATGAACACAACTGGGTATGCCATGTGAAGGGGCACACCATCAAAAGGGAAACCTGGGTCGAACTCCAGTGAAAACGGAGCACTGAAGAACGAGTGAAGAAAATATACGCTAGATCTGGGAATATGCTACCACATACAGTGAATCCAACTTTGCGTCATAATGCCACCTCCACTAGGCGAATCAAGAAAGAAGATCACGGTCATCATGTGGATCTGAGCACAATACAACATACATGCACATAGGGATGAGAATATTATAAAATTCTCAGTAGGTAATCCCGTTAGCATAGACAGGCCTAATTAATGAGGTTATTCATGTGAGTGATATTATATTATGTCCCATACAAAAATGCTGATAGAATTAGCAATAATAATCATACATATTATCTTATAAATAACCAACTTAATTTCATACCGTTACCTATTTTCTTTCATATAGGGAAGGCTTGATTTCACATGAGCAACATATGCAGTGGATAATTTTATAAAGGACAATAGACTGCTAGGACATGAGCTCATTCTTATTGTGATCATCGGACTTCATTTTTCCATTTCCGAATCACACACAGTTCTATTCCTAGCCGATACGTCTACCGACTCATACAATTCTTAGGGAAGTCCTTACTTTTGCCTTCCCTCTTTAACTCATATAAGCCTTGTTTCTGTTTTCCCATATGTTAAAACATGCCTAGTTAGAAGTTATAGATTCTCTTTTGTCATGCCACCGTATCAAGTATTTCTCTTTTTACAAGGCATAGCATACATCACTTGTAGGCATTCAATCACATTAGGGTCTCATTTATATCTCATGAATAACTCTTTAAAGTAACTAACATGCATAAATATAATTTATACCTGGACTAAGTGTCATTTTATCATCATTTTAGTGCAATTCTACCATTTCAGCACTTGGGCTGATTCACTATGCTAGTAGTAGCATTTTATTTCTATATCAAATGGCCAATTCATATGCCACAAAAATTCTCCATGACACTTCAACATGTTTATAATAACCTGTAAAAATTTCAGGACAAGTAGAGCACTCTAGCTACTTCAGTAAATTGCACAAATTTAGTGGTCAGGGACCACAAATTCACAGACCAGACCCGGATTCTTGGAATTTTTAACCCTAGCAAATGATTGAATTAGTGAACAATAAAATTCACAGTGATACCTCAATATGTTAGTAACTTCAGGTAAAAATTTCAAGGATTCATTCAATCATTTGCTATGATAATAAAATGGACAACTTTATGCTTCAGTTTCAACAACCTAGGCAGCATCAGTCACAATTTGGTTCTTGATTTTTTTGAGGTAGTAAAATTTAAAGTTAACACCCAAGAAAATTTATACAATTATTTTAAGATTTCAATTACAACATATAATTTTTTTAGGTCATGAAATCACCCAAAAATATATCAGAAAATTCGTGTATAATTTCTGCTCAGGATAGCCTGAACTCCCAGCCTAGTCCAGATTTCCTTTAGTGAAAACCCCTTTTTAACACCATCCAAACCCACCACCAAAATTCACACATCAATAACAATATATCATCAACCAAATACCATCAAAATTTTGAAATAAAACCAGGTACAACAGGATAGCAAAATTTTCAAGAGAAAGAACTATAGAAAACCCTACACTTGAAGGCTAGTCTATCTTTGTCTCTAACTTGCTTCAAGATGAGAGTCCTCCACTCCAAGACTTCCAAAACACCTTCAAACCCTCCTCTGACCAGTGATGGATGAGGTGAATATGATGAGGTTTGGAAATTCTAATCGGTTGTATTGGTAGAGATTGAAGTGTAGATCAATTTTAGTGAAGGAAGGTTTAGGTTTTGATGGCTCTAAGCTAGGGTTTATGGAATTTGAAAGCCAACTCAAGCTCTTGGCTATGGAGGAACCAGCTACTGCTTCTCTCTCCTGGAATGGCCGAATGGTTTGGCTTCTTGGAGAAGCTTTGGGTCATGTTTATCTTATAAGTAATGATGTCATAATGTTATGTAATAGTCTAGGATAGTTTCTAATCTTTAAAGATAAAAAGGATGGCTATGATTCAAGTTTTAAATTTTAAAATTGAATCTTAGCCATTCATGTAATGTAAAAAGATGAGGTTAATCATTTTGTAAAGGTTAAATTAGCTTTCGTGTTAGAAAACACACCGAAATTTCACCGGGTGGAATACCATACCCAGGTAATCCAATATTACCCGAAAGGTAATTCTAAGTATGAAATTTTCATTTCTAAGTATTTCTAACCTCATTCCCATATTTTCAAAATTTCGGCATCTGGTCCCTAATCTAGGGTTTCGCTGTCCCGAGTCCTGGGCCCGCAAAACACTATTCATGATTTTTTTTTTCTTTTTTTTTTCTTTTTTTTTATAGAATCATTGAATCACTCTCATCATTTCTATGTTATTGGATTTTTAAAATTCCAGCTAATAAAGCTATGTTACACAAGGAACTCAAGGAAGATGATTTTTCCTTGAGGAAGCAAGCTTAGATATGGAAAGATTAAGTGTTTGAGAGGTGTTTTGAGGTGAGGGAGTGGTGGTTTATGGTTGTTTGTGATGGTTTGTGGTGGCGGAAGGTTTTCTTTGTGGGAGGAAAAAGAAGAGCAAGATAAAGAGAACTTTGAGAGGAAATGCAAGAAAAAGCAAGAGAACTAAACTTGGCAAAGCTTCTAACGTGTAACCAAGTTCTTCAAGGCTTGGTATTTATAGAAATTTTGCAACATGGAGGCTGCACAAGAGAAGGAAGGCCGACGGCCTCTCATGGCTTTAGGGAGGAAAATATCTTCAACAATTGGTCATTCAAAGGCATGGTTGAAAGTATGGCTAGGTATGGCTCAAAGTATGGCTTGAGGTATGGTCTTTGAGTGAAGCAAGAATCAACATGTGACACTTTTCTTGGGGTGAATTTGGCCAGATTTACAACCCAAGGGAGAAGACAAATTGTTCATGTAATTGTGGTTTAATGATGTGTTTAGGTATTTCTTTGATTAAGGTTTTGGTTAGGAGTTTGTAAGAAAGTGTTTAGGTGAGGTAATGGTTAATTAAGGTTGTCAAGACTTGATTAGGAGAGTGATCTTGCTAGATTAACAATTTAAAATCATTCTTTTGGTCAAATGAGGTATGAGCATAATTCCTTAATGTAAGGAATTGGAGAGAAACATATTCAAGATTCCATGACTAGGAATCTTGAATCAAAGAATGTAATTAGAGTTTAACCAAGCAATCTTAGGTTCTAATTAACCTTAATAAATTATTTTGACTCTAGATTAATTATCGAAAGAAATTAATCTTCAATTAGAACCTAATATTGCTAGGTTTGCTTAATTACGTCATTAGACTCATTGTACACGTTCTAGGGGCAAAATGGTAATTTTACACTAAAATTGCTGGGACCTCCTGGCTCAACTAAACATCAAATATCACTCATAAATATCATTCCAAACTTTCTGGAAAAGTTTCGGACTCAAACGGCATTTTACCCGTAAAACGCAACAAGGATATTTTGGTCATCTTGAGTTGAAAGTTTGGAAAACGAGATTTTCACCTTGGATATCAAACATAACAGTTATAATTCCCTTCGAACATTTACCCATTGAGGACTGGGTCGGCTTCCTCGTATCAGATAAAAATGACCTCAAGGGCATTTTGGTCATTTGTACTCAAAGAAAAATCGGGCGTTACACTCCATGTTTGTTTTCTTTTCAAACCTTAACCTTAGCTTCTAAACTCCAAAACCCTAGCGTAAATCTCTGAAACTACAAACCTTATTTACTAAACTCCATTTGCTCTTCCTAATCTACAAAATTAATTTTTTAGAATTTTGATCCATCACCATTTCCACCTTGAGCCATCATGCATCATTACTAAAAATAAGGATTAAGGGCTAGTTGGAAGAGTTTGGAGTGAAAAAAAATCATTTTGGAGAAATCATCTTAAGGCTTAAAAGTTTCAAAAGTAGGGTGTTGGTAACATTTTCTTTTGCAAATATGTCTTTGAGAAATATTAAAAGGTTGAACTTGATATTTTTTGTTTCATTGCATGTGTATACATAGATCTTGATATGCTTCCATAGATGGAGTAGTTTGATGCTATTAGAAAATTACTTTTATCAAAACGAGTTTTAGATTGTATTGTTGGAAACTTAGATTTTTCATTAGCAGCAAGTGTTTCATGATTTTTCTTAAGTAGTAGAAGATATCCTTTTGACTTGAATTTTTATGGTGAATTCCATGAGTTTTTTTAAGTCTATTGGAGCTCTTTTGTTAAGCTAACATGTTAAGCTATTTTTTGTTATGGTTGCTATATGAATAGCCAGTTTGAAGTTCTAAATTTTTCTAATATTTTTACTATATCAAATGATCAAATTTAGCTCTAAAATTTTTACAAATTGTTGTAGACACCTTGACGTCCAACCTTGAATTTTTCTAGGAATCGTTAAGTTCATTTGTTGTGGTAGTAAAATTAGAAATTCTAACTGTTGGCTGAATATAGGTGGTTACGACAACCTAATTTGCAAAATTTTGTAAATATAGATAGAAACCCTTTTGACTTTAAGTTTTTACAAGGTATTGTGGAAACTTAAGGTGACTTGGCTCTGTTTTCCATTGTTTGATATGTAAACCAATTATGTTATTGAGATGTGAAATCTGCCTATTGTGCTGAAAGTATACAAATGCCTTAAATTGATGATATAATGGTATTTGATACTAGTGTAATGTTAATACATAAATATGTGACTTATGATATATAAATGCATGCTAGATGAATCAAGATTAGTTTATGAGGCATGATTGTAATTGTTTATTGATGAATGGCTATATGTGACCAATGTATGCATTTGAAAAGAAAGAGAACATATGAACTTCAATTTTGTATGTTTTGACATATGGATTAAAAAAAAAAAAGAAAAGACTTATGCCAAAAGAAGAGGAAGGCAAAAAGAGGAACTTCCTCAAATGAAGGGGAAGGCAAAAAGAAGAACTTCCCTTGAAATATTATGAGTCGGTAGACGTAGATACAACTAGCTAGGAATGGATCTGTAAGATTTGAAAATGGAAAAAAAAATCGATGATCATGTATAGAGCTCAATTCTGAAGCGTCTATTGCCCATATGTGGTGTTATCCATTGAAAACAATTAGTATAAACTAAGTCTTCTCTATGTCGATAAAAAAGATAAAGCACAGAATTGAGTTCTTTGGTTATAGGAAGATTATATGATGATTCATTGATCTTGCATTTGTTTTACACAAACTTTTATGATTGAAATTATTATTGATGTTATGATTATGTATGGGGGTGCCTACTGAGAATTATATAATCTTTTCACCCTTATATTTGTATGTATCTTGTGTTATATTCAAATTCTGGAGATGTTGTCATTGGTGATCTTCATTGACTCGCACAATAGGAGTAACATTACGATCCAATTTTAGACTCGCTATTTCTCATGGCCTACTCCTATATCTGAGTGTACATATTCATCAGCCACTCTTTCACTTAGTATCTTTTCAGTGCCTTTTTGGACCCAAAGTTTCCATATGATGGTGTGCCTTTGCATTTGGCACACCCGATTTTATTTATACCTCTGCATGCACCATCAGGACTCCCTATAAGGAATGCTTCATCACCTTCATCCTCTCTTACTTCAACTACTCTACCTACTCAGGTGCTCTAACTAAAGGTGATGACATCATCCCGATGGCAAATAGTTTCCATTAGAGGGATTAAGAGATACTCAGGAATCCCACTGCCTATATAGCTACTACCTAGCTTAGAGACTTGTGAACGTATGGACAACTTTGTTTATTGTTGTTATGGCCCTTTATATGTGTATGTTTTATGGTTATTGGTAGAGGAGGATTTATCGAGACTCTTAATGTATTTTGGGGTTAGTTCTGAGTAGTTTTACTAGTAGTTTGACTTAGCATCCTAGAAGATTGTATATATCTCTGACTTGTTAGAATACTGTTACTAATGATCATCATGATGTGTATATATACATATCAATGGGCTACTGATGAACCACTTTAATACTTTATATAATCGACACAATGTTTGTTATATTTTATTTTATACCCTACGACTAGTATAAGTTAGGTAATGTAAGTAACGCTACTCTAATTATTGTGTTAATATTCGAGTAAACACATGGTAGTTAGGAGGGCATTACACCTTTCTTGCTAGTTTCCATAGCACATTCTAGCATGTTGGCTTGCCTGGCCAAAGATAAAATTTTTCCATCCAAGGCCTTGGCCTGTAAACTGGCTTCTTAGTGCACGCGGTTTGTAAAGCAGCTTCCAGGCGGGTTGATTAAGGTTCCAAGTGATCCAACTCAATTTGCAACAAGGCCATTTCCTCATTAATATGGGCAATACAGCTATTGACCTGTTGTTTTTCTTGGACCAAATTTTCATGTGTAACATCCTTCCAAGCACAACCTCATCCTTAAGTCATGACATCGTACTCAAGAGTTATTACTTATTAATTAGCGGACCTTTCTTAAATATCTATAGTAAGCTCAATTAACGTGTATAATAACTAACTAAAATTCTATTAAAATATATAACAAAGAAATACAATATTTATTGAATACATAGTTAAGTACAAAAGAAACTCTTCTATGAGCTTTGATACATATATATCCCCTATTACATTTACATACATATAACTCCAACTAAGTACAGCAAAATAAAAACATCAACTACTAAGCTACTACAATCCCGAGCTCTTCACGTAGCAGCCCCATTATTCTCTAGATCAACCTGGAGGCGACACAGGAACACAAAAACACATAAGGGTGAGAATTATACAATTCTCAGGGGCAACTCCCCAGTTACACAATCATAATGTCATCGTCATCGCCCAAGTCACTTCGGTTTATCAAGAAAATGTGATCATACAATACATATTAAAGATTCATTTTAAAGTTCTAAAATCATCCCTCAGAAGTGGATAGCTTTTAACAATCAATCACTTAGTAAGTAATTCTAATCAAAAGATTACATATGATATGATTATGCATATGCTAAATGAAGTGAAATTATCCCAAAGTGACCTGGTTTCACTTATAGTCATAGAAATCAAATCAGGACATTTTTCTTTTTATTGACATAGGAAATACTTAGTTTATATTCTTAGTTTTTACCACATGGTATTTATAGTGGATCACACCACACAAGGGAAATCAAAGTTTATTAAGATTGAGCTTATTCCTATATGTGATCATTGGACTTCATTTTTTCCTTCTCCAATCTCATACAGATCTATTCTTACCGACGTCTACCGACTTAAAATATTCTTAGGGAAGTTCCTCTTTTTGTCTTTCATTCATTCAACCTAAGTCTTGTTTCTATTTTTTCCATGTGTCAGAACATGGACGATTGAAGTTTATACATTCTCTTTTCTTTTTCAAATGCATGCATAAAGCATATGTAGGCATTCATTCACAATACAATTTCAATCATGCCTCATAAACCACTCTTTACCTCTAGCATATATTTATATGTCACAAGTCACATGGCCAAATAGTTAACATCAAATATTCATGTTATACTAGAACCAAAATGCCATTACATTATCAATTCAAGGTTTAGGTTCATTTCTAGCAATTGGGTAGATTTCACACCATTGTAGCACAAATTTATTTGCACACCAAACAATCAATTTAGAGGCTATAAAAATTACCCAAGACACTTCAATGTTTACACAACGTTCCATAAAAATTTCAGAGCAAAAGAATTCTAACTATGTTAACAAATTAGACAAGTTTGGTGCTTAGAAACCACTTAACCTCAGCTTAGAAGTTGAAATTCATAATTTTTAACCCTAGCAAATGATTTAATAAATTCAAAATAAAAATCAAAGTAACACTTCAAGATATTTTCAACATGGTATAAAAATTTCAAAGGAAAATTAGATCATTTTCTATGGTAAAAAAATTAGACAAAATTGTAGCTTTAGTTCCAATAATCCAGCCAGCGTAGTACTATGTCAGTTCTTGATTTTTTTTAAAGAAGTTAGAGTCCTTATCATACACCATGAAAATTCATACAGTTGCCTTAGGATGTTAGCTTCAACATATAATTTTTCTAACTCATAAAAATACCTACAATTCACTCAGAAAATTTGTGATCAGTGGCTATCCATATAGAAACTAAAAATCCAGCAGCATGACTAAAAATCTCTTTTCACAAAAATGAATTTTCCACAACAACAAACCACTCCACCTATGCAAATACATCAACATCTATATATCATCAACCGATTCAAATAAAAATATTCAGTGAAATCAGTAAGAAAATCACAAAAATAAAGTTGAAGTAAAAGAGGTTTAAAATGCCCTACTTTGGTGGCTTTAGGGGTCTTGGCTCCAAGGGTGATCCAAAAAGGATTTTGCTCACTTCAGGGCCTCCAAACCAACATCAAAATCTCCCTTAGATAGTAGGATATGAGATATCAAAGTGAGAAGCGGTGAGGATTTCAAATTCCAATCAGTTGGATTGATAGATCTTGATGAGTAGAACAAGTTTTATGAAGGGATCTTGGTGTTTTAGTGATTTTGAGCTAGTGTTTTGGGGATTTGAAAACAAGAATGAGGGTTTGGGAGAAAGACCAATGGAGGAGGTGTTCTTGGAGGGTGCTGGCCGAAATTGATGATGATGGAGTGATAAGGTTGGCAGTTTGTAGTTATCTTGGGTTAGATATAGTAATTAAGTAGTCAAAATGGGTATTTCTTTCTTATTCAAAAAGAAATAATGAAATGGATGACTAGGATTTGATTTGATAGTCAAAGAATGAATCTTGGCCATCCATTTGGCTTAAGATAAGTGACTCACTTTAACTTGGGGAGCAAGTAGGTTTTTTGGTGTTAAAATTGAACACCAAAATTCCAACTAACGGATAAGATATTGGTTCCGAGAAATATAATAAATGAGAGGCAATGATTGAAATTTAATTTTCAAGATTCAATCCTTGTCATCCACTTGGCATAAAGTGGTTGGTAAAGGTTACTTGGCCACCAAGTAACTTGTACGGTGTTAAAAATCACATATCAAAACTCTATCAAATAGGTAAAACACCATACCCAATAATCAAACATTACCCGAAAACTAATTCTAGGTATAACTTCTCATTCCTTATCATTTCTAACCTTAACCCTCTCTTCTCAGTCCTGGAATTTCCTGTCCTAGATTTAGGGTTTTGACTTCCATGGGCCTGGGGCCTATGGGGTCACTATTCACTACGGTCGAAAATTTGTTTTTTAACACATCCATTGGGTCATCGTCATCATTACTAAAACTTAGATTTTTGAAATTATGACTAATAAGGATCAAATCAATTTTTAAATAATTTTTAGGGTGTTACATCATGCATAACCTGGGTTGCAGGAAACTCATTTAAAAAGACTTCTTATATTAAAAATAGAATGAATGGTTAAGATTAACTAATATTAAAAATAATATTATATTGAGATTTAAAATAATTTTTCTTACAATTATTTTTGCCCATTTACCCTTATGTTACTAGCTCCCCTGTCATCGATGCTTGCCCTTGTCCTTAGGACCTCCATCATTACAGCATAGCATTATCAAAGCCACTCACATCAAGACTTCAGTTCGTATGCCGTGCACTTTGGCATTAGGCATGCTGCAGCATGTGGTGGTGGTGTTAGAGCATAGTGACGTGGATGAATGAGTTTTCTGATCTTGATGAGTTGATTGGGGTGCCACTGTTGAGGTGGAGAGGTGCTTAGAAACCTACCTAATTTGAACAATGTTCCTAGATGGGGAACTTGAAGGATTCTCCCTTGAGAGCCTTGGATCATTATGAGCTTCAATGCAAAGGTTCCATTTAGTTTTAGACTTTTAATTTAGTGAATTTTACAACTTGAACCAGAGGAAAGTGGAAGCAGAGATGTCTTCTAGTTCTGGATGTTAATTGTATGGAAGCATATGCAAACCATTTCATTTCAATGTTATTGGGTAAAAGTATTACGTATTCACGAGAAGAAGCGATTTGGGTTCTCTTAACCCTTATCATGGAACTAATCGAATTTGCAGGGATGGAATTGCTACAATCGACATAGGGGTAGCAATAATGAGAGGGAGGCGGTCACTAGATCTCCATTTTCTATTTTCAAAATTAATTATTATAGCATAAAATGATGTTTAAACATTGTATCCAAATATCATTTGATGGATGAACTGGACAAGGTATTGGGAAGATGATTTGCGTTCAAGTGAGATCATGGAGGCGCTGGGGAGGGGGAAGAAGGAAAGGAGAAAGAAAGGTTGTGAGAAAAAAGTAAAGATGGGTAAAAATGTATTTTCAGTCATGATTTTTTAATTTTATATTACCTAGATCATGTGTTCCCAAACTCATCTTTCTTCACCACCGACTTTGCCTAGAAACCTAACCTTTTTAGTTTTCAATATATGAAGCTCCTCAAGCTACAATTCACTTGCCATCTTACGCTCTTCATCAGTTTTGATAAGCCAAAAGGAATCATCTAGCTCCAAGGCTAGCTTCATGCAAAAATAATGTCAAATGGCTAGAATTTCTGAGTCAGGAGAAGCAATAACTTGAAGAAGGGCCTTTAATAGGCCCTAAATCAACCCAATTTCAGAAAAGGATTCTGAGAGTAACACCACAATAGCAAAATGTTGAATGGCTTGGCATGATCCTTCTCTCCTGAGAGAGGCATACGAATGCTAAAGTAAAAGAGTAATTCATCCTTGTCAATAAAAAGCATCACCCTAAGAAGTAAGAGTAATTGGACCAACCATAATAGCCAGAGGGCTTGAAGATTGCCTGATAGGAGAAAGGGAATAATGCTTAGTCTCAACTAGGGTAATAGTCTCCTCAGGAGCCAGTTTGTAGCTATATTAGATTATGTGTCACTAGGCTTAGGACTAGAAACCACTTGAGAGTTGAGACTTCTATGGCTGAGAGACACATTGTCCTCCAAATCCTCTTATATCTCTAGCATTGTTTCCCTCTCAGGAGTTACCGAGGAGGAGAGTTTCCTTTGACTCCTTGTTCTTGCTGGGAAGGTGAGGCCATATCATATCTTTTTTTGTTGTGACATTCCACCTATGACAAAAAGGAGATATATGCTAAGAAGGTCAAGCAATAAGAAAGGGGAACTATAAATTCAAAAATACCTTAGGAGAAGGATTTGGAATTAATACAACAACAGCCAAGGCAGTCATACTAATAGGAACAACATCAAAGGCTTGTCAAGTACTCCTTTGCAGGGTTGTAGGCCTTTGGGCTACATCCACTGTGGTTGGACTTGAGTTAATAGTAACAAAAGAAGCCAAGTGAGGGAGAATAAAGAACATAGGTGGCTAGCGAAATAAAGACAAGGATAGATTGTACCTAAGGAGACTTGAAGAGCTTGTGGCCTATGAGCCTTTGGTCTAGAGGATAGGATGACCAACTCTATGGAAAGCTTATTCAAAATAAGGAAGAGGTCAATAGGATCGCAATTGGAAAGATCATTGCCCACCACAAAGCAAGTTTGGTAGTAGGCTAAGGGCAAACTGAAATGGCTTGAACTCAAACTTGTCAAGCGGTGATGATTAAGGCCCTTAACTTCATCGATAGCCTTTGAAGAAGGAGTAGCCAAGGCTCTTCCCACTGCCTTAAAGTGAAACAGCACAGAACCCTTTGAACAAAACCCAATTAAATGGTAGAAAGGTTGGCATAGTAAGGCTAGATGAGAATTACTATATCTAGATGTGGGATCAACTCCATTACAAAGATCTCTAGCCATAATGACACTAGCCCAATGGGGCTGATAGCTAGCTCATATGTAAAAGCTTACAACAAGTCCATGAGAACAACTACCCTATTTCACAATAGATGAATGGACAAGCATCTATAAAAGTTCTTTTGTCCATTCTAAATAGTTGTTCCACAATCTGGTAAGTTGTTTGGGTAAAGGTACATCCCTAAATTTGTTAATGTAATAGAAGTGTCCAAGATAGGAATCACAACTTCCCTCTATAACAAAAAAGGTGCAAAAGTACTCATTCACCTAGAGGTAAAGAAACCAAGAGTGGTCTGATGAAAGCTAACAGGAGAAGAGGTCTTGAGGTGGCTAATCCATTAGTTCATACATTTGTATATTAAAGATAAAAACAAAGGGGCCAAATTTACTAATCTCACAAAGATAATGGTAAAGTAGAAAGTAGCGCGAAAATGGGGGATGAATTGTGCTTCACACTATTTATACTTTATGAAATGCTAAACAAAGTTTATCAAGTTTTTCACTTGAAGGAGTGAAAATAGTTGTTTGAGATCTTTAGAAAGTAACTTTCTAATTGATTTGAAAAACTTAAAGCTTCAGGCACACTTTTGAAATTGTTTTAAAGCAATGCACAATATCAATAAACACAAATGTTGAATAATAAAGAGATTAAAAGAGAGAGATATTACTCAAAGATTTTTATTGGTTCGGCCAAATATTGTCTACATCTAATTCTTAACAACCTATTGAGTTCCATTAAATCTCTTTCTCAACCTAGAGAAAGTGAGATTGTCTTTGTATACCCTTCTCAAGATATTTCCAATGAGTAGTAATTCCAATTTACTCTCACTCAAAGTAGTCTTTTTACTAGCCTCTCCAAGCTAACCTTACAATGATCACTATTGAATTAGGGTACAAAATTTTGATTTTTGGTTGGTTCTCTCTAACAAATAACACTCAATTTTTTCTAAATAAAATAGTGTGTGCACTCAAACTTGAAAGACTTTTTTTCTAAGTTCTTTCTCAAAAGAAAGTGTTATCTAATAAGCACTAGAAAGAAGATTTCTAACACAAAAATAGATTACAAGAAGTAATGAACTTTTAGAAATGAGTATTGACATGCTTCAATGTTCTTATGCAAAAAGTCTTCTTTACATATGAAGGCCTCTTCCTTTTATACTTGGATTTCAAATATAATCATTTCCTCCTAATTTTGCTTCCTCTTGACATATGTTGATCTTCTTTTTGTGTCCTATGAATTATCCTCTAGAAGTGTAGTTGAATGTTAGCATTGTCTTTTGTAGGGTACGTTGTTAAATGTGGTTTCTGAATAGAGCTTCAAAAACAACTTCTACTTTTTGAATATGGTTTTTGAACTTTTTCTTCTAGAAAGTTAGAACGTTGACCAAGTACAAAAGCAATGTGCACTGTCAATACTTTACTAAGCTGACTTCATGAATTTTCCTTCCTTTTCTATAATCTTAGCATAGTTTCTGAATAAAGTGTGCTTTTTGAAGTAGCTTTGTAGCTTCTAATCTTCATGTTGATATTTTTTTATTGACTCTGAACTTGACAAGGATCTTTTCATCATTTAGAAAGTCTTCAGAGTTGATTCCTATTGAGATGGAAAGTTGTATGATACGCTAAAAAAATCTACCTTTTTTAATGAGATCACATTTTCTAAACTTGGAGATACTTTATAATGCTTGATAGTGCTTTCTTAGTCTCTATCATATATTTGTTCACTTTCTGAACTATTTTTCACATTATTTAAGCTTTGAATCTCTTTGAATGAGATTATAATCATATTAAAGCATGACATTGTGAAAAGTATATCATCAATTGAACTTATATGAAATGAGAACTGTCTTGTTTAGTGCTACAAAAACTCAATTTAAATGTTAATGCTTTATACAAAACATTTTAACAAAATTTGCTTTGTTATCACTCAAAACACAAGCTATAGAGCTTTCTAAAGGGTTTTGGATCTAACAAATGGTTGGGACATAATAGTTGTATGAGTCAACTAATTGGAGGGACCTGGTGCAAAGAAAGAATTTGCACATCAGAAAATAAGGAAAGCATGATGCTCAGCTTTAGAAATAGGGCTAGACATTTAGTTGTGTTGGCCAAGAAACAAATGGTAAGGGGCATTATTTCCTTTAACTAGACAACCTTGGCTGGCAAAAGAGATGTTGTATAAGGTTCGAATCTCATCGCCTACTACAAGGAGGCCTAAGATAGCCGCTACATCATATAAGGTGGGAGTATAAATGCCAAAAGGAAAAAAACAAAGGCATTAATGGAAACATTCCAAAAATCCAAAAGGCTAACAAGAGATCCCCATTTAGGGAAAACTCTTGTTTGGAAAAACATAATCTATAAGCTCCAAACAATTCAGAAAGCGTTAATGAGCATGTTTTGAATGGCATCAAAACCAATTTAAGGAAAATATTTTGAAGAACGACTAATGTCTACCTTGAGATTCTTGAAGTAGCAAGCAAGACATACCGTTAGCATAATACGGCTCCTATAGCAAAGATAATTTCACTTTACATGTGCAAACATGATTTATCTTCAATAAAGAAATAGGGATTAAAAAGAAAGTGATAATTATATCATGAAATCTGCATACAAATGCCTAACGAGTTAAAGAAAATCAACATGTACAAGAAACTAAGGCACGGGTCTTCAAATAGAAGCATGGACTTCAGATAGCACTAACTTCAGAAAGTAGACTTAGATTGAAGATATATATCCATCCCTAAAGCCAATGTGTTCTACTACCTTCAATCATCATGATCGTAATCAAATTATCATCAATAAGCTCAAATTGAAGACCAAAAAACCAAGGATATAAAAGGAACTAATCCGTACTTCAAAAAGTGCACTTTGTAACATCCTCCAACATCATCCTTAAGTCATGACATTATACTTAAGAGTTGTTACTTATAAATTAGTGGACCATTTTTAATTATCTATAGCAAGATCGATCGAATCGTGTAGTAACTTATTTGTGGTCCTATCAAAGTATATAGCAAAGAAACAGAGAGTATTTATTTAATACAACATTAAGTACAAAAGGAAGCTCTCCTATGAGCTTTAGTACATATATGTTCTCTATTACATATATAGACATAAACACATGACTAAGTACAATCGATACAACCTGAGCCTTAAACTCCTGGAAATTCTCTTTCATGCAGCCTCCTTGTTCTCTAGGTTAATCTCTAGACGACACAGGAACACAAACACGTAGGGATGAGAATTATAAAATTCTCAGTAGGCTTTCCCCAAATACACAACAATAATTTCATCGTCATCGTCCAAGCCACTTTGGTTTATTAAGAAAATATGGTCATGAAACATTTATCAAAGTTTCATTTTAAAGTTCAAAAACCATTCTTCCGAAGTGGGTCTTTTTATTATTCAATCACTTAATGCACACATATCAAAATGTTCCATCACATAGTAAATCATCCTAGGCAGACAATTCAAAATAACATGAGTATGCATATGACACATACAGTGAAATTATCTCAAAGTGACATGGTTCCACTTATAGCCGTAGAAATCAAATGAGTGCATTTTTCTCTTTTCATTTACATAGGAAAGACTTCGTTTATACTCTTAGTTTATACCACATGGTATTTATAGTGGATCACACCATACAAGGGAAATAAGCTTATCAAGCTGAGCTCATTCCTATACATGATTATCGGATTTCATTTTTTCTTTTCTAAATCTCAACAGATCTACTTCTAGCCTACGTCTACCAACTCATAATATCTCTAGGGAAGTTCCTTTTTTTGCCTTCCCCTTTTTATAACATAAGTCTTGTTTCTGTTTTGTCCATATGCCAGAACATGCATGATTGAAGTTTATACGTTCTCTTTCTCATATAACTGCACCATGTACTTTGCTTTTCTCAAATGCATGCATAAGCCACATGTAGGCATTCAATCACAAGTGATTTCAATTGTGCATCATAATCCAATCTTTAAAGTCACTAGCACGCATTCATATACATCATACTTGAACCAAAAATGCCATTACATTACAATTCAAGGCTTGGGTTCATTTCTAGTAATTGGACAGATTTCACACCAATGTAGTACAAATTTATTTGCATATCAAAAAATCAATTCAGAGCCTATAAAAATTCTCTAAAACACTTCAATGTGTCCACAAGGTCATGTAAAATTTTTAGAGCAAAAATCATTCTCTAACTATGTTAACAAAATTCTACAAATTCGTGGTCAGAGACCACTTAATCTAGCTTAAAACGAAAATTCATAATTTTTAACCCTAGCAAATGACTGAATCAATTCAGAGTAAAATCATGGTTGAACTTCAAGATGTTTCCAACACTCTATAAAAATTTCAAAGTAAAAATCAATCATTTACTATGGTAACAAAATTAGTAAAATTCACAGCTTCAAGTCCAACAATTCATGTAGTAGGCATAGTCTTGGTTCATGATTTTTTTAAAACAGTAAGGGTACAAAACAAGGCTCAAGAAAATTTGTGGGGCTACCTTAGGATGTTAAATTCAACATATAATTTTTATAGCTCATAAAAATACCTTCAATTATACCAGAAAATTCGTGACTAATCCCCTTCCTAGGAGAAATTTGAAAATCTAGCAGCATAGACCAAAACTCCTTTTGAATAAAATGATTTTTCCACAACACCAAACTACTCCACCTATGCAAATACATGTATATCTATGTGAAATCATACATTAGAACCAAAAAATTCAAAATTTCAACAATTGAAAATCTAGAAAAACAGAAATGAACAAAAAGAACATAAAACCCTACTTTGCAAACTTTAGAGCTTTATAACTCTAGATGTGTTCCAAGTGATTTCTCTTCACTTCAAGGCTAGCAAACTAACTCCAAACCTTCCCTAATTAGTGAGGTAATAAGGTATCAAGGTTTGGATTGATGAGGAATTGAGATTTCAATCGGTTAAATTTGTAGGTTATAAGGAGTAGAACAAGTTTGGTGAAGGAAGCTTGAGGTTTTAGTAACTTTAGGCTAGGTTTTTTGAAGCTTGAAGCTTATTAATTGAGTTTTGAGAGAAAGAACAATGGAGGCTATAATTGTGAGTGGTTTGGCCGAAATGTTTGGTCTTAGAGTGATAAGGTTGGGTAGCTTATATTTATCTTGATATAAATGTAGTATTTATGTAAGGAAGTGTAATTTTCTTTCTTTTTGGAAAAGAAATGATATGAATGACTAGGATTTGATTGGATAGTCAAAGAATGAATGTTGGTCATCCACTTGGCTTAAGATAAGTTGCTCACTTTAGCTTGGTTAACAAGTAACTTTCTGTGTTAAAATCGCACACCAAAATTCTACCGAACGAATGAGGTATTGACTCTTGGGTAAAACATAATAAATGAAAGGTCAAGATTAGAACTTTCTTTCAAGTTTCAATCTTTGCCATCCACTTGGCAAGATATGATTGGTAGAAGTTACTTGGTCACCAAGTAACTTTTATGGTATTAAAAACCGCATAAAAAATCTACTGAACGTACAACATCGTACTAGGTAATCAAACATTACTCGAAATTATTTTTCAGGTATAAAATCTTAATTCTTAACCATTTCTAACCTTAACCCTGCCTTTTCTCAGTCATGGGTATCTCTTGAACAGGTTCTAGGGTTGACAGACAGGCCGTGAGGCTCGCAAAATTACTACTCATGTCCAACCCAAAATGTTTTTTTAACACGCCCGTTGGGCCATCCTCATCGTTACTAAAACTAGATTTTTGAAATTATGACTAATAAAGCTCAAATTAATTTTAAAATAATTTTTGGGGTGTTACACACTTCACAATAAGACGCTGCACTCTATTGAAAAAGGAGGGAAAATTTGAAATTCAAATTTGAATTCAAATCCGTAACTGCATGTCGTCTCCTTTGCCAACTTAGTCAACCATTTCTAGTTTCTAGAAGGAAGTGTTCAGAAACCATATTTAGAAAGTAAAAAGTAGTTTTTGAAGGTATTCTAAAACCTCTATCTCACAATGGTTTCTACAAGAAATTTGACAAAAGACAGGCTATACTTCTAGACTACTTTTCAAGGCACAAACAGATGATTAACACGTGTCACTTGGAGAACTGATCAAGGCAACAGTCACAAAGGCATAATGTCTATAAATGAGTGCTGAGCCTAAAAGGATAGATTCGAATGTTACACAAGTGCTAATACGCTGCAAAATTTTCTCCTCATCATTTCTGTGAAGTTCATTACATCTTGTAATTAGTTCCCTGCTTGTAAAATCTTCTTCTACATCCTAGACTTACATTCTTCCTAGGAAGAATTATTAGAAAGAAATCATTCAAGTTTTTCCATATCCATTTGTTGTATATCTTCAGGAAACTTGAGTGTAGGTTAGTTTGAGTGGCAACCCCACATACAAACCTCTTGTAACCTCGATCTAGTAGTAATCAATGTGAGATAGCTTGGAGAGGCTAAGGTAAAACTACTTACAATGTGACAATAAGGTGTTTTTCCTGGTTAAGTTTAGCTTGGAGAAGCTAGTACAAGTGTAAGGACTCATCTTTTTGCCTTGTCTCTAATAAAATAATAAATTGTGAGTAATCAGTAGGGAGTTTGAAAATTTCAACAGGCGCGGTTATGATCAAAACAATATAAGGATTTGAAAATAAAAATAATTTAATATTATTAAAAATTCAATATAATAATATTATAACCATAGATATAAAATAAGACAAATAAGTGGTATAAGGACATTGAAAAATAATGATAAGGTTAAACAAATATTTTTAACCAAGTAAAATTATTTAGGTATTTGATCGGTTACCAAAATGGTAACAATTGGTACACTAAAATGGTAATAACCGGTACACCAAAACATTGAGTCTAGTAAAAATAATGGATATTATCAGATCCCAGCTAATGTTTACCTATGACAATTAAATAAATATAGATATTTCTAATACTGATACAAGGCAAATTGATCGGAAATAATACTTTCCTTACTTTCTCTCCAAGGTAAGGAATTTATAAAAAGAATAAAAAACAAGGAAATGATATTTCTTCTCGATTAGTTCAAAGAACCACGTTTTTTCCATCTTTCTTCTTCGTTCTTTTGTCTTCTTCACTTCTCCATTTTCAAAATTCTCTCAGGAAAAACTCCATCAAACCACCATAACTACAAAGGATACTCCTAGGTAAGCATCTAAACTACTTCAAGAACATCTTCTCTACATCAAGATCAATTGAAAACTTTGTTTTTCCTTGCACTTGGTCCTTGTGGCAGCACAAAACAGGGGCTGAAAAGGGGGTTTGAGGCTTGGTTGGAAAGGAAAAACTAGAGGAAAAGGTTGGAAGGAGGTAGGAAAATTATTCTAGTCTTTTACTTCATATGATGTTTAGCCATTTTGCTACGATAAGTGCTTGAACTTTGTTGAGGTTATACTTGTTGAAAATCTAAAACCAACTTTTAGAATTTATGATGGATTAAGTTGTGATGAGATTATGTATAATAAAAACCTGAATTTTTATTTCATAATTTCAGAATTTATAAGTGCTTAGATTATTAGGAAATCTTGTATATTGGAATTTCATGTGCTGGAATTTTATATGCTAAAATTTTATAGCATTAATTCTTGATTTGTATGAGATAAAAGGCACTAAGTGGGTATGTGCTGGAATTTTCAGCATTAATTCTTAGGTTGTATGATCTTGCTATACATACAAATCAAAGCTTGGAAAAATGGTAGCAAGACTTGGCTTGTATCTTCGAAAATTTAGGAGCAATGATTGTCCAAGAAACTTGGTTTCTTTTCCTTGAAATTTATAAGAATCTCATCATGAAGAGTTCTACAAGTTATGATGATATAAAATCTCATAAAAGATTAGCAAATTTTCAGAAAAATCTCATAATAATCTAATAGATTTTTATAAAAAATTCTCATAACAGTTTAGTAGATTTTATGGAAAATCTCGTAAATGTTTAATTTTTTCAGAAAAATCTCAAAAAAGTTTAGTAGACCTTTCAGAAATCTCGTAAATGTTCTTCTAGCAAAATCTCATAAAAAGTTTAGTAGATTTTAGCGATAAATCTCATAAAAATTTAAGAGAAGTTACATAAGAAATTAAGAGATTTTGAGCAAAAAATGTCATAAGAATTCAGGAGATTCTAAGAATATCTCATAAGAAATTCAAAAGATTTTTAAGAGAAAAGTCTTCAGGAATTAAGAGACTAATAGAGAAAATCTCATAAGAATTAAGAAGATTTCAAGGAAATCTCAAAGCAAGAGTATGAGATATAAAACTATTAAGAAGAGATTTCTCTTGAGAATCATAAGATTTCCTAAACCAATATTAAAGATCCTTATGAAAAGAGAAAACTTAAGAAATAAGCTTTATATAATATTAATTACTTAATGGTAAGCTCATGGATTCACGGATAGTAGTAGACGTGCTACGCCCTTAGAACTATATCAGATTGTAATCGCAAGGCATCACATCATTATGAGAGAAGGGATGTACTAGAAAAAATAGCGAGGCTATTTAGATGAGATGTAGTAGACGTACTCCATCTAGTGAACTATATCAGGTTGTAACGCGATGACGTTACATCGTTGACAGGACGATCCACAAAGAAGTATATCAAAAAAGTCCTATGAGTTCTACCATTAAGTTTAAAATTATCTAATAGAATTAAGTCACAGAAAATAATGATACTAACTCCTGAGACTTTTATATAAACAACTGAAAATACATTTCTTATTTTGCATTAATGTTGAATATCATTGAGTAATAGACTAGTACTTTCCTACTAGGAATCATTGATTATCATCCTGTTGTATGATGTATTTTATATAAATGGCCTCGATCGTGTTCTTTCTTAGATGCCTAGTTGCAAGTGGTATTATGAACAGTTAGGGTCACTATACCTGGTCATCTGTATCGTATTTATTTATGTACTATTTGCTCGCCCTTTGCTACTCCTATGAGTCCTACTTTTGATCCAACATCCTTTTTCCTACTTTTCCGTTGTATATGACTCATGCACAACCACCATAGCCTATTGATAATGTTGAGTTTGATTGTCAAAGGAGACATCTTCTGGTTCCTCTACTCCTTCCTGGCGGTAGTGGTGACTGGCAAGGTTGCCTAGCTGATATGCCTAATAGGACTCTCTCCACTTACTTGATTGGCTTAAGGTCCCTCATATTACCTGACTATCATGGGCTCTTACATCTGACCTTTTGATAAGCCACGACCGAGGAGTTAGGTTTATCTGTATGTAGTTGGTTGTATTTTGTTAGGCCTAACCCGGATTAGGTGGTCACTGAAGACCAGGGTAGGGTTCTTTATAATACAAATGTAATTAAGTGTGAATGTATATAGTATAATTGTATGACTTAACTTACTATGGATGTGATATAAGATGTATATTATCATGAGACCGAATTTTTAGAATGCGCACTATATTTCGGCTATTGCTATACATTGATTGATATGTTAAAAGGATTACAAAACGCGAAAATTTGTATAGCTTTTAGTGCTAAGAAGTTGACTATATCCTGATCAAAGCAATATGATAATAGAGGTAGGAAAAGGAAGCAGGTTTAAATCATACATATGTAACTCATATAGTAAAAAGAAAAGAAAAAATTTAGAGGTAACTACTACTTACTATAATGTTATGACTCGAGCATAGCACTATAGTAGGATGGGTGTCACATTATGGTATCATAGTAGTTCATCCTCTTAGAGCCTGGGGATAGTCTGACTTGCTTCTAAAGCACACTCTAAGATTTTAGTGTCATGAAATAAAATCTTATCTGTTTAGATAAGGAGTAAAATTTTATATGCGTGACTATTTACCTTTGAAGTACTTAGTTCTGTCACACTTAGCTTTGTATTGAGTCTAATCACCTCAATGTTTTTGTTATGTGTGACAGGACTAATGACTCCAGGTAGGCGTCAATAACCCCAATGGCATGCCTAATGAGAACACAGAGCCTTTATGCAAGATTTTTGAAATATGACCCAGGCCATTAGAGAACAAGCAGTGGCTGCTAATCGAATGATGGAAACACTTGGAAGGCAAATGGGACAAGGAGATGATAATGGCAATGGCCATGAGGTTAATGTTCTCAGAATTTCAAAAGGCATGTCCACCTCGTTTTAGGGGAACTGTAAACCCTGATAAGGTGGAAGAATGGATGCAAACAATTGAGAAAATATTTTCAGGATCTGATTGGTCAAATCAACATAAGGTAATCTTTGCTACTTTTGTCCTGGATGCTGATGAAAATTCCTGTGGGTTGGAACACAAAGACTCTTGGAAGGAGTTGGTATTGAGATTACATGGGAGGTGTTCAAGGAGGCCTTTTACAATAAATATTTTCCTTTTCTAAGGAATGCGAAGGAGTTGGAATTCCTGAGACTCCAAAGAGAAATATGACTATGCCTGAATACACAGCTAAATTTGAGGAATTATGTAAGTTTTCTACCATCTACCAGCAACACGCCAATAAAGAGTGGAAATGTGTGAAATATGAAGGGGTCTACGAGAGAATATTTTGATCACTGTTGAACCGATGGAAATTAGAGATTTCCCTACATTGGTGAATAAGAGCACTATCGTGGAAGAATATGCTAAGAAGTTGACTATATCCTAATCAAAGCAATATGATAATAGGAGGAAGTTTGCACCGTAAGGTCCAAGCACGAAGGGATTTCCCTCATGGGAACGGAAAAGGGAAGTAGCTATAGAGATCATTTACTAATAAGGAATGGCTGAAATATGGGAAGCATCATAGTGATAAACCATGTTTATTTTGACTAAACGTTTGCTATCGCTATAGAAAACCAGGTCACATGAATGGAGAATGTCCAACTAGAAATTTGCTGCCTTTTTCAGGCCACAACAACAAGGACGTGTTTATACTATGAATGAGGAAGCTACACTATTCGAGGAACTCATTCAAGGTACGTGCAGAATTAATCAAGAATCCCTAATAGTACCGTATGATTCAGGAGCCATACACTCATTTATATCTTTAAATGTGCACATTTTCTGAAATTGCCCATATCTAATTTACCCCATGATTTGGCCATCCACACACTTACTAATAAACCTAAAGACAAGTCAAGTTTGTAAGAGTGTTCTTGTTCAAGTTGAGGGTAGGACATTCATAATTAACTTAGTCTGCCTGCCTTGGTCTTGATCTCATTCGTGGCATGGATTGGCTTTCTGCCAACCGTGTGATGTTAAGATGCTATGATAAGACGTGGTGTTCCCATCAGATATCCTCTCTGAACAAAAAGTCTCCATGTGTTTTTACCTAAATTCCTTATAATTAGGATATGGAAAGTCTAGTAGATAGGGGTACATATTCTTGTTGACTGGTGTAGGAGGGTGACAGGAATTAGAAGAGATACCGATAGTTTGAGGATACTCTGATGTATTTCCAGAAGATATACCAGCATTTCCCCTACAAAGGGAGATTGAGTTCTCTATTGACTTAGTACTAGGAACGAGTCCAATTTCCATAGCTCCTTATCGGATGTCTCCTTTGGAATTAGTAGAATTGAAAAAGCAGATCGAAGAGCTATTGAGTAAACATTTTATCTAACCGAGTGCATCACCATGGGGAGCTCCTGACTATTGGTGAAAAAAAGGATGGAGGTATAAGGCTATGTGTTGACTATAGACAATGAATAAGGTGACGATCAAGAACAAGTATCATCTCCCAAGGATGATCTCATGGATCAACTGGGGAGCAACAATATTCTCCAAAATTGATTTGAGATCATGGTATCACCAGATTAAAGTTCAGGAAATAGATATTCCAAAGACTATTTTTAGAACACGGTATGGGCATTATGAGTATACGGTGATGTCCTTTGGATTAACAAATGCCCAAGCAATTTTCATAGACTACATGAATCGAATCTTTCAACCTTATCTTGATAAGTTTATGGTTGTCTTTATAGATGATATTCTCATCTATTCAAAGTCCAAGGAAGAACATGAGACCCACCTCCGAAATGCTAGAGATTTTGCAAGAACGGAAACTGTATGCCAAGTTGTCAAAATACGAGTTTTGGATGAAGGAAGTAAAATTTCTTGGCCATGTCATATCAGGGAGGAATCACAGTTGATCAGCAAAGATTGAAGCAGTTCTAAAGTGGGAAAGGTCAACAACCTCAGAAATTCAAAGTTTCTTAGGATTAGCTGGGTATTATAGAAGATTTATCAAAGGATTCTCCTAGATATCTTTGCCTTTAACAAAGCTAACTCACAAAAATACACCATTGACTTGGTCGGTAGATGTGAGAAGAGTTTTCAAGAACTAAAGCAAAGATTGACAACGGCACCAGCGTTGGTCTTGCCAGACCCACACGGTCCATTTAAGGCCTACTTGATGCATCAGGAAAAAGCTTAGGGTGTGTTTTGGTGGCCTATGCTTCAAGGTAGCTAAAGTTGCATAAGGTGAACTACCCTATTCATGATCTTAAACTAGGCAGTAGTGTTTGCTTTCAAAATTTGGAGACACCATCTCTATAGAGTGAAGTTTGAAGTCTTTTCTGATCACAAGAGTCTAAAATATCTTTTCAACTAGAAGGACTTGAACATGAGACAACGTAGGTGGATGGAATTTTTGAAAGATTATGACTTTGATCTAAGCTACCATCCAGGAAAGGCAAATGTGGTAGCAGATGCTCTCAATAGAAATACCTTGAGTATTTCTTGGATGATGATTAAGGAGATAGAATTAGAAGAGACTTTTGAAACCTCAAGGTGGGAATAAAAGAAAGACCTAAAAGTGTCTATTTGGGTCAAATTAGGATTACATGCGACATCAAGAAGGAGATTTCACAAGCTTCATAAGAAGATTCAGAATTTTTGAAAACCATGACCTCAGTCAATCTTGGAAGCATAACGGATTTGCCTAAGATAAAGATAGGATATGGAGGTATCAAGATCGGTTATGTGTGTCGAGAACAGGAAATTTTCATCATGATATTCTAGAAGAGGCTCACCAAGGTAATTTCTCTGTACACCCAGGAGTCACAAAAATGTATAGAGATCTTAAAAAGATGTTCTGGTGGCCAAAAATGAAGGTTGATTTAGCAGAAATAGTATCTAAGTGTTTGATTTGTCAGAAAGTGAAGATTTAACACAAGAAACTCCAGGTACATTACAACTTCTTAACATTCCATGATGGAAATAGGAAAGCATTTCCATGGACTTTGTCATGGGATTACCTAAAACACCATTGGGATATGATGCTATCTAAGTTATAGTGGATAGACTAACTAAGTCTCACATTTTCTACCTATTAGAGTCTCATATTCTTGGAGAAATCAGCTAAACTCTATATAGAGGAAATTTTGAGGTTGCATGGCATTCCTTCAACTATAATCTCAGACTAGGATCCACGATTCACTTCAAGATTTTGGGGAGCTTTTCAGAAAGCTTTCGGAAACAAACTTTGTCTGAGCATGACTTATCATCCCAAGATTGACAGGCATAGAGAAAGGACCATTCAAACACTAGAAGGTATATTAAGAGCATGTATGCTAGAATATCATGGGGGTTGGGAAAACTGTCCACCACTAATTGAATTTTGTTACAACAACAGCTATCACGCAAGTATTAAAATGGCTCCCTATGAAGCTCTATATGGAAGGAAGTGTCAATCGCCTCTTTATTGGTATGAATCAGGTGAGACTAGTCTTTTGGGAACAAACCTTATCCAATAGACAACCGAATAGATAAAGAGGATCCGAAGTAAGATTTTGACTTAAAGCTAAAGGAAAGCCACGCTAATAAGAGAAGGAGACCGTTAGAATTTCAAGAGGAGATCATGTATTTTTGAAGGTTATCCCACAATAGATAGGTAGAACTATTAAAGTCAAGAAGTTAAATCCTTGCTTCATAGGTCCATTCCAAATCCTAGATCGTGTAGGCTTAGTAGCATACCGTATAGCTTTACCTCTACATCTTTCAAACCTCCATGACGTATTCCATGTGTCACAACTTCAAAAATACAACCCTGATTCTAGTCATATACTTGGAACTGAATTACTACAATCTGAAGGATGACTTAACTTTTAAGTTACCACCAACACAAATAGTATATAGAAGCATGAAATAACTCCGAGGGAAATCCGTCTCTCTTGTCAAGGTTGCATGCGGAAAAGAAGGATCCAAGGAGTATACGTGAGAGTTAGAATCCAGTATGAGAGAAGACTATCCCGAACTCTTCACAGGTACTAAATTTTGAGGGAAAAATTTTTCAAAAAGGGGTAGAATGTAACGACTCACCTTTTTGTATTGTCTCTGATAAAATAATAAATTGTGAGTAATTATTTGGGAGTTTAAAAATTTTGACAGAAGGTTATGATCGAAACAATATAAGAATCAAAAAAATTATTTAATATTATTAAAAATTCAATATAATAATATTATAATCAGAGATATAGAATAAGACCAATAAGTAGTATAAGGACATTGAAAAATAATGATAAGGTTAAATAAATATTTTTAACCCAGTAAAATTATTTAGGTATCGATCGGTTACCAAAATGGTAATAATTGGTACACCGAAATGGTAATAACCTACACCAAAACATTGAGTCTGGTAAAAATAATGGATATTATCGAATCCCAGATAATTTTTACTTATGACAAATAAATAAATATAGATATTTCTAATCCTGATACAAGGCAAATCGATCCGAAAATAATACTTTCCTTACTTTCTCTCCAAGTTAAGGAATTTATAAAAAAAAAAAAAAGCAAGGAAATGACATTTCTTCTCGTTAGTTCAGAGAACCACGTTTTTTCCATCTTTCTTATTTGTTCCTTTCTTTCTTCTTCACTTCTGCATTTTTCAAATTCTCTCTTTGGAAAAACTCTATCAAACCACCATAACTACAAAGGATACTCCTAGGTAAGCATCTAAACTACTTCAAGAACATCTTCTCTACATCAAAATCTATTGAAAACTTTGTTTTTCTTTACACTTGTTCCTTTGTGGCAGTAAAAGGGGAAAAAGGGGGTTTGAGGCTTGGTTGGAAAGGAAAAACTAGAGGAAAAGGTTGTAAGGAGGTAGGAAAATTATTCTAGTCTTTTACTTCATGATGTTAGCCATTTTGCTAAGATAAGTGCTTGAACTATTTGAGGTTATACTTGCTGAAAATCTGAAACTAACTTTTAGAATTTATGATGGATGAAGTTGTGATGAGATTATGTATAATAAAAACCTGAATTTTTATTTCATAACTTCAGAATTTATAAGTGCTTGGATTATTAGGAAATCTTGTGTATTGGAATTTCATGTGTTGGAATTTTATGTGCTAAAATTTTACAGCATTAATTCTTGATTTGTATGAGATAAGAGGCACTCTAAGTGGGTATGTGCTGGAATTTTCAGCATTAATTCTTGGGTTGTATGATCTTGCTATACATACTAATCAAAGCTCGGAAAAAATGGTAGCAAGACTTGGCTTGTATCTTTGAAAATTTAGGAGCAATGATTGTCCAAGAAACTTGGTTTCTTTTCATTGAAATTTATAAGAATCTCATCTTGAAGAGTTTTACAAGTTATGATGATATAAAATCTCATAAAAGATTAGCAGATTTTCAAAAATCTTAATATCTAGATTTTTATAGAAAATTCTCATAACAGTTTAGTAGATTTTATGGAAAATCTCATAAATGTTAACTGTTTTCTTTTAGAAAATCTCATAAAAGTTTACTAGACCTTGTAGAAAATCTTGTAATTGTTCTTCAGCAAAATCTCATAAAAATTTTAGTAGATTTTAGCAATAAATTTCATAAAAATTTAAGAGAAGTTTCATAAGAAATTAAGAGAATTTGAATAGAAAATCTCATAAGAATTCAGGAGATTCTAAAGAATATCTCATAAGAAATTCAAGAGATTTTTATGAAAAGTCTCAGTAATTCAAGAGACTTAACAGAGAACATCTCATAAGAATTAAGAAGATTTCAAGGAAATCTCAAAGGAAGAGTATGAGATATAGAACTATTAAGAAGAGATTTCTCTTGAGAATCATAAGATTTCCTAAACCAATATTAAAGATCCTTATGAAAAGAGAAAACTTAAGAAATAAGCTTTATGTAATATTAATTGCTTAATGGTAAGCTCATGGATTCACGGTAGTAGTAGACGTGCTACGCCCTTGGAACCATATCAGGTTGTAATTGCGACGACATTACATCATTATGAGAGAAGAGATGTACTAGAAAGAATAGCAAGGCTATTAGATGAGATGTAGTATATGTACTCCATCTAGTGAACTATATCAGGTTGTAACGCAATGACGTTACATCGTTGACAGTACAATCACAGAATGTAACACCCTAATATTTAACCCAATACGCCTAGGACGTATTAAGATTAATTATTAGTTATTACTTCCCTTTAAAACTCATTTGTAAAATTACTTAGCGAAAATACGGGTAAATTTTTTTTTTGAAATATACAAAACAAAATGCGAGCCATTACGTGCAACATAAGCGAAACGTAAAGCAAAAGAGAAAATAAATCATGCAATACCAAAGCAAATAAGAACACCTCAATCATAGAAACATCCATCATAATATTAAGTATCATAGTTTGGTACATCAACTAGAATATAAAAAGACATAAAGTCATACCTATGTAGGTGGCAGAGCTTGAAGTATAGGAAAGAAACAGGAATTATAAATAGCAAATACATGGAAAGCCCCAAAAGATCGATCCCATGCCATGGCTACCCTCTCCCTCAACTCTGATGATGTTGCTCCTCATTCCTCGAGGGTACATACCCAATGAACTGTCGAGCTCCTCGGGTGTGTGCAAGTGGAAAGGTGGACAGACATGACCTCCTCGACGTGGACACATCTCCGGGCGTCGAGCTAGCCTCCGCGTGTCACGTATCCTCGTTCCCCTCCCGATGTCCATTGGAACTCTGGCAGGATCCCTCCGAAAGGGATGAGTAAGGGAATCCTCCAAGGTCGGTCTCTGAATGCCTCATACGAGGAATGTACTCGGGGTAGCCGCGCACCGCCGAAGACAAAGGTTCGCTCGGACTGCTCATCGTGAGGGCATGTCCTCTCAAAGATCAAATTGTCATCGTAGGGAGAGGTCGGGTAAAGCGGAAAGCTGGAGACAGGAAATGCAAACGGACGGCCCATGTATGCAAAATGCGCACGGCACAACGACCCTCAAAATGGTAAGACTGATGATCTGATTGTAGTGCACCTCCCATATCGGTGTGTCAACAAAGATCACGAACGACGCCATCAGAATCTGAAGACGTAACGGGAAAAGAAGAAAGAGGGGTAATAATCTTGCTAAAGAATCTCAGGAGGGAATCCTTTATCCTAGTGTCATCGTTTACGTCCCAGGAACCTTGGGTTTATTATAAAAAGGTTATACATGCAAAGGTTCATTATGAGGTTTTCATAAAAGTAATTATCCAAGGTCCATGTCTTTTATGATGAATCTTAATGCATGTATGCAGCATAGCAGAACATGAATGCATGGCAATACTTTATGCAACAAACCAATAAAGCATCTCATCAATAACTAATTCTCATATAAGTGGCATGTACTTTCTCATAATCAACTTCTCTCTTTCATAAGCAAAAAGCTTCACATCTTTCCTCGTTTCTCAAACTTGTGACATCATGGTATGTAAAAATAGTAACCGACCCCTGATACTAGGCTATGAGCTCATACCTTAACTAGTCGTCACTAGTTCTTACTTATCCTCTTGATAAGCGTATCATAATCATAAAAATAATAATCTCGACTCCAGAATATGGGGGACCTAAGGAATCACCCATCATGGGACCTTTTTCCTTCTCCAAAACGCATCAATTGGTTAAGACCAGTGGCTTTGTCCGCTTTGGCAGGCTAATGTTGATGCCCTCACGGTTTTACCTTCTCCTCACCATAGCAGGAGAAGTACGTCTCAGTCTCGAAACGCATCATCTAGTTAAGATCAGTGACATTGTCCGCTTCGATATGGCTCCACGACCATACCCTCCACGGGTTTCCTTTCTCCTTATCGTAGCAGGAGAAATGTGTCTCGGCATGTCACATATAAAAATCTTTCTTTTGAAACTTTCTTTCAAGTCCCTCAAATTTGATGGAAATTTGGCAGCATAACAACTACATCCGAATTTCCTCAAATTTGAGTCATGCCACATAACTCAAATAACACATGTTGTTCTCATGAAATTCTCAATCAAATAAATCTCTTAATCAGGAGCATACCTTCCTAATTCATTCATATTTCACATTCTCATGCATCTCAAGCATAGCATACCACATCATCACAACATGTCACAAATACACATAGAGTCTCATATTCATGGTATTAACATATTCACATTCATCACAAGTATACCACGGTCTCATTCTCACATCACACCTCCTATCTCATGGTGTCTTATGCTTTTGCCTTTACGGGTCTTAAACTTATGTTCTGATTATCCTAACTTTCATTATGGATCTTTATTTCACCTAAGGGATCATTACCTATAATTTCCTCTAATGTTTATGCTCACTAACATAACCAAACAGCACTACATCACTTTGGGCAGAAAATTGTCATATGATTACGGGGTCCTAGAATCTCCATTTTTACCCTTTCTAAGTTCCGTCTTCAACTAAGGCTTCATAATTAACTCCTAAACCAATTATGAGGGATTCCTACACATATCCACTAATTATAAACCATTTTTCTTAAGTCCATTAATGCTGGAACATAATTTACAATTTGTGCATCTAAGTGTTCTAGAATTCTCATTTTAAGTCCTTTTTAGTTACTTGTTCTTTCCTAACTTCCCTAAATTGATCCTTGCTTCACTCAAACATAATTTTACACATTTTAACACCATAAAATAGAATTTATACAGTGGCCAAGTACACAAGGCAGAATCGAAAATATAGCTCACAAATCACATAATTCCATGATTTAAATGCATATAAGTTACTAACTTTCTCTTGGAATAATTTTAGGAACTCAAAACTCTTTTAGAAACCAATTCCTCTCATTAAAATCATATAAAGGTGTGCTAGGTTAGTAGCTAAATTATTTGCTCAAGGAATATATTTAAAACATAAAACTTTATTCATAATATTCCTTAAGTACACCTAAGCTTAGAAAAATTCCAAGACATAGGCTATGGGCACTTATGATTAGATGAACTCATCTCAAGTCCATCATCATCATCACAAGGCCGAAATGGCTTCCTTAGGATGCCTCCATTTTCTAAAACTTTACTTGTGATACTTGGGCAAGTCTTTGAGCTCTAGGATATTTAGGTGATGGCATAAACTTAAACATGCTATGCACTTGTTTTACTCTTCATTATAAAATAAAGTGAGAGCATAAAATAAATATGAGATGCAACCTCATTATTATCTTTAAAGATTAAGTGATGACTTGAAATATAAACATGAAATGCAAGCTTGGAAATTTAAACATGATAATGCAAGTTCATTTAGTTATTTTTGAGAGCTTAGTGATGGCATCAAAATAAACATGCTATGCAAGGCATAAACATAAACATGTATGCAACTCATTTTATCTTAACTAGAGCTCTTACAAGACTTTAAAGGAACATTACAACCTTAACCCAATTTGTATCTTTACAACATAAAGTGAGCTTTAGAGTTCTTAGCACCAAGTCTTCAAAGAAGCCTTTGGTTTTGAACTTCATCATCAAGCTCAAGAAAATGGACACAAAACTCAACACTTTATCTAAACAAACATACAAGAACTAATCATATTCTTTATTTTATTGCTCATGGGCTTCAATCTAGAGTAAACTTTAAAACGGGACCAACTTTAAGGTTGGCAAGGGTAAGCTTAGAGCTCTTTGAAAACATAGGATTAATTTTCTTAACAAAACTTTTAGTGATCTACTTAACATTTTTAACAAACTTTGTTCAAATAAAGAAAAGGAAACAGAAACCATGATGAGGAAAAGGAAATAAAACCAAAACTTGAGCAAGGAAGGAGAAAGGAAAACCGAAACTATGTATGGTCCAAGACCAAGATTTCAAGCTTTAGAGGTTTCTCACATGACAACAACAAGCCATTATCTTGAAACCTCATCATCAAGCCAAAGTTTTTCTCATGAAAAGGCTCCAAGGCTGAAAAGAAAAGAAGAAGAAAAAGAGTTTTGAACCAAGAGAAAACTAGAACTTTCTCAAGAAAACAAGTAAAACTTTGAAATAAAACCCCTACCTAAGGAAGTCTTGAAAGAAATAAAGGAAAGCTTGAGTTTTCAAAGAGATAAGAAGACAAAAATCTTCTCTTGGATGAGCATATAGGTTCGGCCAAGGGAGAACTCAAGGAAGATGAATTTTCCTTGAGGTTGTAAGCTTGGAAATGGAAAGTTTGAGTGTTTAAGAGGTGGTTTAAGGTGAGGGAGTGGTGGTCTAAAGTTGTTTGTGGTGGATTTTGGTGGTAAAAAGGTTCCTTTGAGGGAGGAAGAAGAAGAGTAAGATGAAGAGAACTTTGAGAGAAAAAGAAAGAAAATGCAAGGAAACTAAACTTGGCAAAGCCTCTAAAGTGTAACCAAGTTCTTCAAGGCTTGGTATTTATAGAAAAATAACACAATGAAGGCTGATTTGGGGGAGGATGGCCAACGGTTCTTCGTGGCCAAAGGAGGAAAATATCTTCAAAAACTTGTCATTCAAAGGCATGGTTGAAAGCATGGCTAGGTATGGTCAAGGCATGGCTTGAGGTATGGCCTTTGGAGTGAAATAAAATCAACATGTGACCTATTTCTAAGGGTATGCATTCGGCCAGATTTACAGCCAAGGGAGGAAGAGAAATTGTTCATGTAATTGTGGTTTAATGATGTGTTTAGGTGTTTCTTTGATTAAGGTTTTGATTAGGAGTTTGTAAGAAAGTGTTTAGGTGAGGTAATGGCTAATTAAGGTTGTCAAAACTTGATTAGGGGAGTGATCTTGCTAGATTAACAATTTAAAATCATTCTTTTAGTCAAATAAAGGTATGGGCACAATTCCTTAATTTAAGGAATTGGAGAGAAAAACACTATTCAAGATTCCATGACTAGGAATCTTGAATCAAAGATGTAATTAGAGTTTAACCAAGCAATCTTAGGCCCTAATTAACCTTAATAAATTATTTTGACTTGAAATTAATTATTGAAATAAATTAATCTTCGATTAGAGCCTAATATTGCTTAGGTTTGCTTAATTACGTCATTAGGCTCACTGTACACTATTCTATAGGCAAAATGGTAATTTTGCACTAAAATTGCTCAACCTCCTGCTCAACTAAACATCAAAAACCACTCATAAACATCATTTCAAACTTCTGAAAAGTTCCAACTCAAATGGCACCTTTACCCGCGTAAAACATGCAGGGATATTTTGGTCATTTTGAGCCGAAAGTTGAAAATGAGATTTTCACCTCGGATATCAAACATAACAGATATAATCCCCTTCAAACATTGAGTTGACCTTTTGAGGACTCTGGGTCGCCTCCTTTAATTCAGGCAAAAATGACCTTAGGGGCATTTTGGTCATTTGTAATCAAACAGAAAAATCAGGGCGTTGCACAAAGAAGTATATCAGAAGAGTCCTATGAGTTCTACCATTAAGTTTAAAATTATCTAATAGAATTAAGTCACAAAAAATAATGATACTAACTACTAAGACTTTTATATAAACAACTGAAAATACATTGCTTATTTTGCATTAATGTTGAATGTCATTGAGTAATAGACTAATGTTTTCCTCCTGGAATCATTGATTCTCATCCCTCCTGTATGATGTATTTTATATAGATGGCCTCAATCGTGTTCTTTCTCGAGATGCTTAAGTTGCAATGGTATTATGACTTGGAGTTAAGGTCACTGTTACCTGGTTGCTAAGTCTCATATCCATGTTTATGTACTATTTACTTGCCCATCGCTACTACTGTTATGAGTCCTACTTTTGATCCAACGTCCCTTTTTCCTGCTTTCCACTGTATATGACTCATCTGGCACAGCCACCAGCTTGCCATAATGCTGAGTTTGATCCGTAGAGGAGACATCTGGTTCCTTTACTCCTTCTGAAGGTAGTGGTGACGCTGGCAGGGTTACCTAACTGATGTGCCTAATGGGCACTACTCTCCACTTACTTGACTGGTTATGGTGTATCCAGCTTGTTTATAGACATAGTATGGCTTAGGTCCCTCATATTACCTGACTATCATGGGCTCTTACGTTAGACCTTTTGATGAGCCACTAACCGAGGGAGTTAGGTTTATCTATATAGTTGGTTGTATTTTGTTAGGCCCTACCCGATTAGGTGGTCATGAGGACCAGGGTAAGGTTATTTATAATATAGATGTAATTAAGTGTGAATGTATATAGTATAATTGTATGACTTTATAGATGTGATATAAGATGTATATTATCATGAGACCGACTTTTTGGAATGCGCACTATATTTTCCACTATTGTTGTACGTTGATTAATATCCTGAAAGGATTACGAAACATGAGAAAATTTGTATAGCTTTTAGTGCAAGGCTCCTACTTATTACAACTCATACATATGTAACTCATATAGTTAAAAGAAAAGAAAAAATTTATAGGTAACTACTACTTACTATAATGTTATGACTCGAGCATAGCACTATAGTAGGATGGGTGTTACAACAAGACTACTCGATTCAACTTGAAAAAGCTGGTGAATAACTACTTGGTTTATGATAGTAGGGGTTGTCTCCTGGTCACAAATAATAGCTTGGAAGGCTCCTGCAAATACTATCTTGTTTTCCTTTCTAGTGGAGAAAGGTTTAGTGAAACTCAATAGTGGTTAGAACTGGATGTAAGGTGGCGAACTAGTATAAAAATTATCATCTTCTTCCCTATCCTTTTTACATTCTCTGCGATGTTTATTATTTAAAGTCTTTCTTATTTGTTCTTCTGTTATTAATGTTATGGTTTAGAAAGTCACTTTCTGACGTACCTAATTATATTTCCACTGCACTTCAAGCTCAATGCTTGATAGTATCTTGTTTAAGTTTTCAGAAGCTAAAGAAGGAAAGAAAAGCAAGCACGATTCAACCCCTCATTCTCATGCATTTTTCTACCTACATAATCATCTCATAGATGCCATCTCCAAAGATGGCCTTTTTGCTCCCAACCCGGTCAAGCCAATTAGTATAAGGCTAGTTAGGGCAAGGCCAACCTCGTATTTAGAAGGGCATTTTAAGATAGAAGACCAATTGGAACGAATAGGGAGTTCAAAGCCGTTTGGAATGGTATAGGTTTCTATCAGGGTTTTAAAAGGGAGGTTTTAGAATCGATGGGCCCAAGGATATAGTTGGTACCTTCGATGCCATAAGGAATCAACAAGGCTACCATTTCATCCTTCTCAGAGGAAGATGAACCCTCGACTACCATTGTTGATCTCTGGAGATATTCAAGAGCAGCAATGATTGTGTCTAAGTCCTAGCCTATCCATGAGATGAGCTAAAAGGAATAAGAGTTTTCTCAAAGCGAGAGAAGAATTGGGATTTTTTGAATTAGGGCCTTGGGAGGAAGACATGACAAAAACAAATGAAGTAAAATGAGCAAGAACGAGTAAATATTTGAAAAGGAAGAAGATCAAAACACAAATTTAAAGAACAAGGAAGTTCCAAGAATCACATAGGGAGGTTAAAGAAGAAAGAAAATAGTAATGGCTAGAAAACGTTTAGCTTAAGCATTTATTAATAACTCATAGCTCATAATGGTTCCTGAGCTAAGTGGCACAGGGGACATATGTTCGACACCCAAAAAATATTGGGCTAGCAATGTATGCCCAAGACCAAATAGCTAAAGGCGACCACAAGTGGAAAAAAAGGACTAGGCCCAATAGAAAACACAAGCCCAAATTAGAAATGGCAGAGGCTAAAATAAAAAATTGGGCTCATGTGGTCTGAAGGGGTATTGGCAGCAGAGGACAAATGGTTCCATTGTTGGCAAAGAGAATGTGTGTAGAGCATGAAGGAACTTGAGTAGTGGTTGCTACAAAAGACGAGTAGCTCTGATCATGTATGTGGGCTAGTAAATAAGGCTAACTTGTGTAAATGGGACACACTTCAAGTCTCCAAAGAATTAGTTATTTGTTCAGTTTCATTTTATCATTTTCCATTGTATTGCTACTTTTGTATTAATGCAAGTAATTTTCATTCCCATTTTGCTTCTCATAATTTGATTTTGTCAATAGTCTTATTATAGTAATTTGGAGAACCCATAGGCTAAGTTTCAATCTTTGGTTTTAGCAAAAATCGCCTCATTTCAAGAAATTTCTCATATGTGATTTGGTTAATCAAATTGGGTTCATCCTTACGATTCAACTTAGATCAGATAGTTTTGAAGATACAATTTCAAAAGGTCAAATTAAGGGAGAAATCTAAATTAGGATGAATACTAACATTGCTCCAATAATTTGGCCATAATTGGAGGCTATGGAATTCATATTGAGCTTATTCTGATAACATGGGAAACTATAACCAAAATGAATAGTTTTAGGGCTAATTCTATAGCGAGAAAGATGAGTTTAAGATCACGTCACTGAATCTCAATCGTTCAAAATTTAATCTAACAGTTAATATCATCTACAGTTAACAATAATATTTACATTTTAATATTTGTAAAAGTAATTTTATAACTGAACTACCTATTCTATCCTTCATAGTTAGTTGCCCTTTACACACTGCCACTCTCCCTTCCTATGCCTCCACCACCACCTCATCTCACTACCCCCACCCATGGACCACCACCCTTGCTCATTTTCCATGGTAGTGCTGCCCTTTTGTTGAGGAAGGAGTATCGCAACAGCAATGGCTAGAAAGGGGCTTCCTAGACGAGAGTGGTAGTGGGAGTGTCTACCCCCAGATTTAAATCTTTGTAATCATTGGACAAGAAAAAAACATCTTGGTAATCTTTCTTACTGAGTTTCTGGCCCCGTTGCTCACTCCCGAAAAAAGTGATAATTTTTTTTATAAAAAAAATATGACAAAAAATACTAAGAATGCAGCAGTTTCATGATTATTGGGTATCACTGGCTTCCAAGATAAGAGAACAATGCAAGGTCCGTCTTGCTTCAAATACAAGGGGGTTATTGAGGCTATCAAAGTCAACCGCTAGTTTCTCAGCTTTTTTTTTGCCAAAAGAAAAAATATCAGCATAACAAATTGGATTGCAGAATGCTCCATAATCCACAGAATGTATAAATGACCAAAGCAGCTGGCTTAGGAGTATATGGCCCTACTAAAACCTACACTTTCAAGTGGACGAACGAATTATGTGGTTGTTTGGGATATTGGATGTTAATCATTTAGATTATAATTGTTACTGTATAGTAATTAGATTTAAAGGATAAAAAATTATGGATTACGTAAATCTAGATTTTTTCTAAGGTGTTGGAGTGTGCAGTGTGTTCTTCCATGGAGGAATTAGAAATGGGTTGCAGAGGTCTCCGTAGACTAGAGAAGAAAAAAAGGGGAGGTGAGAGGAGAGACAGAGTGGGGTGATTCGACTGAAGATGGGGAAGAGGGTAAAAAGGTCATTATATCACTAGTCATCACGTGGTCCTAAACTGGTTTTTTCCCCATGGCAGAACTTGCCTAGTTTTAGTAAAGACACTGAAACCCAATTAAACGTTTGAGGGTTAAAAATTTGCACTGAAGTCAAGCACGAAAAGCTGTTATAATTTCAACATAAAAGCAATTTGCAACTCGATATCAGCACAAGTGGTTAATGGCATTGCCTCTTGTAAAACTGCATCCGAGATAGCGCCGGTTCGTGTTATGGGATCCGAGAATCCATACTTCCCCATAGGTTCGCCCCCAGCCCCTATGACCAAAAAAACAAACGTAAAAGCAATTTTGTTTAGTGAAACAAAATGCACACTGCAACACCGAAAATCCAGTGCTACAACGCCGCACAATATCCTATATCAGTTTATCCCAGGTAATTTATCATTTGTGAGGTCTATGGTTACGGGGCTTTTCGGATTAGTCTAAATAGAACATAACTCAAGAACTTTTGGAAGGGTTAGGAGTTGTTGCACAACTTGGAAGGATTCTCACACACCTTGGAAGAATTCTATTGTCTCAGTTCTTTTCTCTATCTTCTATTTGATTTCTTTACCTTGTGTACCAAATTTCTTTAATTAGAGCGTAAATAAAACTCAAACGAAGTGATAATGAGTATTTCTTTTATGGATAAATTGTTTATCTTGTTTTATAATTGCATAATTGTTCAAAAGATGATGTTAACCTTGAACCTAATTGTTTATTCAATTATAATTTATTGAAAGTTCAAATTAATACTCATTGTACATGCTTAATTCTTGTATTTTTAAGTGTACAATTAAAAAAGATTCTTAGGGTTTGTAGTTTGAGCATTGAATAATTCATAAAATGATTACATCACGTTGCACTACATAGATTATATAATTAATTAGATTGCAAATTAAACTTCTCCCTAAACTAAAATTTGTATCCTAGATTAGACTATTCTCTGCACCAAAAAAAGATTAGATTATTCTATAAAACTAGTAAACTCCCTAATATATTTAATATTTCACTATTATGAGATTAATAATGGATTCAAAGCCCTAGGCTTATATTCTTTTATTTCAACATCAATTTAATTATTTCATTAAAGTGAAGATCTAAACAAATGATTAAATTGATGTGAAAATTAAAAATATTAAGATTAAACTCTTGTCAAAAATTTTGCTTGGATCAAATTGATTTTAAATTGAAAATATTAGGGTAAAAAATGTTGTTTACTCATAGTTAAACCCCATGACAGAAGGTTGGTTGAACTTTACTCAGTCCTCTTCCGGACATGTCGCAGAAGCTGGATGGCATGGAATTCCAAGATAAAACAGAAATAACAAAGAACCAGCCAACCAAGAGTGCAGAACATCAATCTTGCAGCACAGGCAAACCAATCCTAGCTCAAGACATTTTTGAACAATAATTGCCTTATCAGTGTCAAAACTCACACGGGGAAATTATCGAACATATGGTGCTTGAAATATAATAAAGCCTCTCAAAGAAAGCAGTTGCCTATAACAATGAACAATTAATACAGCCAAACTATTCTAGAACAACACAGCAGTGATTTATGGCCCAGAAAATAGCCACACAAAAAAATACTAGTAAGATCTATATTGCTAACAGAATGTCATCATCAACTAAGTCTTTCCCCACTAGCTGGAGACATCGCTAATAGAATGTATGACTAGAGAATGCTATGCATATTACGAATTTTTAATCAATCTAAAAAACCTTGACAAAAGGGGGGATCATTATGTCCCGCATCTCTTATGCAAAACTTTATGCTGCTAAGCATGGCATACTACACTTTCGGCTGCTTTAGGTGACCCCTGCTGTCTTCAACGACCTAAAAGCGGCTTTTTTTCTTGGACACTAATTAAGAAATTAAAAGTGGCATGTTCTTGAATTTTTTTAATGTAACCATGCCTTGAAAATTTGGTCTGTTTTTATTTTAGTTTTGGTTTTCTGTTCATTTACTGAGTTTCCTATTTTCAAGATTGTAAAACTATGAAAATAGCAAAAATGAATAATTTAGAATGCATTTGGTTTGCAAAAATATTTTACATTTTCATTTCCTGGTTTTATTTTCTGGAAATGATTTTTATTTTTAGATTTCCAAACTTTAGAAATATATTTGGTTTATAAAAATAGATCATGTTTTCAAATTAAGAAGAAAATGAAAATATGTTTGATGTGTTTGCTTTCAAAAATGAAATTTTCAAATTGAATTTAAAATAATACAATTATATTTGTTACTAAATAATAAAAATTATTTTGATCAAAGAAAAATTATATTTATTATTAAACAATAATAATTAGAAATATATTATTTGTACATTTCATTTATCCAAAAAAGCCTATAATAAAATAATAAAAATAATTTTATAAAATGAGTTACTACTAATAATTTTACAAAGTATTTCCAATAAACTATTTGTTCTCACCTATTTCTATTTTTTAATAATCTCAATAATTATAAATCCTAATATAATTAGTAGTGGGTATACACCCTTTTGTCAAAGAGTCTCTTTCAAAAATTAAAAAAATAAAAATAAAAAATAAAAAAGGAGGTCAGATCAGAGTATGAAACGGAGAAGGAGCACCAGCATCTTCAAACAAACCCAAGCGACCCATCCTCCATGCGTGCGCCACCACCACCATTGGCAATCACCTCTACCTACGGTGGCTATGATTGCAACTACTCCAGCCCACCAATAACAAAATCTCAGCCACAAAATCAAAGCTCTCTAGGAAGACTGTGTTGCCTCGAATGGCGGCATGAACGAGCTCCCACTCAATGGTAGCTGGTAAGTACAAGGTGCAATCATCTAAATTCGACACACAGTTGCCTCCGCCGCAACCACCCATCGATTCCTCCTCCTCTTCTGCCACCTTCTTCCCCAAATCGTTCCTCCACCATCAACACTTCCACTAAAGAGATCTTCAAAGACTCCTTTGATTATAACGCAGCAGTGATAGCAGTGTAGTGAACGACATCACTCCCTAGCAAGGTCGCTGATAAAGGTGGTGTGAGAGTGAGAAAGAGGCGCTGGTCCGTTGTGGACAACGAAGGAGTTGATGGAGGAGGAACGCACTACCTGATACTGAACAGAATGAAATGGGCTGTCTGTAAAAGTGGTGAGAGAAAAAAGAAACAGAAGTTCTACATAATTACAAAAGAGCCACTGCATTTTCATTGAAAATATTTTCAGTGAGGACCAAAATGTTTGACTGAAAATAATGAAAACACCAAAATATTGTTTTCAAATTTTCAAAGAACTCAAAATATTTTCATGAAATATTTTCTATAAAATCCAACCAAACATGTTTTCAGATTTATTTTCTATTTTCATTGAAAATGAAAACAGGAAATGCTTAAACCAAATGTGCTCCTAGTTTCCTATTTTTACTATTCCTCCTTCACAAAATTCTAAAAACAAAAAACATAGGAAATCAAAATAGGAAGTAAAATCTGAAATCAAATAGAGCCTAAAAATCTTATCAAAAAATAACTTAGTACTTTTGATTCCTTAAAGGTAATGATTAGAAAAAGCCATAAAAAATAATTACCTAAGAATAAGCCATATTACACCTTAAATTGTTAAGCAGGAAACAACTCGATCATTAGATGTTCAGGAAATAAGTAGTCATCCAGACTAAACCAGGGCAGCACTCACCTAGCACCCACGACATATATTTACTACAAACAGCAATCCTAGAAAACCTAAGAAAGAGAAGCAACCTTGAGAATCTTCCCTACACATAAAAGTGTTTTTCAGTAATTCCATTTGTTCACAATATTATGTAGAGAACCATCCAAGGAAACACACTGAATTAAAACAATAACGTAAATCCTTGGACGCCCACACCATTAAAGATTCTCTCTACAATGGTGATTTTATTTCCATCCACTGCCAATGCTAGATAAAAAAATCAAAAACACGGAGATCACCTCAAGGATACTCATATTAACTGTGACTTGGTATTATAAGGAACCAAATAAATAAATTCTTCGCTGTCAATCATTCCACGAATATCATAACATCATCCATGAATATCATCATTCCAAATGAAGGTCAACTTTTCACTGTCAGTTTAATCGTCCAACAAATTCAACGAATAAAACCTCTTCCATATAAAGGCCAATTCCGATTCCATATGGACATCATTCAATATTTAAACAGAACCCACTAAACCAAAGAACTCCAAAATTATGGTTAGGCTAGATCAAAATATGGCTCCTAATCATGAAACTGAGTACGGAAATTAAACTCTCCAGAACCTTCATAAGAATCACAAGATCCTCCATATGCATATTTAAATATCAAGCCTTCCCTATCAATTTGTAAAATGATAAATCCATCACCTGAAAGATTTTGCTTCCAGTAGTCCTATGAACTTTCCAATCATCATAATTATACTTGATGAGTCAAGAAATATTGTACATTCAACGAGGCCTCCCCAAAGACAAGTCCTCAATCTTATCATCCCTAAGTAAATGAAGCAAATCTAGCCCACTCCACACAATCTTATTAATACCCTACGCCAGGAGTTGAGAGACAACCTACCCTCAGCACATTAAATCACTAAGTCTATACCACCTAATAGACAACTAGATATATATAAACGTAAAAGGTGGAATAGGAATGAAAAAGAAGTGTATTAAATAAATATGCAACTTCAAAATGTTATGATCAAGGTGCCTGCTCAAAGTTGAAGATGTCCATCCCACAATCCAGGTCCACCTAAACACGATTAAAGGCCCACACAACGTTAGAAAAGAGAATTCACTGCTTCAAATTATAATATTAAATTCTAAAAAGTCATCTTTACCAAAAGGTGAATCATACTAATACTGGTACCCACGCCCATGTGAGCTATCACCATCATAAAAAGAAGAATATGGACCTCCGCCATACTGCAACATTAATAGCATAATACATCACTAATCATAAATATTATACAATTAAATTATATGAACAATAACATAGGTTGAACAATGTTCCCTTACATCAGAACCATAATAGTCAGGTGGGTACTGTCTGCTGCTAGCCCCAAAAGAATCTGTACATCAAAAAGAGTAATCAAGACAACAAACATGATATTGAGAAATTAGGGAGAAGAGAAAGCAATTATAGACCATGGTAACGATTTTCATGAAATAAAGATGGATCTGCATAATCCAATCGAGGGCGCAGTCTGTTAGGCCCCATATAATCAGGTTCAGGATCCTAAACAACAGGAAGTAAAATTTCAAATTAATTAGTATTGTCAAGTTGGATAGAGTTAAAATAAACTTTGTAGGGAAATAGAACACAAGAAAGAATATTAAAAGAATCTTACAGTCATATAAAATGGGCGTTTCATCCCATGCACATTGTCATCATAAAAATACGGATCATCAAAATGCCCTCCCATAAATGGCCTGTTGAACTGTCCACCTGGCGAATAGGGCCTTCTTGAAGGAAAAGGCTCACTAGGGCCTTCCGCAGGGATGCCATACCATTCTCTATCACGATAAGGTCCAGCAAATGCAGTACCTCCCCTACTAGGATAATGTCCACCCCTTACTGCTCCTGCTTTACAATATAGTGAAAAATTTAAGAATTAAGATCATTCAAAAAATCTTCACATTAAAACATTGGCATGCCAAAGTGACTTGTGCAAGAATTTAGGTAGAAGCTCAACATATTTACCTTGTGGACTAAATTGCCTGTGATGGAAATCTGGATACATATTGAAGTCAAGGTCATTCCGGAAACCCATTCTTCCAATTTGCCTGTGTCCACCACGATATACATTCCTGTCCCTGTTCATATTTCCCCACTTGTTGAAGGGCTGTCTTCCCCGCCCAAAACCCCTTCCTGTAAGAAATGTGATTAGATAAGCAAAATGATGCCCAAAAGGTAATTAAAGGTCCAATTTAATGCAATAAAAAAACAATTCTTTTACCAGATCTTGCAAAGGCTCCACTCCTGGTATGACCAATTCGGAACCCACCACACATGCCACCCTTAACAGCCTGTGTTTTAGGCAATGGATTTGATAGCCTAGCTCTTACTTTTATCTGAATATTGAAAAATTTACAACAAATTATGAACCCCACCAAATGGAATTGTGAAGCAAAACAAGTCAAAGATTTAAAAGTACAACATGATACACGGATGCCAGGAGGAAAAATATTAAGGTCAAGAAAATGAAGATTCCAAGAGCGAGTGAGAGAAGACTGAAAATGAGAATGTGTGTGTGTGAGAGAGAGAGAGAAAGCGAGAGGGAAGGAGATCAATCACAAAGCATTTTCTCCCCAATTCTCTCAATTTAAAATAATGCAACTGAAGTAGGATTCCACTCAGTAGGGAATAATTCTGTAAATGTGCAAAACAATGGTCAAGTAACAAACTGCATAATTATATACCTTTGATCCCCCATCAGACAAATCAGATTTATTTACAGCTTCAACACAAGCTACAGCAGCTTCATGTGTTGAAAAATCAACAAATCCATAATCCTTCCTCTTAGCTGTAGGCATATTCCGTGCTAGTACAATTCTTACAATTTCACCATAAGATTTAAACAGCTCCTTAACGTGATCTTCATCCCAGTGAGGGGGGAGACCATTAATAAACACAGACTTCACCTGTGCCATTATCTCTGGGTCTGGTTCACGATTGGGTTCGGCAAAGGCTACCTTGGCACTTCGCTCAGGATGGCCAAAGATGGCATCAGGCTTTTGAAGCCTCTTGTATGCAAGCATAGCATCAGCATGACATGAGAACTCGAGGAATGCAAAGCCACGGCTCAATCCTTCATGTTGAACATCTGGCACAAGCGTAATGTTTTCAACCTCTTCAATACCATAATCCTTCAACTTCTGTTTTATCTGCCACCCAGGTATTAAGAGAATGAGTAAACAAGGCAAGGAGGTAAATATATTCTATATGCTAAAGGGCAAACTACAATAAACTTACAGCTTCTTTTGTCCATGTATTGCAAATATTTCCCAAGAATAATGTGTCATTATCCTCACTGGGTGCAGTGCCACATCTTTTGCCACGTATCTGTAGACATTGGGAGGTTCAAACACAGTACAAAAGAAAGAGAAGAAAGCACAAAATGAACAATCAGAAGAAAGAAACATACAACAGGGTTCTTCATTTCCAACAAAGCTTTCTTTGCATGTTCCATACTAGCAAACTTCAAGAATGCATAGCCCTTATTTTTATTTGTTGATGAATTTTTATGCAACCTGACTTCAACTACCTCCCCAATCCTCTGAAAAACTTTTCTCAGATCTTCCTCTGTAGCATCTCGATCAAGCCCTCCAACAAATATCTCATGTTCTTTCTTAATCTTTCGCTGTTTTGCAATGGCCTCCAATTCCATATGCTCCTCTTCCAGTGCTTCAGTTTCTTCAGGAGGTTCCTCTGGATCTTCTTCCGGATCTTCCTCAATATGCTCCTCCCCACCTTGTTCTCCAAGATCTAGCTTTTCACTGCTCTTCGTTCCTTCATCACTGTCTTTCCCAGGATTAACATGTTTTTGCAAATGGTCTTTCACTTCTGCATTGAAAGACTCAGTATTAGAATGTTTTCCGTGTCCAATAATGTTTGTTTCATCTTCCTTGGATTCTTCCTTTGCTTCCTCTCCCTCCTGTTGTTTGAATTCTTCCTCTCTTTTATCTTCCTCCAGTTGATTCAATGCTTCCTCTCCTTTATCATTGTCCTGCTCTTTCAATTCTTCCTTTTTGTTCTCTCCCTCTTGTTCCTTCAACTCTTTCTCTCCTTTCTCTCCCCTTGTTCCTGCAACTGTTGCTCTCCTTTCGCCCCCTCCTGTTCCTTCAACTCTTCCCCTCCTTTTTCTCCATCCTGTTCCTTCAACTCCTCCTCTCTTTTCTCTCCCTCCGATCCCTTCATATCTTTGTCTCCTTTCTCTCCCTTCAGTTCCTTCAACTCTTCATCTCCTTTCTCTCCCTGATATGGACCAATAGCATCTTCATCATCCACTGAGATATTAAGGTCCACAAGCGTGCGCTCTGGCCATTTGAAAGAACCCAAGACATCCTGAGAAGCAGTCACTTCAACCTCCACTGCATTATTTCCCTTCTCTGCCGAATCACAAACTTTCTGAACAACAGGTTCATCCACTTCCATAGGCTTTTGTTCCTTCTCTTCAGCTTGCCCAACACACCCAACACCTTGTTCCCCCACTTTCTCACCATCAATATTACTTGCATTGACTACTACTTCAACATCTTGAGGCTCTTCCAATTTCTCTGCTGCCACAGAATCATCCACAACTGGAGTTTCACCCACTACTGCCTCCAATTGCTCTACCAGTTTCAGAGTGGCAACTGCTTTTCTTGGTCTCCCTGGTGCCTTCCTCTTTGAAGAGTTTGTGGCTGTACCAGCCTCACACAATTTCAGCTCATCTGTGACATTTTCAACACACAATATGATAACGTAAAAGAATTAATAGTTACAAACATGAACAGCCCCAAAAGAGATATGTAAATTACAAGTACAATCATGAAACAAAGAACAAATCCCCAATTACAGCATCAAAGTAGATTATGAAAAATGTTACAAGGATAATCAAGGACAAAAAAAAAAAAACCGCATCGTAAAGAAATAAATCGATCAATAACCTTCAGTCATAATAAGAAAAAGAAAAAGAAAATTCCAGGCTAAATGGGTTTCGGCGTAAAAATTGCTTTACTTCGTTTTCTGTTCCAATCGATAAAAGTTCTGTCTAAAGATGTGTTTGATTTGGGTGGAAAGATTAAAGAAACTCCTAAAAGTCTGTATAAAATTATACATAAAGCTCGTCATGAAAATTTTTCGCCGTTTTTCATAACATAACTCTCACAAAATAAAATTAGGAAAAGCGAAAATTACGAAGAAGAGAGAAACAAAAAATTCACCTGGCGTTTGTTCCGGACGGGAATCGGGGATCGGATTGGATGCAGGCGAGGCGTCCTTCTTCTTGATCTGCCTCGTTTTGGCGGCGGGAGTGCGCTTCGCCGCAGGGGACTCTCCGGCGGTTTTGGCGGTGGCTTTTCTCGCAAGCGGTGTCTTCTTAGGGGTTGCAGATTTGGACGAGGAATCGGCATTACGAGTTCTCATTACGGATAATCAATTCGTCGCTAATCTATTGTTTCGCTGAATGAGGGACTAAACCAATATGTTCTGAGTGAAGTGGAGCGAGAATTCGTTTGCAATATATTCTGTTGAAATGGTAAGAACAATTCTTTTTTTTTTTTTTTTGGGTAAGTAAAATGTAAAGACACAAGATTAATTGGTTATATCAACAAGAATAATACTGTTGAGTTTATTCTAGGGTTATGTTACCTGTAATAATGGAAGTTCCTTATAGCTTTACCATATGATCCATCTCCCAATTACCATTATGGACAAACCAAAATGAATATTCGCTTGCGCAAAGTCAAGGCAATAAAAGGACAAACAAGATCAAGTGAATGAGAAATCTATCAATAGCAGAAAAAAGCCTCCAAACAATCCATATCAATATACACAGAGAATGCACATCTCATCTACTTCCGTAAGAAGCCAACCATCCACCATGAAAGCTCTAATTATGCAATCAAAGGCTAACCCGTTCCCATAACACACTACCATCAACATTCAACTTAACAGGACCATGGGAAGGGACGCCATATTGACATATCAACACAACTTATTGAAGAGCAAGTGTAACACTAATAATTAACCGAATACACCTAGGTTGTATTTGATTAATTTAGACTTTACTCTTTGCTTCAGTTCTTTTATCATACTTTGAAAATACTTAGTGAAATTACGAGCCATTTTTTTTTAAACATAATTGAAAACGTGAGCACATAACGTGAACAATAATCGAAATAAAGCAAATAACGTGTATAGCATAAAAAAAATACATCATATTGGCTCCATCATATAACATCCATAATTACATAACACATAGATAGTTTGCCTACTAACAGAATAAGACTAGGTGTAGGCAATCTAACAAAACATAAATAATATATGGATGGAAGGACATCCATTAATAGCACCTAGTAATAACACTCCAAGGATAAGGATAGATATCTAAATATACGAGTAACTAAGGATCAAGTTCAGCTGTAAGCCTCAATGTGATTCACGAACGCTTCCTTCGTTTCTGAAGACAAGATGGAAAGAAAAATAGAGGGAGTGAGAAACTTATAAAAGAATCTCAGGAGGGTACTCACCTCATGATGCATTGTGTCATCATCATCGTTCCCAGGAACCTGGGTTATTATCAATAATGAGCATGCTAAGATTGATTTATTAAGTTTGAAAATATACTTTACCGAGGTCGTCCCTTTAATCGTCTTATAATGCATCATAAACTTAGCATGTCATGTATATAATGAACTTTTCCTTTCATATATAATAACATAGTTATGCATAAAATCACATCATATTCCTCATCATCATTTCATAATACTATGCATAGCAGAACATCATATTTCTCATCATCATCTCATAAATACTATGCATAGTAGAACATCATATTCACATAATGCATTTATTTAGTTTCTTAGGTGACTTAAAGTTACTTTCATCATCATTTTCCTTGGCCCCTATACTCCACCCTTGGGAGTAATCTAGGTTATGAGCTCATACCTTACTAGTTATCACTAGCATATACTTATCCTTTTGATAAGTTAAAATCCCAACTCTACCCTTTTAAGAGAACGGGCAAGAATCACCTTTTCACCACCTATAGTCTGATGGGTCCAAAGGATCATTTCCTCATAAGTTTAAGTCACCATTAAGTCTTAGCATGTTATATCATAATCATCAAGATGCATGAACATTCTCATTGTTTGCAATAGCAACTATAACATGCAAGCCATGAAATCATTCAATAATATCAAATTCAAGGCATTACATCATCATATAAATTGACATTCCAAAGCATCAAAAGATGTCATTAAAATTCTCACAGGAAGCTCCCTTAAATAACCGAACTAAAATTGGGTAACCTTAATTATCAAACTAATTACTTATGCATCTAAGGGATTTATTACCATCAATTATAAGCCTTAAGAACATTATTAGACTATATGGGGTAGCATAGAAAATAAGTTGTTCTTAAGGTTTTATGCTAGAAGTTACGTTTTTAACCCTTTCTCGTTCCTTTTCCCTATGATGCTAAAATTAATTACTAAATCAATTATGAATCATTGTCCCTCATCTAAACATAATAAAATATGGTTCTTAAGGCCACTAAAGGTTCTAGACAGAATGCATAAATTTCATTCTCTAGAGTTCTAGAAATCTTGCTTTTGCGTTTTCTAGGAAGCTAGTTTTATTTCTAACATGCATAGAATCATTCCTTTAGCAATAAACCATAATTATCACAACTTCAAACATATTAAACCATCATCATACAGTAGTACTAAACTCAGATTAGTGGCCGAATCATGAACCTCATATAATTGCTTGAAGTCACATTTCAAGTACACATGTGATATTGGTTTACCGTAAAATATTTGTAAAACCTAAACTCCTTTAGAAACTAATTCTTTTTGTTAAAATTGAAAGAAGTCATAGGACTTTAGGCCTTCCTCAATCATGAGGCCGTTTTATACATTGAAAGAATGTTCATGATTAAAATTTTCACTTAAGATAAAAGGAGCAAGTCTTGAGCTTAAGAGATTTATGTGATATCTTAGAATCATAAACATGCTATGCAACCTCATTTTAATCTTGTCATTATAAGGTGATAACTTGGAATTATAAACATGATATGCAAATCCATTTCTTTATCTTTAAGATTTAAGGTGATAACTTGAAAATTAAACATGATGCAAGAGCTTGAAATATAAACATGATGCAAGAAACTGGAGCGGCGGAGTCCGCATAAGTGGTGAGAGAAGAGAATCTTAAGAAACTGAGCGGCGGAATCCGCACTGACCCTGAAGGGAGAAGAGAATTATTATTACATCATTTTAAGCTCCAATCTCAAGACTTCTTAAAGAATCAATTCTTTAACTCCAATAATCTTATTTCTTTGCTTGTGATACTTGGGCAAGTCTTTGAGCTCTAGGATCTTTAGGTGATGACATAAAAATAAACATGTCATGCATTGATTCTTTTAGCCATTATAAAATAAAGTGAGAGCATAAAATAAATATGAGATGCAACTTCTTTATTATCTTTGAAGATTAAGTGACAACTTGAAATATAAACATGAAATGCAAGCTTGGAAATTTAAACATGAGATATGCAAGTTCATTTATTTATTCTTGAGAATTTAGTGATGACATTAAAAGTAAACATGGTTATGCAAGGCATAAACTTAGACATGGATGCAAGTTCCTTTTATTTCTTTACTAGAGCTCTTCCAAGACTTTAGAGAAATATAAATTCAACCCAATATATATATCTTAGCAAGACAAAGTGAAAAATACATCTTTCAAGTTCTAAACTCAAGATCTTTATTTTTACATCATAAAAACATCATTCTTTAAAGTTTTGCATCAAGTGGAATTTTCAAGCTTTAAAGGCCTAACTTGTGATGGATTTACAACCAACACTCAAGGTCCTCATCATCAAGCTATCATCATATTCCTTCTTAGGCCATTTGGCCGAAATCATTAAAGAAAAATAAGGATAGAAAAACCAAATTGTAAAGCTTTAAAAACTAGTGAAACCTTCAAGTTTTAGAGGTCTAACTTGTGAAGGCTTTGCAACCAACACTCAAGAACCTCATCATCAAACCATGGTCTCATCATAATCTAGGCCATCAGGCCGAAATGTTTTTAAAAGAAAGGGGAAAACAAACCGAAATTGAAAGCTAGAAGAAAGTCCATGAAATCATCATTTTTGAGCTAGAAACATAACTTGTCATAGCATAAAATGAACTTAGAAACAACTCCCTACCTAATCTGATTTGAAGGAAAGGAAGAGAACTTGGTTTCTTTGAGTGAAATGGAAGAAAATCTCTTTGAAAAACTGAAGAGAATTCGGCCAAGGAGGAGGAAGAAAGAAAGCTTTTGGTGCTTCTAAGAACTAGAATTGTGTAAGTTATGATCAAAGGCTTCTAACACCTCTTCAAGCATGCCTATTTATAGAGATTTTGAAGCTCATAAATGGACAAATGAAGGAGGAAGGCTGATGGATTTTCATGGGGAACAAGGGAGGAAAATCATTCCTTGTTTAAGGCATGTTTTATGCCATGTTTTAGGGAATTTTTGGCATTTTGTTTTAGTGTATCTTTGGGCAATTATTCTATGCATAATGGCATCAATAATTTCGTCCATTACAGCCCAAGGAGGAGAAATTTGTGTGTTCCATGCATTATTTAGGTGTAGGTAGGTATCTTTGCAAATTAGAGAATTTGCAATTAAGGGCTTAGGTGAATTAGTAAGCAATTTGAGTGTTTTAAAGCAATTTTAGGTTCTAATCAATTTAAATAAATAATTTTGACTCTAGATTAATAATTAGAATTTAATAAGCTTTAATTTGAGCCTAATATTGCTTAGGTTTCGTTAGACGAATCAAAAATCTCAAAATTTGTAAAACTACAGAAGAGGGGCAAAACGGATCATTTTACTTAAAAATTGCCCGAGACCACCTGAGCTTAACCAATGGTTAATCATGGCTTAAAAACACCTTTTAAAACATTTTAGTGAGGTTCGGCTAACGCAATCGGGTTAAAAGGCCGTATGGGCGTTTTGGTCATTTCGCGTCGAAGCTAAAATTAGGATTCTTCTCCTCTATTAACACACATAACACAAACAATCCCTTATTATTATCAAAACATCCCTTGAGGATGGGTGGGGCCCACTATCCTCATTTTCTGAGAAAATAACCTCAGGGCATTTTGGTCATTTTACACGTAGAAAATCTGTTTGCAATACTTGCACGAATTGCTCCTAACTTCTCTTCTAACGTTATATTCCTTTATTAGGATTGTTTGGTCTCAAATTTTATATAATATTTACCTACGGAATTCGGTAATTCCTAATGACAATAAAAATTACAGGAAAATTGGCGTTACAAGTAATGTCATCAACCAGAAGCCATGCCCAGTGGGCCACCATCTGTACCAAGGGTCAAGATTGAAAATATCTTGATTAGACTCCGCCAAGTCCACACAAAGTAGCTAAAAAAGGACACCATTAGCACCAAGAGCACCATCTTTCACCCAAACAACTGGATCATCAATCTCAACCGAGAAAAGAGATGTGTTCCAATATTATTCCAAATGCTACCTTTGAAACAGTCCTCAGAGAGTGAAGAGTCTCCTCTTGGCCACACTGCAGGGCACTGCCAGTTTCCATGCTACGATGAAAACGAAAAGAATTGGTGGTAAGCTACCATGCGTGAATAACCAAAGTAAAACCTTAACATTCTCCAGAGCCCTCACCTTTCAAATCCAACTCTAATTAAGATTAGGATCCAAAGGAAAGGACTGAAACAACAACCACTTATAAGCACTGGTAACAAATGCCACTCCTGAGCCGGCCCAAAACCAACCCACTCAAGAAGAAAACCAACTCATAGTCAAAAATTCTTAAATTAAGGTCCAAAGTTGAGGCGATAAAGAAGTCCAAAGAGACGAAGTAGTCCAAATGCCTCCATCCCACAAATCACCTATAGTGAGGTGAGTATCAGAAATATGCACATAGTCAACAAGTTTACATAGCCTACCAAAAGGAAAGCAAAGATCATACCAAGGGGGAGAACGTCTACCCCCACGAGAATCCCTCCTGGAGCTTATGGACAGCAAACACAATAGCGCACCAAATGGAGAAGACTTAGGCGAGGGTTCCACCTAGAGCAAGTTAGCACTAACCCCTTTGAGATAATTATAGGACAGGATACGAACCCAGAGGCTATTATCTTGAGTCAAGATTTTCCAAACCAGCTTACAAGAAGTGAGATGTTTACACATCTAACTTCTCTAACACCTAATCCACCATACCGTTTCGGGGCAATGAGGCTTTCCCAATTCACCAAGTTGAAACTTCTACCGTTGCTACCATTCAGAAACAGCGAGTTTTTCTGTTAATGGCATCACATATCCCTCTAGGCAATGCCACAACCTGCATTTGATGCATAGAAATAGAAGCAACCACGACTTGGGCAAGACAAAATACGTCCAGCCCTATTAAGTAATCTTATTTTCCAACCTACAAGTCTAGTGTTAATATTATCAAGACTATGCTGAAAATGAGCCTTCGTTACTCTACCATCAATAAGAGGAACTCCAGGTATTTTCCCAGATTAGAGTAAAATGAACAGAAGATATGCTGGTAAAATTATCCCTACGATGTCTAGACATACTTAGAACAAAGAGCTCTAGACTTGTCGAAGTTAACCTTCATACTAGATGCAGAATAGAAAGCATTAAGCACTTGCATAATTAAGTGAACCTGGAACTCTCAGCTTTGCAAAATAAAAGAACATCATCACAAACATAAGGTGAGATATCTTAGGCCCCCCACGAGAATAGAGATCAACTTCCAATGCCCCTCCTCCACCAAATTGCCAATCATCACTATTAACCTTTCCATACGAAGAACAAATAAGAACGAGGACATAGGATCTCCTTTCTAAGACCTCGATTTGGAGAAAACCCATCTAACTTACCGTCATTCCAAATATATTAAGCACAAAGGAAGAGACACACATAATAATTAACGCACTATTGCCTGGAGAAAACCAAAATCATATAGAGTTCTTTCAGAGAGTGCCAATCCAATTTATCATAAGCTTTTTCAAGATCTACTTTGAATGCAAGAACCCCTTTCTTAGTTTTTTATTTTCCTCATGTACGCCATTACCTCATGAGCTATACTCACATTGTCCCAGGCCCACCAGGGATAAAACCCCCTTGCATGGGTCCCACTAACTCTGGAAGAAAGGCCTTAGCTATTCATAAAAACCTTAGTAATAATCTTGTAAATCACATTACAAAGACTTATTAGGCAAAAATCCTTCATACGCATAGGTTGATCAACCATAGGAATAAAACAATCAAGGTATTAAAGAGAGTTGAATCACATTGACCTCCACAAAAAATATTCTGCACAACACTAACTACATCAGTTCCCACAACATCTCAATATTCCTTAAAGAAAAGGAAATGAAACCCATCCAAACCTGAGCCTTATAAGAATTCATTGTCATCACAGGAGCCTTAACTTTCTCAGGAGAAACGGGTTTGGCTAATGCTAAATATCCCTCCTGCTAAGCTAGGCAAATGATTATTATTTAAGACATCTAGATCAATATTTTCCCTAGAGCAAAAGAGAGATTGATAGAAACGAAGGGCCTCTGCTTTAACTCCCTAGGATCAAACGACCAAAACCTAGATTCTAAATGCAAACCCTCTACATTGTTTCGCTTCCTTTAACCAAAGTTTGCAAATGAAAAAACTTTGTATTTCTATCACCAAACTTAACCTAATTCTCCCTAGATTTCTAAAACCAAACAAGCTCTTCCCGAAATAAAACGGTATTATATTCTCCTGGATGTCCTTCTCAAGCTACTCCAAATGAGGATTGGCCCTGGTAACCACCTAAACACTAAGAATCGAGACTCTAGATCTTTCTTCTTCCTGCACATTACCAAAATCCTTGGAATTTAAAGTCAATGATTCTTTCTTGACATGATGAAGACGGTGTAAGGCATCAAACTGGTCCTTACTCCAAGCTAGACACACCACACTTTTATAGAGAGGGTGGTTGTCCAAGCCCTGAAACCAAGGGCACTCACCTTTATGACTAGGCACACCAGAAACAACGGAGGAGGATAGGAGCATAATCAAATGAGACTAGAGATTTTCAACAAAAGCCTCTGAAGAGAGTCGCCATTCAGAGCACGCAACCCATCTATCCAACCTTTTATGCACAAGCCGATTCCCTTACTCTCCTACACAAGAAGAACGAGGGCCACAGCCCCAAGATCCATCAAGTGACAATCGTCAAGAACACTAGAAAACCTTTCCATCTGAGTAAAGATCACCTCCCTTAACTTCAGGAGGACCACCTCATTAAAATCACCTAAAGCAACCCAAGGAGCTTGGTAAGTGCTGCGAGTTGGTGTAAATAATTCAACAAAATGTCTCTATTAGAAGGCATAGGACTAGAGTAAATACCGGCACAACCAAGCATTACCCCCCAAAACCACTTCCAAAGTAATCGCTTGAGGACATTTAGATACACATCTGAATTTCAAGCGATGATCACTGACAACATCCAAATCCTCCAAATTACAAGGCCTCAACAACCTCAACAACTTCATACCCTATACGCTGCAGAAAATCTTGACTTATCGAAAAGAACATGAGTTTCTACAATGATAATAATAGAAGGTTGAAACTTATGGATAAGCTTGTTAATATGACCACGAGCTATCTTGTTGAAAGCTCCCATCACATTCCAAGCTAGAATATTTAAATTTGAGCACATCATAAAGACCATGCTTGGAATGACCAAACCCCCTAAACACCTTACGTGGCTATGCTAGTCCCCTTTATACTTAGTTCATTGAGACTTGGTGATTAGCAAATTGACGATCATATTCCTTCAACTATGGGATTCTTTTGCTCATCTTCCACTAATGAAGGAGAAGCAACAAGAGATGGGGCCACTCTTTCTTTGGCTATGAAGATCGAAGTCTCGGTTGGCTTGTGCTTGCATTAAACGACCTTCAGAGACACTGATGAGGTTTAAAAGCACTGAAAGTAAAGGGTGATCTCCCTTAAAGGAGAAATGAAGCCTTCGTGCCTTTTGCATACACTTGGTTTGATGCCCCAACCTTTTTATTTTTAGGATTCTGCATTTGCTTTGCATGCAAACCATACGTGAAGCCCAGGATAATTAGATTTGCTTTGCAACCCTTCTTATTGCTTGCACACTTTGATTTTTTTCTTGTTTTCCATTGTAACCCAACCCTCCTCATCATTAACCATCGAAATCCGCAACTTAGAATCTCAAGAGTAGCAATTTTGGGATTTCCGCTATCTCTATTTCCCTGCCAACACCCACTTAATCCTCCTTGGTCAATGGGTTGGCACCAAACCACCTTGCATCGTCAATCCACTGCTTATCCCCATCTATCATCATGGGAGAAGCTGTTCCAGATGCTACCTCCTTAAAACACAAACTAGCTGGTGACCATAGCAACCACATTTGGAACATATCAAATGCAAACTTTCATAATCTACTGGATGCCAGTGGTTCTAGAATCCAATCTCACAGTGTATATACAGTCAAATCAATCTCAACACAAAAGTGATCAAAACGCCCTTGTCCCACAAATTGTGTAGCTGTCAACCTTAATCAACTTGCCAAGCTCACAGCTATGGCATTCAGCTGCTCTTCATGATAGTAACTTAAGATTTAGTTCAGGAGCTGAACCCACACCATCATTTTTCCAAAACATTCCTTAGCCAGATTGAAGTCAGAGACCACCTTTTCACCACTAGATAATGGTCTAAAATCATCCATGGACCCTTCCATCACCCTGATTAGTCCTCTTTAAATCAAACTTGACCATGTAATAACCATTTTCCATATTCATGATATCAAAATCCCCTATCAAGTGCCATAGAGGTTTCAGTCTTTGTTTCATCATTAAGTATCCAATGTTCTTCCCCCAGTTTAATAACATGTGTTCTTACTGGGCCGCAATAACCTGCGCCTTGTGTAACATAATCATTTGCCTTTGCTTACCTTCTTCCTCAAACTGAATTTCTGAAGTTTCCTCTAAAAAATCCCTATGTGAGACCACCTATGGCATTCTGCATTCAAACTTTGTCCCAAAGGATTGCTGAAGCTCCTTGAACCCTTCCTTCCTCTTAGTTCGTCCTCCTTATCACTAGATATAGCCCTTCCCATACTACCCCCTTATCACCTTCGTGCTCAAAAATCTCATTACCATGTTTCAACCTCTTATCCAAGCTCTCCCAATCTCACCATAGACCCAACTAAGATTTTACAATTTTCAATTAGAAATGAAAATGGAAAAAGAAAGGAATATGAGCTTCAGTTCGTACCTTAGGCGTCTAAAAAGAAAAATACAAGTCCAAACTCAATGTAGTTCTGTCGCCAGCTAACAAGAAGACAAGACTGTAGATTCTGAACAATATGGGCTCCTGCGCAAGGATGCAGAAGCTGGTGAGAAGGTCCATGGCCAGCTGATGGTGGAGGTTGATGACGACAGCGCTCGAGGAGGATGGAGAGACCCGACGATCTGGGATTCGAGCTTGGAGCAATGATGAAGCTCTTGGAGGCCGAAGATAAAGCTCAATGAAGACTCACGGCGCGCGATGAGGATTGAGCTTGAGTTGGTCCATAGGCCCGCGAGGAGGAAGAGCAAGAGTGGATGGAGCTCTAATGAGGTCCATTGCGTGGCCACCGATGGCTAAGCAAATGGCGTCCCGACCTAAATGATGGATTTCTCTCTCTCTCCTCTTATGATCTGAAGGTGGTGGTTAAATCCAACATGAACGGATGCATTGGGTTGAGTAAACCCAAAAAACTCGCCTTAATTTTTAGATCTTGATTATAAGGGTTAATCATGCTTTTAAACTATATATAAAGATATAAAGATTATGATATTATATATAGTAAATAAAATTTTACTTATAACAAATAAAATTTAAGGATATTTCGCAAAATATATTTTTAAAAAAATCAAATTAATATAAAAATAGCATTTAGTTATCTAAAATATATTAATTAAGTATAAAATCTTATAATTTATTAATAATAGTTATTATAAAAAAATGGCTCAAAATAAAAATTATTTAACTTCAGGCTAACTGAAATATAACTAAACCTAGTCTGAAAAGTATACTTGGGTCAAATATTAGGACACACACTGAACCCAATAAGTTTTGGGTTAGGCCGATTTGTAGCTTGGCTAAGTCATGGATATCCCTTGCATAGATATGATTGAGGAGTAAAAATAATGGTAAATTTTTCATGAATAAGTTTCATGTGTAATTTTATACATAAAACTTATCCATGAAAACTTACCATATTTTATACCTTAGCCAAACATATCCTAAGTACCTATTTAGTCCATCAAAATATATTAGAGGATATTAGTCTTTCAGAATTTGAAAGTCTCATTATTTATCACAATTCAAAAATAAGGCAATTGGTCCCTACATACATTTGTACATGTATTAGAGCAACAATTTATCTATGTTTTGAATTGTGAAGATGATAGGACTTTCAAATCCTAAAACTAATATGTCCTCCAATATATTTCTAGAGACCATTTTGGGTACTTGATCTAATTTTAGATGCTTTGTCAATTGAATTTCACTAAAATAATAATGATGGTAGTTGGTTGTCATAGTAGGTAGTTACTTTTTATAATTTTGTCACTTTGCAAAAATTATATTGGCTTAAATGATAAATTGTTTTATACACACATGCATACAAATTAAATCCTTTTAAAAGAAAAAAAATAAATTCTCCATTTACTAATGTTGGGGCACAAACTAATCCTTTAAGATTTAAAGTCTCATTGTGTCCTCATCTAACCAAAAGATGATACATTAGACTATTGTTTGCTGTCATTTCAATAATTAAAAAAAAAGCATGTGCCGAGTGTTAAATTGATCATATGGCTTTTAAACTGATTCTAGCACTAAAAGACATTGTTTTTGTCTTGAAACATATGAAATGAAGAAAGAATTAGAGGATGATGGATGTTAAGGTTTGATGATGCATAGTACTGAACTAATTAAAATATCAATACATGGACATTATAATGAGCAAGATTAGTAATATGTCACTATCGACATTAACAAAGTTAGATCAATAATTAAATGGCACACGTATGCATCTCTAGTAAGCATTGGAATGATGGATTACAAAGGGATTAAGTTTCCACTTTTATGAAAGATGTTGGACTATTGGAGGATTTTTAAATCTTAGAGAAATTTGTCTTTTGCTATTTGTAAGGATAATTTCATTTTTAATAATAAAAAGAAAGTATCTATTCTTAATGTGAGTATGTATCTTGGGTTATCAATTGGATCAATTTGATTCACTTAGTCTCATAGTTAAATGAATTTGCCAATTTAATTTATGGTAAGTGTTAATAACATGGTGGCGGAAACATATTAAATTGCTTGGACATCTAATAGTTCTCATTATCACCATTAGATATCATTAACGGTCAGATTTAAAGTAATCACAATTATATAAATTTATAAAATAAATAATAACTAAATTTAAAATAATAATATTTAAATGACAACATTATTAATTCCTAATCTCCTTTATTCTCTATTCCTTTTCCCTTTCATCCACCTTGCCATTAGCCATTTCCACTTTCCATTGCTCTCCCTATTGCCATGTTCGTCATTTCCTTATTCTCCCAAAAATCATATTGGGTTGGTAAGTTGCAAAATTGTGAAAGTTTCACAATGTAAATCATAGAGGAAACATTGATTCTTCAACCTCTATCCTATCAATACAAAGAACTAGAACTCACAAGCCCACAAACAAGCTGCATCCTCTTTTAGTTCAAAGATGCAAGTTGTTTACTTTTTTAGAATAAAATTTAAGCTTTCGCAAGTTGCATGAATTATTACTCCCATTCTAAATTCAAACTATTAGAGCCATAAAAATGAAAAGAGTGCTCTTATGAGAAAAATTGAGAGGAATGTGATTTGGAAACAGTAAAAATATGTCTAATAGTTTTGGTTTCTTCTTGTTTACATTTTTTTTCTTGCATTTAGAATTTCAATCCAACGACCACAATAAAACTCACAACTTTCTCATTCTTCCCTTTTTGGTTTCTTTTATTAAAGATGGTTGGATTTTTATTTTGTTTAAAGTTGACATGGAAGGGATGTTTGTGGCTAACAGATGGAAAGAATGTGAGATAATAATGTGCTAAGAGTGGCGTGCAATGCTCATTGGAAAGGCTAGTGAAGGAGAAATAGGAGAACATGATTAATTTAGGACCATCTAGATCCAAAACATGTTAGAGACCAAATTATCTTTCACCTAACAGCACAATATCAAGTTAGTTTAACCTACATGAGACTTTAGAAATGATACCATGACATCATAAATACAACAACATAGTGACATCATGTGTTGTGAAGTAAGAACAAATCAAAGAAAAAAGTGAGTGTACAATGGACAATAAAAAAAAGTGGCTCACAATAGTCTACCTAACTTTTGTAGGTAGAAACTGTACGAGAATGAGGATTAAATTTGTGTTTTGCCTTTTCTTTCCTTTTTCGTTTATGAAAAACTAGAATAAATACTATCAAGTGTATACTTGAAGTGCTGTGAAACAACGTTAGTATATGTCAAAAAGTAACTTTCTAAACTATGTCAAAAAGTAAAAACGTGTTGAAAAGGGTTTTTAGAAACACAAAATATAAATGGCACATCATAATAAATAAAAGAGAGATAAGGAAGGAGAAGATCCTGCACAAAGATTTTTATAGGGTTTGGCCAAACTTGCCTAATCCAAGTCTCAACCACCATTGAGTTCCCCTAAAACTTTTTCTTGGACCCAAGAAAGTTAGATAGTCTCTATAGTAGCCTTCTCAAGCTCTTACCATTGGCCATTAACTCACTCTACTGTCATGCTAAGAGTCTTTGACAAGTCTCACCAAGCTAACTCCATGACCAATAGCTCACTCTATTGTCACCTTACAAAACTTTGCTTAGCCTTTTTCTAACTCATAGTGATCACTACAGAATTAAGATTACAAAGATTTGTGTTTTTGGTCAGACTGAACTACCCAACACTCAAGTTTTCATATGATAAATAATAAGGAGTTGGAAAACTTGAATGACTTCTTTTATCAATTCTTCTAAGGAAGAATGATATTATCTACTAAGAATGTAGAAAGAAGATTTTTACAAGGAATATAACTGATTACAAGATGTAGTATCTTTACAAAAGATGAAAGGAAATTACTTTAGCATTTCAGCACAATATTTAGCTAAATATCATTGTAAGCATAACATCTCCTTTTATATTTGATTTTCACTTATGATCGTTGCCCTAATTCAGTTTTCCAAGTAACATGTGTTGATTTTCTTTTTGTGTCTTGAAATGGGGTATAAAGGAGTAAGCTCGATGTCAAGTACGGGTGAAAGGATTGTATGATAGAGGTTTCTAAGTCCACCTTTAGAAACTACTTATACTTTCTGAACGAGGTTTCTAAACTTTTCCTTCTAGAAGTTGGCAAGTTCACAAGTTCAAAAGAGATATCATGTCAATTCTTGACTAGGTTTGGCTTTAATTTGAATTTCAAATCTCCTTCTATTCTTGTAAAGTGCACCGTTTACAATGAAACGTACTTTCTAAAATGTCGTTTAAATTTTGGACTTCTCTTTGATCTTGTAATACAGAATGTACACGTGTTAATAAATAAGTTTTGTACAGCCTAACCAGGAAACCATCCATTTGGATCTTGAACTTCACTGGTATTTTTTTGAATCCTACACCTCCTTGGAGGGCTTACCGATAGAACCACATTCTTGGGATCAAAAGTCCAATAATTGTCAGTAGAGGGAAAGTAAGTTGAGAGTGATTTTTAATGAATTTTACAAACATTTTAATATTTCATTTTTAGCCCACAAGTTTAGAAAATCTTAAAAACTTCAAGAATTTGAACTAAAACCCAAAATTTGGATTTTGAATTATTAGGATTTTAATTTTTTTTTTGATATTTTATTTGAATCCAATGGGGGGTATTTCCTTATTTATATTTATGTTTTAAAGTTAATGGAAGGTAAATAAATGAGGACATTAACTTAAAAATAATTGAGTATTGAGAACAACAGACGCTAGATGACGGAAACCTCCTAATATTGTGGGCTATTTTCACCACTATAGCTATCACAAGGTTGGGTTGCATGGGTTTTGGTGGTCTGGGGCCAACTTTTGCGGTTAGAAGTGACCTGCTCTCTGAGCACATTCAGCCTGACGCTATAGTGGTCCCTTGGAGCACGGACGGTGCAAGAACGGCATTGTTCCACTCATTATAACCCCAACCCCTATAAAACCTCTTCTCTTCAAATTTTTCTTAAAAATCCCAATTTCTTCACTTCAAACCCTCCTCCCACCTTTTTTCTCAACCCCATTAATATCTCACTCCTCCATAATCAAGGTATGTGCTTGTTAATAGATTTTAGTCTCTTTTTCACATTCTATCATGTTCTTGGTTTGGGTTGTGGTTTTTCTCTCATTGTTGTTAATGGGTGTCTCCCCAATGTTATTAGAGTTGTGTTTGGGTAATACTAGAGAAAACTCATAGAGTATTCATAAGTTTAATGGTTGAAATGGAGACATTGGTGTCATCCCTCCTCCCTTAGAGCTCTATTGGAGTTGTTCTCTCTTGTTCCCTCTCCAAGAGAGTGGTTAAAATCCTAGGCCTATGTGGATCACTATAGGTGTTATCATTAGATTGTAGCACAATTGCATGGTTGGAAATGATTTAAAGAATATAAATATTATTTTAATTAATTTTTAGATTAATCATGACTATATTAGAGATTCATGGTTTTATTAATAAATTCAAGAGTAAAATATATATGATTCAATAAGTTGTTATTTTGTTAAACATATTTCAAGAGTTTATGATATCTTTATGCTTCAGAATTAAGATTTCAAAATATGATTATAAAGTATTAGTTAAAATATTTTAGCAGATGTCTCAGAAGATGTTATTAATATTAGAGATTTTATGATTTTGAACCCTCGTGTTTTAAAGCATGTCATTAGAGTTATTTAAGTTATGAAAAGGGTTTGCTTGAAAAATGAGATTTTAGAAATGTAGTTTTATGATACCAAGAGGTACAAATTCAGTATGATTCATAACAGCTTCAGATACATATTCTGGAGGCTTGAAATCAGAATGCCTACAGTAGGTAATCCGTAGGGACCAATATCTCACAATTATAGTTATGCTAAAGTAGATTGTTAGAATTATATGAGTCAAGACTCTCAAGAGTACTAAGAATGTAGGGGTTTGTGTTTACGAGGAACGAGCACCCACTTCGTTTGTTGATTTTGTTTATTTCCATTGAGTTATGTATGATAAGAATTATGAAACGCCATGGAGGCAATATAGTAAACAACCATGGAGGCAAACCTATAAACGTGAGTAGAAGCAATATTATGAAACGGTCATGGAGGCAATATTATGAAATAGCCATGGATGCAATAGGGTAATAGCCATGAAGCAAACCCGAATAAACAACCATGGAGACAACATTATGAAACAACCAAGGTGGCAATTTTGAAAAACAGGACCTGGTTAGGTGCCCTTCAGCTTGTCCATAAGGGACCAGCAGACAAATTTAGTGATAGCTATTATTATTATTTTCATTATTATTATTATCATTATCATCATGTTTTTATTATGTTGTTGTTATGATTTCATACTTCCTGTTGTTGTTGTCCCATGAAGGGGGTATAGGTGAGAATTCACTCATTAAGTTTTAGGTGAAACTCACTCCTCTTCTTTCTCCTATTAGGGTATAGTAGTTATTCCGGGTCTTTCCTAGTTGTCTCCTCTCAAGGTTAAAGTATCTGTTCATGAGCTTCACTTGGAGTGAAGTACCTTTTGTTGTTCTTAGAGTGCTCCAGCATTGCGGGTAGGGTCCAGGACCATAGTGATGTTTTACATTTTGTCTTACCATGAATTAGATTATATTGTATTTGCATTATTATAGCTTCCATGGTTTTAAATGTATGGAGAGTAATTCAGTATATGTTGTATTATGACTATAGATAAGAGTTTGATTATGAAACTAATTATGATGATTTAGATTTCAAAGATAAAATGATTTATATTAGATATAAAATTGTGTTTGAAAATGGATTTTATGATTTAAGCTTTGCATATAGAGAAACTCAAAGGTCACAAGGCTTATGTTGGTGATAGCTCTCAGCGTCCACTACCAAAATAGTCCAAGTCCCCTTATTTATAGTATAAGGTAACCAGTCATTCTTCCTAAGGACACACAAGTTACGTTATCAAACCGAAATTACTAAATAATAACAAAGGTGATTTGTGATTTTTAGAATGTAAAAATTATAGTCAATGACAGAAATAAATGAGATGCAATTGATCAAAGAATCAATCCTAACATCACAATTATTGGCAGAATTCATCATGGTTCAAAAAGTTAAAATTTGGATGCTACTTTGTTAATCAAATTTACTATATAATCATATAGTTTCACTCAATAATCCTTAAATCACCATCGCAATTTAGATGAATGTTGAATTACGTAGGTTGGATTAACTGGATAACCAATCGGTTATTCAGCTTACTTGATTTCAATAATGAATTTAGTCCTATATCTTATCAGATATAATTCAAACATAATTATGTTCAATAACGAATTCATAATTGAACTGAAGTTGAGAAAGGAAAGCATACATAAAAAAATGAAAATTATAAAACAAAACTTTGAATTCAAACTCTATGATGTCAAGAATTGAAAGGAATTTAGCCTTCCATGGACATCTCCATTGGAAAGCTCTCTGTATGAACACCTTGGATACAAAGAAAAAAAAAGAGAAGACAATTCTAAGAGAGATCCAGAGAACTTGTAAAAAGAACTAAACTTATTGGAAATCAAATGTCCCCACCCAGATTCCGCACTTATCTTTAAGTTTATTTATCTAAATACTTCATGATTTCTGAAATCTATCATGATAAGATCATCTCTCTGGATAAGCTTTCCATAGGCATATTACATGACTTATTTGGACTAGAAATGAGTGAGATAAACCCAATTATGTAAGGGAAGGTCTTGGACCTTAAGCACTAGCTCTCCCAACTTGGAAGCCTATTTAAGACTTGAATTCATGGAACTTTTTAAAGCCTGTGAAACCCAAAATTATAGATCTCGGTCTTAGCTTCAGAAAACACCAAGATTACCAAATCCGATATTTGTAGAGCCCAAAATGGTCTGTGGAAGATAGAAAGGTCATAATAAGTGTAAATTCAAAATTAACCAAGTTTTAACAATTAAATCCAATAAGGCCCAATAATGCTAAACTCAACCAAATCATCAAAATTAAACACATATAAAACCAATTAGGCCAAGTATGAAACTATAATAGATGCTTAAAATTCCTCTATCAAATTCCCACA
>JAMLFY010000004.1:34905052-35085377 GCA_030441495.1 Dalbergia oliveri | reverse complement strand
ATCATTTAGTCTTTAATCAATAAATATAGACACAACACGTTGGATATTCTTCTGGCAGGGCTTGGCGTCATCATGCGCCATATGACGTGCACAATTTCTAAAAGTGGTACAGAGAGTGTTCACCAATAGGTGGATATTTATTTTACAACCGTTGCCAGAGGTCACACACCACATGGCATGAACGGGTACCAATGAGCTCCTTTAATTAAATTAAAATTTTATTTTATTGTTATTATTAATTACTGATATAATAATCTGTTAAATAATTAGATTTAATTTATTATTATTATTATTAATTATCGACTGGTACACAAAATAGCCTTATATCAAATTAAATTTGTTTAAACCAAATTACCAACGAGTATACACATTATGAGACAAATAATAGTACTCTAAAAGAATTGGATAGAATAGATATTCATTATTGTATGTGATTGATACATTAAAGTTAATCTTAAATTAAAAAAAAAGGATTTAATTGTCATGCATTTACGATTAAATTTTTTTATAATCAATCCAGTTGTGGACTCTTGCACCTATAAACTATTATAATTAAGTCCTACACCTACGATACTAGTTGAAAGATTATTCAAACAAAATATTTTGATTAAATGATGATATAAAATAATTTTACAAGTTAGTGTAATGCCCTAATTTTTCCTACTTGTGCAAAATGACCAAAATACCCCTAGATCATTTTTACATTGAGATTTGAGGCTCAGTTTGCTATCCTCAATGAGATATTTTGATATTAGAATAAGATTATATGAGGATTAAATGGCAATCCTATAAAATCACAATTTTCAATTTTCCCATGTACAAATAACCAAAATACCGCGAGGTCATTTTTGCCCCGAAATCAATGACGCGGTTCTAGGCTACCCTCAATGGGTTAGTTTTATGTTTTAAGGGGATTATTTGTGTTATGAATGATGTTAGAGGTGAAAATCTCATACCCTGACTTTTCCCGTGCTAAAATTACCAAAATACCCCTATGGTAATTTAACGAGATTAAACAAAATTTAACCCAATCATTACCTAAAAGTTAGAAAATGTTAATTATAAGGGATATATGATATTGAAATGTTTGGTGGTTCCAGGGAGTTTTTATGAAATTACCATTTTGCCCTTAGTTAGTGCTAAATGAGCTTATTAAGTAAATATATGCAATATTAGCCTCCAATTAGAGAGAAATTAATTTTATTTATTAACCTTGAGTCAAAATAATTATTTGAGGTAATTTTAAAGTATAAGATTTTTTAGAGAAGTTTAATTTCCTTTCTTAATTAAAAGGTTCTTAAGACAAATAATATTAAGTATAAAATAGTGCATTATCTTTCTTTTTCTTAAAAATTAGGATATATTTTGGATTTATTTTTTATTTCAGATTAATTGAGCACTAAAAACTCCACTACAAGTGTAGGTCATTCTTTAATCATGTCTTGGAGCATCTTAAATATTTCTTTATTAACCACCTACACTATATTATCATTTATAATCCACTACCAATTAAATACACATCAAATACATGTCCTACCACTCACAAAAATTAAAAAATTACTCTCCATTATAGCCATGAAGGCTGCTGCCTCACCCCCCAAAACTCCTATGTATGTGTGTGTGTGTGTTTTTTTCCAAGCCTAATACACACACAAACACTCATTCTTTACCATTTGCATTTTTTGTTGAAGTCCTGCTCACTAAATTGGCTAAAATTCCTTTCTTCTCCTTTAAACTCAAAGCTCTCTTCCTCTTCTTCCATCACTTCCAAGAGACTCCATTCTCAATCTCCATCCAAGCTCTCAACCTCAAACCAACACATATCCACCATAGATCAACTCCTAAACACATAATCTTTCCATTCCAAGACACAAGATCACAAGAAAAATCCTTCCTCCTTTTTCTTCCTTTTTGGCCGATCATCATCATCATCTAGAGAAGATTTTTTTTCTTCTCTTTAATTCATAAAAGATCAAGCTTTCACTTTTGTAATAAGAAACAACTTGGTAGGGATTTTATTTCATGTTCTTTCTCTTATTCTTCTCTTATTTTTTTTGGTTATTTTGATTGTTAATGACCATGGCTTGATGATGAAAAATCATGGTGGTGGTTGTAGATCCATCATATAATTGACCTCTTAAAGCTCAAGATTTGATTTTTTTTTTTTGTTAAAAGATTAATGGAAAAATTGTGGATTTTCTTTGGGTTGTTTCTTTTGAGCTTGATGATGAGTTCAAGAAATAAGGTTTTTGGAACCATGGTAATAAAGGACTCTAAAGCTCACTTCCTTTTTGTTAAGATTATTTGGGGTTAAAGAGTTTTGTTCTAAAAGTCTTGAGTTTTGAGCTTAATAAGATAAAAAAACTTGCATCCATGTTTATGTTTCAAACTTGCATATCATGTTTAAATTCCAAGCCTTGTATATCATGTTTAGATTTCAAGTTATCACCTTAATTCTTGAAGATAATAATATGGACTTGCATTTTCATGTTTAAATTACAAGTCTTGCATATTTTTTATATTTCAAGTTATCACCTAAACTTTGAAGGCTTAAAAATGAACTTGCATTTTCACATTTATATTTCAAGTCTTGCACATTATATTTATAATTCCAAGTTATCACCTTATAATGATAACAATTAAGAATGAGATTGCATACATGTTTATGATTCTAGTTATCACCTAAATCTTTAAAGTTCAAGACTTGCCTCTTTTATCTTAAATGAAAATTTTGATCATGGACATATCTCAAATATATGATTTTCTGCTTATGAGGATCTTGGAATTGAAGTTGGTTTTATTTTATTTTGAAGCTTGAATCTTGTCTTTGAGATGCACTAGGAATTTTTTAAGAATTAGAAATTCAAAAGGGTTAAAAATATGATTTTCTCAAATTTTTAGAAGTTAAAATTATGGTTACTCAATTTGATTTAATCAAACCTATAAGGTTACTGTTTGTTAATGATTAAATGTGTAAAATTTATTAATGATATTTGTAAAAATTATTTTTTACATTTTGGAAGAACTAATAACTAGAAATGATCAAAATTGTAATTTTATGAAGCTTTAGAAAATTAATTTTCTATGTAGTTATTACTGTTTCAGGACTATTCATACTTTCACACACATAATAATTAATAATATTTGTTGTAAAAATTGTTTTTATATCTTAGATACATAAAAAGTAATTACAAGTGTTAGTTTGGACCATTTTACAAAATGCGAAAAGTTATGTTTTGAACCATCAATTATGTAATTTCAGTCAAATGGTTTTAATTATAGTGAGATGAATTGTTGAATGTATCCATGTATTCAAAATACCATTTATGATGTTTAGAAAAATTTTTAGAAGCTTTGTCATTTGTTAAGTGTTAAAATGAGCAACTTTGTACTTTAACCCTAAAGAGTAACAAAATTTGGTCTTGGACCCAAAAAGGTCTTTTTTGTGATGAGTTTAAATTATTTCTAAGTGTTATGGGTCTCTAAAAGTATAGATTAATTTAAGGATCTAGATTAGTTTGAGAAAATGTGTTAAGAGGAATTACACTTTGACCCATAATCTTTGAGAAATTGAAGTTTTGACCCTTTGGGCCTAAGTGTAAATATTGATAATTTGATAAGGTTAATATGAATGATTTATTATGAAAACCATGTTCATGTGTTAAAGTTAAAAATTATACGACTTGTGATGCATACTTATGTGATCAATTACACGATGATTGGTGGCATATTATATTGAGGTGCATTATTTAAGTGTTCTATGATCGTAATATTAAAGGATAAGTTATGATTATATGTTCATGCTTGTATCTCTAAATAACATGCTAAGATTGAAAGGTGACATAAGACACATGAAAATGATTATTCAGAGACTCCAGGTATTAATGATTATAGGAGGTGATCCAATAAGGGGATTCTTTAGACTTTAGGAATTAATGGTTATGAAAAGCTACCCATGCCCCCTATCCTACACTCTAGGAGTTGAATTTACTTTTCAAGAGGATAAGTATAACTTGTGACGACTAGTTAGGTATAAGCTCATAATCTTAGAACTCTTAAGAGGAGAAAATATAGGGTGGCTCTATGGAAAAGAGAATAAGAAATATGAGTCACTTAAAAGAAAGAATCATGTTAGAAGGATATACACATGTTCTATATCATGCCTATTTGTTGTGTAACCTATTATATCTTGCATATGGTATTGACATGCATTCATGATATAGGAGGTTGCATTCATGACATTAAAATTCATGCTAAAAGATATGGGCCTCGGCTAATGGTATTTGGAACTTAATGAATGAACCTTATATATGCTCACCATTTTCATAATGAAACCCGATTCCTGGGGATGGTGATGATGACACATATTAAGAGGCAAAAGCCCTACTGAAATTCTTTTATAAGTTTTTCATTCCCTCCTCATTTCTTTCCATCTCGTCTTCAGGTTGATAGCGATATCCATGGATATCCTTGAGATGCTGGTGTAGGATTACACTATAGTCCATAATAAAGTGGTACAACTGAAACAGTGGGATACAAGTCTTTCCTGATACAAACATAGGAGTTGTCTTGCCTTGACATGTTATAACTTATTTCTCAGTAGACATGCACCCACGAGGGGTTTAGCTACATCATAGTTACGCTTAGCTTTTAAATTATTGTATGCTTAAACTCTATAGATGGACTCAGGACAATTGATATGGTATTATATTTGTGGAATATTTCTACATTGTTATTATTATTATTATTATTATTATTATTATTTGACATGCATTTAAAGTCAATATTATGATATGATGATGTTCTAGTTATGCTAGACTCTTGTTCTATTCACATATATTGCTATGATGGATAGTTAAAAATATGTCAATGATATGTACTATTATTAAGTGTTATATGATAAATATTTATATGCTATAACTTATATACGAATGACTCATAGTTTGGTCTTATGATAAAAAAAAAAGTCATATTTTCCAGAGATTATTTTTAGTTTAAAATCAAGAAAACTTTGAGACGAAGTAATAACTAACGACTAACCATTATGCGTCTGAGGTATATTATGTTAAAGTTAGAGGTTAAAATTAGTACATAAAAAATACACTCTTAAACAAATAATAAAAACAAAACTTGCAGGCCAAATAAAGGAAATTTGTTTTTATTATTCCACTAAGTTTAAAAAGCTTAATTGATCTTATTAATACTTCTCTCAATTAATCCAGTTTGTGATATATTGATGAGTTAATTAGTTATATTAGTCTCAAAGAGTGTTTTTAGGTACTGTGAACACCATATTTGGTCCAAACACTTTTATCTTTGTTTTTATTTTTTTTTAAAAAATGTCTATTCAAAAAAAAAAGGCCCATTCTCGTTTTAAGCCTTTGTTTTCTTTCTACCCCATTTTTATTCATCCATTAACTCAAAAACATAAAAATAGAAATAAAATTTAATACCAGCCTATTTTATTTATTTCCTTTCAGCCCATATTTCTTTGATCTGTAAACCTAAACAAAAAAAAAATAAAAATGAAAAATGAAAAAGGAGCGGGAACAGGACAGTGCATCAATGCTGATGATAATAAAAAGAATTGCAAAAGCTGAAAGACCATGCTTCCACTATCCATGAATTGAGTTTCCACCATCTGTGAATTGAGCTTCCACTATCGGTGAATTGATCATTGTTACAATGGCAATAAATCAGACAGAAATCCCTAAACCATTCCCTATCACAGCTAAGAATCATTGCTGGACCAATAACTAACCACATTTGTGTATAAATAGGACAAAGTCACAAGGAAGGGGACCGTGAAATTGAGATAACCTTGCTCTCACCCTCCAGCATCATCGAATCACACAGCCTTAGTATCCTCACTAAAAATCATCATCAGCCACAACCATTACATCATTAGCAACAACCCATTGCCAACATACCATCTTAACTCAGAAACAAACCCAATCCCAAACAAAAAGTAAAGCAATTCATGAGCCAAATCTTAAGCTTTCACATACTGACAACAAACACCAACCAAACCCCATTATATAATCTCCCATCCCTGTTATGCACTTAACCTGTGAACACACTAACCATCACCATCACTTCCTCCATCACTAACAGCCACTAGCTAGCCTACCATCACATCACCTTTCGGCTCAACCAACAAACTCAGCTGCACAATCCACAACAATTTCAAGAACTCAAATATCAAAACAAAAAAAACAAAAAAAAAAAGAAAGAGAAAAGAGGAAGGGGACCTGCGTCTTCTTCATCCTTGGGAGCCGGCGGTTCCCGCGCCTTCACGTCGCGAGTCGAGGCCGCCAAGGCCACCGCCACTGCGCCGCCGCGAGCTCCTTCCTTTTCCCCTGCACTTGCCGCAGTTTCCTCCTCCGTTGAGCCACCCAGCTGCCATCCCGTCACCGCCGCGGAAGCTCAGCCTCCACTCCGCCCAAGACGGCCACGAGCCCTGTCCGCCTCCGCTGTTCGTGCGCCGGCCACCGCACTTCGCTGCGCCAAACAGCCGCCGCCCAGAAACCTGATTACAGAAGCCGCAAGACTGCCGCGCGCTCACACCCCTGCTCCCGCGAAGCCGTGAAGACCGCCGCGCCCCACCCCTGCGCTCCACGCCACCGCTGCCGCGCCTTGTTGCCTGATCACTCTCTTCCTCTTGGTGAGCCGCCGTGAATTCCTCATGCTGAGACCTCTCTCCTTCTTCCCCTCCTCCTCATCTCCCTCTCATTTGCTCTTCTTTAGATCTCATCTCTCTCAAGCTTTCCATCTCTCATTCTCCAGATGTTGGCTCTATCTTTTTTGTTTAAGTGTGTTTGTGTATGGGAGAGAATTGAATGCATGTGAGTGACTGTGTGAGAGTGTGCCGCGTGTGTGTTTGTGTGTGGGAGAGTGCCATGTGTTGAGTGTCTGTGTGTGATAAGTTAAAGGTGGGGAGTTGTATTATTATTATTATTATCATTATTATTGTGTTAGTGTTGTTCTTATATTTGTTGTATCAGATTTTAGGTTTGTTTGGTTTGATTAATGTTGGTATTTTGGGCTTTACTTGTTGGGTTTGAATTTGATTTGGTTTAAACAAAAAACTTAGGGTGTGTTTGGTTGTGAAAAAATTTTCTATTTTTTATTTTATTTTCTATTTTCATTTTTTGAAAATGATTTTTATTTTTAAATTTTCAAAATCAGGAATGTGTTTGGTTTGTGAAAGAAAATTTTATTTTTAGAAAAGTGAAAATAGAATGAAATATGTTTGGTTTATCTGCCCTTTAGAATGTATTTCTCAAAATCAAAATCCATATTTGGTATTAAAATAATTAAAATTACATATATATATATATATATATATTTGATTTATATTTGTTCATTTACTAAAAGAATTTATAAAATTCTAAAAATAATTCTATAAAACCTTAGTAAAAATATTTTTTATTTTTATTTCCTGTTTTCATTTTTTAAAAAAAATTCTATTTTTAGATTTTTAAAATTTGGAAATGTGTTTAGTTTTAAAAAATAAATTATGTTTTCAGAAAATAAAAAAAAATAAAAATATACTTGATTTGTGTGTTGTCAAAATATAATTCTCGAATCAAATTTAGTATTAAATAATAAGAAATATATATTTGATTTGCATCAGTTTATTTACTAAAAATTTATAAAAATCTAAAATAACTATAAAATATTAGGATGAAAGATAATATTACTCACTTTTGAGTTCTTTTATTATTATTATTATTATTATTATTATGAACTTTGAACATGTACATAAATAAACATTTAAATAATATTATTTTATTTCTTACACACTATTCAAAATACATTTGTTTTTCAAATAAATTATAGCCATAATAAAATAAATTATTTCTAATAAAACAAATGAACGTAAATAAAAAAAATAAAGAAAACAAAAAGTTGAGGTTGTGGCTAGGTTACAGTTGAGTGCTTGTACCATCTAAAAAAAAAATGAAGCACTATGTTTGCTTTTGAAGGATACGGGATCGAACACGCACTTAAAACTAAATTTGGAGTATTATCAAAAATGCCACGCGTTTTGCATTGGAAAAATTTTCAAACTTTGAACAGAAAATAATGAAAACGTGAATTTGGCATTTCCAGTTTTGTGTAGCTTTAGAAATTTTCAAACCTGAAAAGACTTTTCAAAAATCATAACCAAACATATTTTCATATATAATTTTTATTTTTAGTGAAAATGAAAATGAAAATAGATAAACCAACACACTCTATATTTGGTTCAAAATATATCCTTCGAAATTTTGATTTACTAATTTTTTATTTATTTCTTTGAGTAGAATTAAATAAATTAGCTTTAGAAGTAATTTAATTATATGAAAACAAAAAAATAAAAAGGGGTGATTTAATTGTTTTTGATTTTGAATGAATTTTGTGCTAATGTTTTTAATTGAAAATGAAAGAGGTTTAAAAAATAATAATTAGATTTTTAGTTTAATTATCTTATATGTGTAATTGTGTTCACGAATCAATTTTATTTTTAGTTTAATTATCTTATATGTGTAATTGTGTTCACGAATCAATTTTATTTTTAGTTTAATTATTGTATATGCTTATTTGTTCTGCTTAAATTAATTGTGTACATGTTTTTATGAATTAATTTTGGAAGTTTTCGTTGAAATTAGAGCTTGTAAAAAATATATATATTTTCCTTCCGTTTAATAATCAAAGATCCATTTTTAAAAATTAAAAATCAATCAACACATTTTTATTCTCTTTCAGAAAATTCATTCAATAAGAATTATTTTCTACATAACGACGTGGCTTTGAGTCTCGTCCGCACTAAAGATGCGTCAGCATAGCCAAAACTATCAAGCCAAAATTAATTTTTCATTAAATTGTGTCTCTTTTAATTTAATTTTCTTTCTTTTATTTCTCTTCGTATAACTATTACAATTTTTGGGGAAGTAAATATTTTAAAGGTATAAATGAATTTGCATCCTGAGTTCTAAGGTAATCGTATTTATATGGATGCATTGGGTGCAATCGGGTGTAAGTTTCCACATTCCCTAGTCATAATCAGACTCCTTGAACTTTAAATCTCTTTCAAAAAGACAAGTTCAATCAGATCAAAGGTTTTTCAATTTTTCAGGATTAAAATTGGTGCGATTCAATTTATTTTTAAATCGCTGTCAAATCCGTCGCGGCACCCTTGGGTACATTGTCGCAGGTATGATAGTTGACTTTTACCAATTATTTAAAAAGTCATCCAAATAAAATATTTTGATTGGACGATGATATTACGGTTTCAACTGTTGCGTCAAAATTAAACTTATAAGTAAAGGATTTAATTGTCATGCACACAATGTACAAAAGTTTTACACAATTATTCAAAAAAATATTGCCACATAAGCCATGATAATTGAATTTTAACCCAATACTTAAAAGTCATTCAAACAAAATATTTTGATTAGACGATAGTGTAAATAGTTTTATCCTGCAAGTGCATCAAAATTAAACTCACAAGTAAAATTGAAGTAATTAGTTAAGAAACTTGCATAGTATTGAAAATCAAGCTTTTTTAAAAAAAATAGTTATTAAAAGATAGTTTTAGGGTGTATTTATTTTATCATAAGAAATAATGATAGAATTTATTAATTTTTGAAATTTTATCTAAACTATTAGTATCTAAATTAACACAATTTGTGGACAATATTGATGAGTTAATTTTATCTTAATTAATACAATTTGTGGACTATATTGATAAGTTAATTAGTTATTACTCTCGAAGAGTGTTTTAAGGTATGATAGTTGACTTTATACCAATTATTTAAAAAGTCAATCAAACAAAATATTTTGATTGAACGATGATGTAAACGGTTTCACACGTCTGCATCAAAATTAAACTTATAAGTAGAGGATTTAATTGTCATGCACAGAATGTACAAAAGTTTTATACAATCATTCAATCATATAGCTACATAAGTCATGATATTTGACTTTTATACCCATTACTTGAAAAATTATTCAAACGAAATATTTTGATTGGATGATAGTGTAAATAGTTTTATATTCTCAGATCCATTAAAATTAAACTCAAAATAAAATTGAAGTAATTAGTTAAGAAACTTGCATAGTATTGAGAATCAAGCTTATTAAAAAAAATAGTTATTAAAAAGATAGTTTCAAGGTGCATTTATTTTATCATAAGAAATAATGATGGAATTTATTGATTTTTGAAATTTTATATAAACTATCGGATCTAATCCATCTCCCTCTTCACCCTCTCATAGAAATGGAATATTCCATGAATATTTCATTTTTTATTACGGTAAAAATTGGATTGAAAATTTTCATAAACTATTGAAACTTACTTACAAATTTTTAAATTATAGCGACTTAATTGAAAATTGAGTAGAACTATAGGATCTCAGAGAATAATTAAACTTTATCTTTATTGAAAGGAATGTGTATATAGGGAAGGTATCACATGAGAGAAGTAGTTTATTATGAGAGATAGATGAATAAATTTAGACCATATAAACATATATAGATGATCAAGGTTAAAAGTTAATTAATGGTAATTAATATTTGCATACTCATATTTGAAAAGTTACATGACTTTCGTTTTAATATTGATCATTCATGTAAGATTCAACGTCAAGACTTACCCTTCTCATTTCACAACAAACCCCTTTCTCATAAATTCAAATTACATTGGTATAGTTTAAGCCTAGTTTTTATAAAATACTTTTTTTGTTAATCCAACCATTAAAATTCAACATTGATAAGAATGTAATCATGTAGCTCTTATAATTGTTAATTTTGAGCATATATATTATGTTAATTTTGATGTACATAAAAACTATGTCGAACGATTTTAGATTATATGAAATTTTATAGACATGATGTATGACATGGACTTTAATCCAACTTTGGGTTTTGTTAAAAATTAATTCAATAAAAAGTTATTCAATGGTGTAACATGTGCATAAAGTTACACAAGTGAGGGTATTGAGGTGATAAAAAGGCATCTTATTATCTCTTAATTCTTCATTTTTTTTTATCCAAAATATATGTCATTTCATATTTCAATGATCATTAATTATTTTATATTGGTTTACCTCTCTATTTAATTGAAGAAAAAATAAGTGGAGATTGAGTGATAGAAGAGCATTTATGTCTTTTATTTTCATTTTTTAAAAGATCAATAAGCTCCAATCGTGACCTAAATTCTTATGAATAACCCCAAAATGACCCGTATTATGGATCATATAGAATATCAATTAAACTTAAGGTTAGAACTAAGATTTTCTTTAGTCTAATTCAAAATATGAAAATATTTAATCATTGTTAATTTGATTTTGTTTCCTTGGTTACATTGAAGGTCTATAACTACGTTTGGGAGTTTTATAAGTGATGAAATTGAATAGATCATAATAGAAGAATAGTGAGAGGCAAAGAGTAGAGTGGAATAAAACATGCCACCCTCTGTTTGGATGTTGAACAAGTTTAATGGGAGAAATGAAAATGAAGTTTATTTTCTCATTGACCTCTCAACAAAAAATGAGAAGTTGGGTGGCAAGGAGGAGATTTTCTCGCCTTTATCATCCCACTTCCTCCTCTAAAGTCATTCCAAACACACTTTAACTTAACAAGTCTCTCTCTTTGCCACTTTTTCTGTTAAAACTCCCAAACATGGCCTTAGGTTAAACAAACGATTGTTTCATTGTTTGCTTTAAAGAAAAATAGATGAAAAGAAAATCCAGAGAAGAAAAATTATAGATTTTGAGATTTTCTCTTAGTTTTTAGAATTTTAAAGCTCAATTTATTCCTATATAGTAAAGTAGCTTATGCTTTAGCTCATTTAGCCATATTTGAAAGGTCATGGTTAGGAGAAGTGCCAATTGGTATTAGGAATCTTGTAATTAGGATATTGCTTCTTAATAAATTCACCTCTTATATATGAAAAGAAAACAAAATAAAGATAAATGATGTCATGTAAATTTACAATTATATTATCAAATTCTAATTGATTAGTTTAATTTTGATGCATTGACAGTGTAAAATATTTTTACACGTCATTCAATCAAACTATTTTATTTGCATGATTTTTCAAGTAGTAGATGAGAAAGTCATGTATCATGGTTGATGTGACAATATATGATTAGATGAATATATAAAAAAACTTTACTCTATCAATGCATAGAAATTAAATCTATTCTAATAATGGGCAGCAAAATAAAATTGATGATTTCAACCTATAAAGGCATGCATTTTAAAAAATTTCAAGAAGAATATGTCAAAATGCAAATAATATCCTTATATCTCTTAGATATATATACGAATGATTGATCTTAGATAGAATTGTAGAAGAAACTAAATTTAGGTTATTTTAAGGAGTTCAATACTTATTTTGTTAAGCAAGTAATAGAGTTCAAGTCATGTAAATAGAAAAAATACCACTAATATTGTGTTTGGATTTTTTTATTAACACAACCAATTGGAACTAGTAGGAAGTGATTGAAATTTAAAGAGAATAAAACAAAGTTCATTCATTGACGAAAAAAAGAAAATCCACTAATTGTGTTTGGAAGTTATGTAATAATGATAAGAGGAATGAAATGAAACAATTATAATTTAATTAGTAGCTACACAAATTTTTGGTTTTCCACCCAATTTGAGGGAAAACAATTAGCTTTTGAAGGGAAAAGATCCCTTATGAGTTCATTTTGCTTTCTACCTATTATTAAGCTCTCAAAGAAATTATAGGAAAGAGTTCCATTTCCTTCCTCCTATTACCTGTCATCCAATTATATCATAAGAGAGTGTTACCTTTATAATAGTCAGCATAAGTTAATCCATATTAGTTGAACTTAAATAGACTTTCATATTTTGGCTTTTTCCTTACCAAAAAAATAGAATCATAAAACTTGTACTTTACCCTTTTGAATTATAGCTGTAATAAGGTGGAGTAGTTGGTTTAAATATACCACCCTACCTAAGGGATAATTGGATCCAAGCACGCAAGGTGACCATAGTTCTTCGAGTCTATGGTGTGAAAATATGGGTGTGTATCTGAAGGACTTCCATTGGCAAGTAAGCAAAGGCTCAAAATGGGTGTGAGTAAGCAAGTGAATGTAAAATATTTTCCTAGAAATCCCTGTGTGTATTTATAGTGGCGCCTGAGTGGTTATCACATTTACTATGCATACTTGTAACACCTTAATAATTAACCCAATACACCTAAAGATTCTGATTAATTACTAGACTTTACTCTTTGCTTCGTACCTCTAATCATGCTTTGAAAATACTTAGTGAAATTACGAGCCATTTTTTTTTAAACATAATTGAAAACGTGAGCCGCGCTTAACGTGAATGATTTAGCAAAATTTAAAAGACACATAGGAATTTACAAACATCACATCATAATATATTGGCTCCATCATACAGCATCCATAATTACATATCATATAGATATTTTGCCTACCAAGAGAATAAGACTAAGTGTAGGCAATCTAACAAAACATAAATAATATATGGATGGAAGGACATCCATTAATGGCACCTAGTTATAACACTCTAGGGATAGGGATAGATATCTGAAATATATGAGTGAAACTAGGGATCAAGTTCAGCTACCCTTAAGCCTCAATGTGGATTCACGAACGCTTCCTTCTGTTCTGAAGACGAGATGGAAAGAAAAATAGAGGGAGTGGAACTATAAAAAGAATCTCGAGGGTACTCACCTCATGATGCATTGTGTCATCATCATCGTCCCCAGGAACCTCTGGGTTATTATGAAATAGTGAGCATGCTAAGATTGATTTATTAAGTTCGAAATATACTTTCCAAGGTTCGTCGGTTTTAATCATGCGTCTTATAATGCATCATAAACTTAGCATGTCATGTTCATAATGAACTTTTCCTTTATCAACACATCGTATTCTTCATCATCATATCATAAATACTATGCATAAAAGAACATCATATTTCTCATCATCAAATCATATATACTATGCATAGAACATCATATTTCTCATCATCATATCATAAATTCTAATACTATGCATAGAAGAACATCATATTTCTCATCATCAAATCATATATACTATGCATAGAAGAACATCATATTTCTCATCATCATATCATAAATACTATGCATAGAAGAACATCATATTTTATTATCATATCATAAATACTATGCATAGAAGAACATCATATTTCCCATCATCATCTCATAAAATGCTATGCACAGGACATAGTGCACATATTTCATTTTAGTGTCCTAGGTGACTTAAAATCTTGTCATCATCATCATTATTTTCCTTGGGGCCACCCTATACTCCACCATTTTGGGAGTAATCTAGGTTATGAGCTCATACCTTACTAGTCGTCACTAGCATATACTTATCCCTTTTGATAAGTTAATGTCCCAATCTACCTTTTTGAGAGAACGGTAGGGGCAAGAATCACCTTTTCACCACCTATAGTCTGATGGGTCCAAAGGATCATTTTCTTCAGGATCACCTTTTCACCACCTATAGTTGATGGGTCCAAAGGATCATTTCCTCATAATTTTAAGTCACCATTAAGTCTTTGCATGTTATATCATAATATAACTCTGAATTCATAATCATCAAGATGCATAAACATTCTCATTGTTTGCAACAGCAACTATATCATGCAAACTATGAAGCCATTCAATGATATCAAATACTTAATAAGCATCAAATCACTACATAGACTTATCATTTCAAACTTCAAAGAACCATCATCATAAATTCTTACGAAAAAGTTAAACAACCGAAACTTTAGAATCGGTAATCTTAATTATCAAACTAATTAATCATGCATCTAAAGGATTCATTATCATCATTACCATTAATTATAAGCCTTAAGAATATTATTAAACTATATGGGACAGCATAGGCAGCAAGTTATATTTAAAGCTTCACGGTGTGCTAGAAGTTGCATTTTTAACCCTTTCTCGTTACCGCTTTCCTTATGGTGCTAAAATTAATTACTAAACCAATTATGAATCATTCTCTCAGCAATAAACTATGATTATCACAACTTCAAACATATTAAACCATCATCATACAGTAGTACTAAACTTGGATTAGTGGCCGAATCATGAACCTCATATAATTGCTAGAAGTCACATTTCAAGTACACATGTGATCCTGGTTTACCATAAAATATTTGTAAAACCTTGAAACTCTTTTAGAAACTAATTCTTTTTGTTAAAATTGAAAGAAGTCATAGGACTTTAGGCCTTCCTCAATCATGAGGCCGTTTTATACATTGAAAGAATGTTCATGATTAAAATTTTCACTTAAGATAAAAGGAGCAAGTCTTGATCTTAAGAGATTTATGTGATATCTTAGAATCATAAACATGCTATGCAACCTCATTTTAATCTTGTCATTATAAGGTGATAACTTGGAATTATAAACATGATATGCAAAACCATTTCTTTATCTTTAAGATTTAAGGTGATAACTTGGAAATTAAACATGATGCAAGAGCTTGAAATATAAACATGATGCAAGAAACTGGAGCGTAGTCCGCATAGGAATGTGGGGAGAAGAGAATCTTAAGAAACCGGAGCGGCGGTAATCCGCATTGGACCGGTGAAGGGAGAAGAGAATTATTATTACATCTTTTTAAGCTCCAATCTCAAAACTTCTTAAAGAATCAATTCTTTAACTCCAATAATCTTATTTCTTTGCTTGTGATACTTGGGCAAGTCTTTGAGCTCTAGGATCTTTAGGTGATGACATAAAATAAACATGTCATGCGTTGATTCTTTTAGCCATTATAAAATAAAGTGAGAGCATAAAATAAATATGAGATGCATCCTCTTTATTATCTTTGAAGATTAAGTGACAACTTGAAATATAAACATGAAATGCAAGCTTGGAAATTTAAACATGAGATATGCAAGTTCATTTATTTATTCTTGAGAATTTAGTGATGACATTAAAAGTAAACATGGTTATGCAAGGCATAAACTTAGACATGGATGCAAGTTCCTTTTATTTCTTTACTAGAGCTCTTCCAAGACTTTAGAGAAATATAAATTCAACCCAATATATATATCTTAGCAAGACAAAGTGAAAAATACATCTTTCAAGTTCTAAACTCAAGATCTTTATTTTTACATCATAAAAACATCATTCTTTAAAGTTTTGCATCAAGTGGAATTTTCAAGCTTTAAAGGCCTAACTTGTGATGGATTTACCACCAACACTCAAGGTCCTCATCATCAAGCTATCATCATATTCCTTCTTAGGCCATTTGGCCAAAATCATTAAAGAAAAATAAGAAAGAAAAACGAAATTGTAAAGCTTTAAAAACTAGTGAAACCTTCAAGTTTTAGAGGTCTAACTTGTGATTTGCAACCAACACTCAAGAACCTCATCATCAAACCATGGTCTCATCATAATCTAGGCCATAAGGCTGAAATGTTTTTAAAAGAAAATGGAAAACAAAACCGAAATTGAGAGCTAGAAGAAAGTCCATGAAATCATCATTTTTGAGCTAGAAACATAACTTGTCATAGCATAAAATGAACTTAGAAACAACTCCCTACCTAATCTGATTTGAAGGAAAGGAAGAGAACTTGGTTTCTTGGAGTGAAATGAAAGAAAATATTCTTGAAAACTTGAAGAAAGAATTCAGCCAAGAGGAGGAGGAAATGAGAGCTTTTGGTGCTTCTAAGAACTAGAATTGTGTAAGTTATGATCAAAGGCTTCTAACACCTCTTCAAGCATGCCTATTTATAGAGATTTTGAAGCTCATAAATGGACAAATGAAGGAGGAAGGCTGATGGATTTTCATGGGGAACAAAGGGAGGAAAATCATTCCTTGTTTAAGGCATGTTTTATGCCATGTTTTAGGGAATTTTTGGCATTTTGTTTTAGTGTATCTTTGGGCAATTATTCTGATGCATAATGGCATCAATAATTTCATCCATTACAGCCCAAGGAGGAGAAATTTGTGTGTTCCATGCATTATTTAGGTGTAGGTAAGGTATTCATGCAATTTAGAGAATTTACGGTTAAGGGCTTAGGTGAATTAGTAAGCAATTTGAGTGTTTTAAAGCAATTTTAGGTTCTAATCAATTTAAATAAATAATTTTGACTCTAGATTAATAATTAGAATTTAATAAGCTTTAATTTGAGCCTAATATTGCTTAGGTTTCGTAGCGAATCAAAAATCTCAAAATTTGTAAAACTGCACAAAGACGGGCAAAACGGTCATTTTACTTAAAAATTGCCCGAGACCACCCGAGCTTAACCAATGGTTAATCATGGCTTAAAAACACCTTTTAACACATTTTAGTGAGGTTCGGGCTAAGTGGCACGCAATCGAGTAAAACGGCAAGCGGGCGTTTTGGTCATTTCGCGCGTCGAAGCTCAAAATTAGGATTCTTCTCCTCTATTAACACACATAACACAAACAATCCCTTATTAACATCAAAACATCCCCTTGAGGATGGGTGGGGCCCACGATTCTCATTTTGAGTAAAATAACCTCAGGGGCATTTTGGTCATTTTACACGTCCAGAAAATTGGGGTTTGCAATACTTGCACGAATTGCTCCTAACTTCTCTTCTAACGTTATATTCCTTTATTAGGATTGTTTGGTCTCAAATTTTATATAATATTTACCTATGGTAATTCGGTAATTCCTAATGACGTGAAAATTACAGTAAAAATTGGGGCGTTACATTACTCCCCTCCTTAAAAAGAATTTCGCCCTCGAAATTCGTTACCTGAGAAGAGTTTGGATTGTGCTTGCATGTCTGATTCCAGCTTCCATGTAACTTCTTCGGTTTCATCGTCCCCATGCTACTTTGACTAGGGGTACAGCCTTGTTCCTTAACTGCTTAACTCCTCGGTCAACGATCTCGTGGGTGGTAAGTTAAACGTTAGGTCATCTCTTAATTGTACATGTTCTGGCTCTAGTACATGACTTGGGTGAATGATATTTCCTTAACTGGGAGACATGGAAAACATCATGAAGGTTGGACAGACTGGGTAGGGCTATACGGTAGGCTACAGATCCTATTTTGCTAAGGATTTCAAACGGACCAAGAAATCTGGGCTCAATTTCTTTACTTTCATTGCTCGGCCTATGCATGTGGTGGGGGTGATTCTTAGGAACACATGGTCCCCTTCTTGAAAATCTAGCGGTTTCGCCGCTTGTCCGCATAGTTTTTCTGTCGACTTTGAGCAATAAGAATCTTATCCCTAATCTTCTTATTTGTTCCGTTGTTTCCCTCACAATATCCGGTCCAAGTAGACTTTGCTCTCTAGGCTCATACCAACATAGAGGTGATTGACACTTCCGTCCATAGAGGGCCTCGTATGGTGCCATACCGATACTTGCATGATAACTGTTGTTATATGCAAATTCAATAATGCAGGTACTTATCCCAACTCCCTCTTTGATCTAAAACACATGCCCTCAACATGTCCTCCAAAGTTTGGATAGTTCTTTCAGATTGACCGTCCGTTTGGGTGATAACCGTGTCTAGACAGCTTTGAACCAAACGCCTTCTGAAAGGCTCCCCAAAATCGTGACGTGAATCGGGATCCCGATCGAGATTATCGTCGACGGTACTCCGTGTAATCTTACTATCTCCTGAATATATAACTGTGCTAACCTATCCAAGGAATAAGTCACCTTAATAGGTAAAAAGTGGGCTGATTTAGTCAACCGATCCACTATTACCCAAATGGCGTCATGATTCGCTTGGGTCCTTGGTAGTCCAGTTACAAAATCCATGGAGACACTATCCCACTTCCATTCGGGGATTGACAAAGGTTGCAACATTCCGGAAGGTTTTTGGTGTTCAATCTTCACCTTTTGACACACCAAGCACTTATTCACCCATGTGCACACATCCTTCTTCAATCCTGGCCACCAGAACATCTTCTTCAAATCTTGATACATCTTGGTTGCACAGGATGAAGGGAAATGGCTCTTATGGGCTTCCTCCAAAATATCCTTTCGAGGTCACCACTAGCAGGTACACATATACGACCTTCAAACCTCCACAAACTATCATTCCCTTGGGTAAAACCTTTCAACTTATCAGCTCTTACCGCCCTAAGGTCTCTTGAAATTTCGTATCTTCCCTTTGGGCTTGAGCAATTCTTTCCTTGAATTCACTCGTCACACTAAGATGGCAAGCTCTTATGCCCTTAGTGGTCAAGGTCATCCCTAGGTTTAAGTCTCTAAACTGCTCAATTAACTCAACCTCCTTCACCATCAAACGGGATACTTGTAAGGATTTCCTACTAGGCATCGCTACAACGTTAGCTTCCTGGATGATAGTTTAACCCGAAATCATAATCTTTTAAGAACTCCATCCACCTTCTTTGCCTCATGTTTAGCTCTTTTTGATCAAAGAGATATTTCAAACTCTTGTGATCGGAGAACACCTCAAACTTAACGCCATATAAATGGTGTCTCCAAATCTTCAGAGCAAACACGACGGCGGCTAATTCAAGGTCATGGGTAGGGTAATTTGCCTCATGTGGCTTGAGTTGCCTCGACGCATAGGCCACCACTTGCCTATCTTGCATCAATACACAACCCAAACCCTTTCTTGAAGCATCAGTATACTTCGAAAGGCACATTGGGGTTGGGTAATACAAAACGGGGTTGAGGTTAGCTTGTGTTTTAGCTCTTGAAAGCTCTTTTCACACTCGGGGTCCATGAAAAAGGGGTGTTCTTCCTAGTCAGCTTGGTCAGAGGTAGGGAAATTTGGGAAAATCCCTTGATAAACCGACGGTAATAACCAGCTAAACCTAAGAAGCTCCTTACTTCAGTTACGTGGTTGGTCTTTCCCAGTTTACAACCGTTTCGACCTTACTAGGATCTACAGCAATTCCTCTCTTAGACACTACATGCCCTAAAAATTTCACCTCATCCAACCAGAATTCACACTTAGAAAGCTTGGCATATAGTTTCTTTTCCTTAGGATTTCCAGTACTATGGTTAGGTGGCATTCATGCTCCTCGTGGGTCTTAGAGTAGATGAGAATATCATCTATGAAGACAACCACGAACTGATCTAAATAGGGTCTAAAGATCCTATTCATGTAATCCATAAAAATTGCTGAGCATTGGTTAATCCAAAGGACATTACTGCAAACTCAAAATGGCCGTATCGAGTGCGAAAGGCCGTTTTCGGTATATCTTCATCTCTTACTCTAATCTGGTGGTAACCTGACCTCAAATCAATCTTAGAAAACACGACTGCACCTTTAAGCTGTCCATCAAGTCATCTATCCTAGGCAAAGGGTATTTGTTCTTCACTGTCACTTTATTCAATTGCCTATAGTCAACACACATCCTCATACTCCCATCCTTTTTCTTCACAAACAACACAGGGGCTCCCCAAGGTGATGCACTAGGCCTAACAAACTTTTTCTCCAATAAATCTTCCAATTGAGCTTTTAACTCGGTCAACTCTAATGGGGACATCCTGTATGGGGCTATGGATATGGGACCTGCAGAAGCAATTCTATGGAAAACTCTATCTCTCTCTTGGGAGGAAACTCTGGTATCTCATTCTGGAAATACTTCGGATAATTCCTTACTATTGGTATCTCATCGATACTTTGCTCAAAGTCTACATCACTAGCGGCTAGGAAAATATAACCTTTATTCTCACCCTTACCAGTCTTTCCAATGTTATGTATAGACTTATGGGTTTCTTAGGTTCAATGGGAACAGGAAGAAAAGTGATGGTTTTCTCATAGGTTTAACAGTACACGGTTGGCTTCAAGCCAATCCATGCCAAGAATCACATCTAAACCTTGCATGGGTAAGCAAATAAGATCTAAAACAAAGGATCTATTCCCTATAACAAAATTGCAATCTAAACAACATTTACAAGTCCTAACGGGTTTTCCATAGGGTAGAAACAATAAGGTCAAAAGGAAGTTCAGTCACATGTAAGTTAAGGCTTTTAACACATGAGTGGGAGATAAAAGAATGGGAAGCGCCAGAATCATATAGTACAATTAAGTCTTTTCCATACATGTTACACTTACCTTCCACGAGATTCCTTGACTTCGTCGTTTCTTCACATTAATGGTAAAAACCCTTCCTTGATATTGCGGCTTGGGATTGGGGGTTGGCGGGTTCCTCTCTGTGCATTCTCGAGAGTAGTGCCCTTTCACACCGATAGCATACATTTGTTCCGGCTCGACAGGGCATGCTCCCATGATTCTTGCCGCACTTGGACAGTCCATGGATGGTGGGGGTCGTGAAGTGCTGTGGACCCCTTTGTGGTGCTTTCCCCTTGTTGTTGTTATTGTTGTTGTTGTTGTTGTTGTTGGGGTTGCTGTTATAGTTGTTGTTGTTGTTGTTTGGCCTTCCTTGTTGAAAGTTCCTTTGTGGACCTTGGGGTCTCGATTGAGGTGGGAATGGGGGTCGATTATGCCTCTTGAATTGCTGACCTTGAGGTGTCAGCTTTGGTGATATTATCCGACCTTGAGGTGCTCAACTTTCTCTGCCCTTCTTCAATGATGCGGCATTTGTTAACTAGGGTAGAGAATCCCTAATCTCCAAATGCGCAACTCCACATTAAGTCCGCCTTTAACCCTGACTCGTATTTAATGCATTTCCAATACTCGTTGGGTTACCCTGATACATCCTTGAGAACTTAATGAGTTCCTCAAATCTGGCAGTGTCCTGGGCTACATTCATGTTTCCTTGCACAAGTTGCATGAACTCAATGTCCTTGGCATTTTTGACTGACTCTGGAAATACTTCTCATAAAAATGGACCTTAAATAACTCCCAATCAATGTCCACGTCGGTTGCCTCCAAGAGTCTTCGAGCACCTGTCCACCAAAAGCCGGCATCACCCTCGAGCATATGGGTGGCAAAAGTAACCTTCTGCTCTCTAAGCATGGGACTAGAGCAAAGACCTTCTCAATATTCCGAATCCATTCTTCTGCAACATTTGGATTGAGGGTCCCCTTGAACACTGGTGGGTTCGCCCTGCGAACTCCCCAAAACGAGCGTGTTCGGGATCTCATGGCCTTGATTCGCATTAGCTTGGCGATCCTGATCCATTCGATCCATCATCATCCTCATTGTCCTTGCCACATCACGGAATGCTTCAGCAGTTTCGTTGTTCTGGTTATTCTTGTGCGTTCCTAGTCTGTTGTGCCATTGGTCCCTATACACACAAAACAGCAACACTGAGGTGATCAGGCTCAACATTCCATGCAAAGTGAGCAAGTTACCATGGCACGTGCAACATACAGCAGTCATGCATCTCTAATCCTCAAGCTCATCCTAATGATAAACATATACACATGACATTTCTAACGTAGTATGCTTTAGAAGCATAGCCAGTCCAATCCTCAGGCTCCATGAGAACCAAAACTCTTGATACCAAAATGTAACACCCTAATAATTAACCCAATACACCTAGGCGGTATTGATTAATTACTAGACTTTACTCTTTGCTTCAGTTCCTTAATCATGCTTTGAAAATACTTAGTGAAATTACGAGCCATTTTTTTTTTAAACATAATTGAAAACGTGAGCCGCGCTAACGTGAATGATTTAGCAAAATTTAAAAGACACATAGGAATTTACAAACATCACATCATAATATATTGGCTCCATCATAACATCCATAATTACATATCATATAGATATTTTGCCTACCAACAGAATAAGACTAAGTGTAGGCAATCTAACAAAACATAAATAATATATGGATGGAAGGACATCCATTAATGGCACCTAGTAATAACACTCCAGGGATAGGGATAGATATCTGAAATATATGAGTGAAACTAGGATCAAGTTCAGCTACCCGGTGACAGCCTCAATGTGATTCACGAACGCTTCCTTTCTTTCTGAAGACGAGATGGAAAGAAAAATAGAGGGAGTGAGAAACTTATAAAAAGAATCTCAGTAGGGTACTCACCTCATGATGCATTGTGTCATCATCATCGTCCCCAGGAACCTCGGGGTTATTATGAAATAGTGAGCATGCTAAGATTGATTTATTAAGTTCGAAAATATACTTTACCGAGGTTCGTCGATTTTAATCATGCGTCTTATAATGCATCATAAACTTAGCATGTCATGTTCATAATGAACTTTTCCTTTTATCAACACATCGTATTCTTCATCATCATATCATAAATACTATGCATAAAAGAACATCATATTTCTCATCATCAAATCATATATACTATGCATAGAAGAACATCATATTTCTCATCATCATATCATAAATACTATGCATAGAAGAACATCATATTCTCATCATCAAATCATATATACTATGCATAGAAGAACATCATATTTCTCATCATCATATCATAAATACTATGCATAGAAGAACATCATATTTCTCATCATCATATCATAAATACTATGCATAGAAGAACATCATATTTCATTATCATCTCAAAATGCTATGCACAGGACATAGTGCACATATTTCATTTCTTAGTGTCCTAGGTGACTTAAAATCTTATCATCATCATCATTATTTTCCTTGGGGCCACCCTATACTCCACCATTTTGGGAGTAATCTAGGTTATGAGCTCATACCTTACTAGTCGTCACTAGCATATACTTATCCCCTTTTGATAAGTTAATGTCAACTCTACCTTTTTGAGAAGGGCTAGGGGCAAGAATCACCTTTTCACCACCTATAGTCTAGGGTCCAAAGGATCATTTTCTTAGATCACCTTTTCACCACCTATAGTTTATGGGTCCAAGGATCATTTTCTTAGGATCACCTTTTCACCACCTATAGTCTGATGGGTCCAAAGGATCATTTCCTCATAATTTTAAGTCACCATTAAGTCTTTGCATGTTATATCATAATATAACTCTGAATTCATAATCATCAAGATGCATAAACATTCTCATTGTTTGCAACAGCAACTATATCATGCAAACTATGAAGTCATTCAATGATATCAAATACTTAATAAGCATCAAATCACTACATAGACTTATCATTTCAAACTTCAAAGAACCATCATCATAAATTCTTACCGAAAACCTCTTAAACAACGAAACTTTAGAATCGGGTAATCTTAATTATCAAACTAATTAATCATGCATCTAAAGGATTTATTATCATCATTACCATTAATTATAAGCCTTAAGAATATTATTAAACTATATGGGACAGCATAGGCAGCAAGTTATATTTAAGGCTTCACGTGTGCTAGAAGTTGCATTTTTAACATTTTCTCGTTACCGGCTTTCCTTATGGTGCTAAAATTAATTACTAAACCAATTATGAATCATTCTCTCAGCAATAAACTATGATTATCACAACTTCAAACATATTAAACCATTATCATACAGTAGTACTAAACTCAGATTAGTGGCCGAATCATAAACCTCATATAATTGCTAGAAGTCACATTTCAAGTACACATGTGATACCTGGTTTACCGTAAAATATTTGTAAAACCTTGAAACTCCTTTAGAAACTAATTCTTTTTGTTAAAATTGAAAGAAGTCATAGGACTTTAGGCCTTCCTCAATCATGAGGCCGTTTTATACATTGAAAGAATGTTCATGATTAAAATTTTCACTTAAGATAAAAGGAGCAAGTCTTGATCTTAAGAGATTTATGTGATATCTTAGAATCATAAACATGCTATGCAACCTCATTTTAATCTTGTCATTATAAGGTGATAACTTGGAATTATAAACATGATATGCAAAACCATTTCTTTATCTTTAAGATTTAAGGTGATAACTTGGAAATTAAACATGATGCAAGAGCTTGAAATATAAACATGATGCAAGAAACTGGAGCGGCGTAGTCGCACGGCCAGTGGAGGGAGAAGAATCTTAAGAAGCGGCGGTAATCCGCACTGGACCGGTGAAGGGAGAAGAGAATTATTATTACATCTTTTTAAGCTCCAATCTCAAACTTCTTAAAGAATTAATTCTTTAACTCCAATAATCTTATTTCTTTGCTTGTGATACTTGGGCAAGTCTTTGAGCTCTAGGATCTTTAGGTGATGACATAAAAATAAACATGTCATGCGTTGATTCTTTTAGCCATTATAAAATAAAGTGAGAGCATAAAATAAATATGAGATGCATCCTCTTTATTATCTTTGAAGATTAAGTGACAACTTGAAATATAAACATGAAATGCAAGCTTGGAAATTTAAACATGAGATATGCAAGTTCATTTATTTATTCTTGAGAATTTAGTGATGACATTAAAAGTAAACATGGTTATGCAAGGCATAAACTTAGACATGGATGCAAGTTCCTTTTATTTCTTTACTAGAGCTCTTCCAAGACTTTAGAGAAATATAAATTCAACCCAATATATATCTTAGCAAGACAAAGTGAAAAATACATCTTTCAAGTTCTAAACTCAAGATCTTTATTTTTACATCATAAAAACATCATTCTTTAAAGTTTTGCATCAAGTGGAATTTTCAAGCTTTAAAGGCCTAACTTGTGATGGATTTACAACCAACACTCAAGGTCCTCATCATCAAGCTATCATCATATTCCTTCTTAGGCCATTTGGCCAAAATCATTAAAGAAAAATAAGGAAAGAAAAACCGAAATTGTAAAGCTTTAAAAACTAGTGATTTTAGAGGTCTAACTTGTGATGGCTTTGCAACCAACACTCAAGAACCTCATCATCAAACCATGGTCTCATCATAATCTAGGCCATAAGGCTGAAATGTTTTTAAAAGAAAGGGGAAAACAAAACCGAAATTGAGAGCTAGAAGAAAGTCCATGAAATCATCATTTTTGAGCTAGAAACATAACTTGTCATAGCATAAAATGAACTTAGAAACAACTCCCTACCTAATCTGATTTGAAGGAAAGGAAGAGAACTTGGTTTCTTGGAGTGAAATGAAAGAAAATATTCTTGAAAACTTGAAGAAAGAATTCAGCCAAGAGGAGGAGGAAATGAGAGCTTTTGGTGCTTCTAAGAACTAGAATTGTGTAAGTTATGATCAAAGGCTTCTAACACCTCTTCAAGCATGCCTATTTATAGAGATTTTGAAGCTCATAAATGGACAAATGAAGGAGGAAGGCTGATGGATTTTCATGGGGAACAAAGGGAGGAAAATCATTCCTTGTTTAAGGCATGTTTTATGCCATGTTTTAGGGAATTTTTGGCATTTTGTTTTAGTGTATCTTTGGGCAATTATTCTGATGCATAATGGCATCAATAATTTCGTCCATTACAGCCCAAGGAGGAGAAATTTGTGTGTTCCATGCATTATTTAGGTGTAGGTAAGGTATTCATGCAATTTAGAGATTTACGGTTAAGGGCTTAGGTGAATTAGTAAGCAATTTGAGTGTTTTAAAGCAATTTTAGGTTCTAATCAATTTAAATAAATAATTTTGACTCTAGATTAATAATTAGAATTTAATAAGCTTTAATTTGAGCCTAATATTGCTTAGGTTTCGCTAGACGAATCAAAAATCTCAAAATTTGTAAAACTACACAAAGAGGGGGCAAAACGGTCATTTTACTTAAAAATTGCCCGAGACCACCCGAGCTTAACCAATGGTTAATCATGGCTTAAAAACACCTTTTAACACATTTTAGTGAGGTTCGGGCTAAGTCGGCACGCAAATTGGAGTTAAAACGGCCGCAAGGGCGTTTTGGTCATTTCGCGCGTCGAAGCTCAAAATTAGGATTCTTCTCCTCTATTAACACACATAACACAAACAATCCCTTATTAACATCAAAACATCCCCTTGAGGATGGGTGGGGCCCACGATCCTCATTTTCTAAGTAAAATAACCTCAGGGCATTTTGGTCATTTTACACGTCCAGAAAATTGGGGTTTGCAATACTTGCACGAATTGCTCCTAACTTCTCTTCTAACGTTATATTCCTTTATTAGGATTGTTTGGTCTCAAATTTTATATAATATTTACCTATGGTAATTCGGTAATTCCTAATGACAGTGAAAATTACAGTAAAAATTGGGCGTTACACATACTTTCTCCCAAAACCACAATCCCACGTTTCTCATTCATGGGTGAGGTGGAAGGAGTGTAACGGAGCCTCATAACCATTGCCACATGCAGGTTTTTGGTAAATGGTTAATTAAGGTCCTGGAACCGAATCTTACCATTTGGGTTTCCAGAATGGGCTAATGTAATTAGGCCAAACTTTGAGGTCAAGCTCATTCCATACCCTTATTCATAACTATACCCCTAACTTGACTTCCAAGGTCGCGAGCTCAAAGGTCGAGTTCAACCTATCTTAAACAACCATTTCATAAGTGCCTTCATATAAGAAATTATCTTTACTTTTTAAGTAGGAAAGACCCAAGATCTTGAAAGTTTTATTTGACATGGAGGTGTCTTTTGAATTTCAAATGCCGCCTATTTCTTCCTCGAACATTATGTGAAGCCTACCATTCCTAGTATGCCATGTGGTTACTTTGAAAAGTTGAATTTAATTCGTGTAAACCTTCTTGATGAACTTCCCATTTTGGCCCCTAGGTAGATGGGTAAAAAGACGCATCCACCCATTCAGATCCTTGCTTTTTGCACTTGAAAGGGGCCTTCATACGGTATAAATAGCCTTTCTTTTCATCCTCCATGTCACGATAGTGGTTTTGGAAGAAGGTAGACTTACCAAAATTCAGCTGCAATCTTACCATCACTCAGATCCAATTTAACTTCCTTTTTTGCATTTCTCTTATTTTTGAAAGTGTTTTGCTTTGTTGTTTATTCATTTTTGCTCTATTTTTGCTTTACGGGTTGTTTGAGTTATTGCATTGAAGTTGGTCTTTGATCTTAAGGCCTTGTGATTTGATGCTTTTGGTTTTGTATTAACATTTGGTAGCCTTAGGGGGAGTATTTGTATTGTTTTGGATGCTCAGGGTTTAGTTTACCCTAGCGGTGCACTTCTTTAAATCCTGTACTCATCATGTGCTATTGTGCATCCAGTGGTAGCAAAAAGTCTTCTAGCAAGGAAACCACTACAAGACTAAGTTGTGCATTCATTTAGTTTTCAGTCATGAACCTAAATATTTTCCTTTCTCGGCAAGGTGAGATTTTCATAGTGGTAGTTTCCCCTTATAGGTCTCTCCTTTTGTTTCGGATCCTGTGCAAGGAACCTGTATGGATGGATCGATGAGGAAGTTCTTCTTATCCCTTCCATATTCGAAGAAAAGCATCTTCCCGGGTTGAGGGAATGTCTAGTGTTAATGGAAGGCAGAGAAGACTTCAAGTACGTCTTGGAGGCAGAATCCCAAGCTAATGAGTGTGCTTTGTGAACAACTTGTTAAGACATTTCCTGTGGATGTACCAAGAACTTTTCGCCCACTTGGGGTTCCAGATTCTATTTTTTTAGTTTCAAAGGGATATATTGATGAAGCACAAGGTACAGCTGACCCAACGTCTCCTCGCAAGTTGGGCAACAATTCTATGTTTTTAGTCGTCTACCGATCTCATGGCCTGCCCTTTTCCTCTAACCTTTTTTTTTCTATATTTTTAATTTGTATGTCCCTAGTTGTATGGCCCAAAAAAAGGTGGCTTTCTTTCTGGGCTCTCCAAAACCACAAATTTTTTTTAACTCTTGGGTCCTCTTATTAAGGGTTCAAATGGATGTATTTAAAAATTTTTCCTACCCAAGTCTAATCATTTTTTGTAGATCCTGGAGAAAGGATTCTATCCATGAATGTATTTTGGCATCGAAATGCCGAGCTGTATAAGATAAAATATAAGGACTTGACCATCATAGAGAAAGAGGTATTAGATTTTCTACTAATTACTTGGGGATCAAATCTTCTTCATCGAACACCATTGTCGAACTTGATGCCGAGAGGCTTGGGCCCTTTTGGTAACAAGACTATTATTGTTTTGCGCATTTTATTTATATGGTTATTACTCACATTTTCTTTATATGCTTATGACTCCATTTTTTACTTTCCTTTTTCTCTTTACGAGATTTTGTTGGGAACAACATGGCCTCGAAGAGTAAGCTTGCCAAATTCACTAATACCATCTCCTCCTAGAGTCCTCCTTCGCTTTTGAACCCTACTCCCTCGAAAGTCGAAGCCTCTATCTGCTACTCCTCCTCGGAAGAAAAGGAAACAGTTAAGGAAACTTTTCAAAACTGAAACCTCTTCTAAACCACCTAAACGGACGACTCTTGAGGCGACCAATACCGCTTTTCCTTCAAAGTCAATTTGATCAAAGGAGTTTACTTCGGAGGCCTAGTTGATACTCACATGCTGACCTCGGAAGACTAGCGTGACTTGGTAACATTCCTAGCAATGTGGCACAATGCATGAAGTGATTCATTCGGAAGGTTGGGTTGATGAGGTCTGTTGAGAAGAACTTGAGTGGGGTTGACTAGGCCCAATAGAAAGAAACTCGCTGAAGAAGCTCGAGATCCTGAAGAGGATGTGAGGGCCTGAAAGAGAAGGTCTTGGCTTCCGCCTCCAAGTGGCAAGTTGGAAAGTATTTCAAGAAAGATAAGGCCTATGAAGCTAAAAGAGGAGCTTAGGCTGTCACTGCAACAAAAAAGAGGTAGAGTCCACCATTTCTTATCCCCATGCTCAGCTCACCAAGGTGCAAAACAAATATCCTGAAGTGATGGTTGACACTCAAAGGTCTTGAGGAGATGTTCTCCAATGCCATGCACCAGGTTGTGCATGTTGCTCTTAGCCTTGACATTGGAGAAGTGAGGTTATGGAAGAAGTATACCCCAAGTCTTGCTCCATTCGTATTGTTTTAGAGATAGAAGAGGAGGAGGCCACTAATGGTCTGAAGGATCCAGAAGCCAGAATAGGAGTCATACTAAGGAAGTCAAGGAGGAAGCCCATAACCTTTTTACACATTTTCATTTTGCTTATAAATTTTGTAATTTGCACGGTATAGGCCAATTTTTGTAAGTCTGTCGGGAATAGGCTTTTGGAATTGAATACATGTTACTGACTATCGGTTGTTTACTTTTAACTTTTTAATCCTTATGAATTTTTAGCTTAGTAGGCTGTATTTACTGTATTCTTTATTTGCCTTTCAATCCTTGGCTAGTTCATTTATACTTAACTCTTATGTAATAACCTAGCGATTTCACTTTCTATTTTGGATCCAATTTTGAATGTAACGACTTTCATATTGTGAGTTCAAAAGGGCTTTGGATCTTGGTCCTTTTTTGCGGAGGAGTTTTGCACTTTATCCTTGTAGGCTTAAGGGAAGGACTTATAGTGCATTGTGTGGCCTCTTAGACTTAAACTCTTAGAGGGTTTGCATAATAATTTTGATTACAGGCGTTGGACCCAGATAACCTTTTATTTAAATTTAGGAGTCCATGCTCAAGTGTATATAATTGTGATATGAAAGTAGTAATGGAATGCACTTAAATTTTATTCTTAAAGCCTCATTAAAAACCTCCTCTGTAAACCCTATGGGAAAAACTAAAGGTAGGAAAATGAGTGGTTGGATTGTTCAACATATTTACATGGTACAACCTTGAAAAGAAACAAATATGTACATAGATTGTTGAAACAAAGGAACATTAAACATAGAACCTTGGAGATTGGCGATGTTCAGAATCTCCATGGTATCTTATAACATCCCAAATTTCGTCAGGCTAATTGATTTGATGAATTCAACAATTGATTTACCGATCCGCAGTTAATCTTGGCCCTTAGTAGGAAGGGTTAATATTAGTGATTTATTGTTGATTAATAACAAATAATATTAGAATAATCAAATGTGTCTAGAAAAAGATGCAAAGAATTACAAAAATGCCATTATTTAGTGAAATTATGAAAATACCCTTGCTATGTAAAGGAAATTACCAAACTATTCTTGTTATTAGTTAATGAAAACACCTTATTCTATAAATAGAATTACAGAATACCATTGGCATTGTCTAATTACAAAAATACCCTTGTCTTGGTTAAAGAAATTACTACAATGCCACTACTTTAATAATTGCTACAATGCCATTTGCACAAATCCCTACTTGTCTTTAAACAAGAATGAATATAAGCCATTGGATTAAAATCACAATACAATAATTCAATTGCATACATCATTCACATTCTTAACCACATACATGCACATAGACAATTCCATGCTAAAAATTAAAAACACCTAAAGCATAAGGTTACATGATGTAAATATATTATGCTTACATGCATTAAAAATTAGAAAATTTCCATGACCATGCATGCCCAACAACAATATTTTTGCATAAAACATGGAACATTTCATCCCAAAATTAGGCAACATGTTTTATGCAAACATGGAGCATTTTATCCCAAAATTTGGCCAACATGCTTGCATAAATCATGCAAGCATTCTTCTTATTTTCTTGATCCTTCTACTATAAATACTCTTCAAACTCTCTTCCATTCACTCCATTTCTAAGTCACAAAGAGACCTCACCATACTTTGCAAGAGCTACATGTAACACTCTAATAATTAACCCAAATACCTAGGTTGTATTGATTAATTACTAGACTTTACTCTTTGCTTCAGTTCTTTAATTATATTTTGAAAATACTTAGTGAAATTACGAGCTATTTTTTTTAAAACATAATTGAAAACGTGAGCCGCGCATAACGTGAACGATTCAGCGAAATATAACAAGACATATTAGAATTTAAATACATCACATCACATCATATTGGCTCCATCATATAACATCTATAATTACTTAACACATAGATATTTTGCCTACCAACAGAGTTAAGTTAGGTGTAGGCAATCAGACCAATATAAATAGTATATGGATGGAAAAATATCCATTAACGGCACCTACTAATAACACTTCAGAGATAGGGATAGATATCCAAGCTCATGTGCAAAGTTTAGCGATACGTTCCTCAAGGATAATAAGCTGGTTCACCAGATTAAGTGCATCTACCAGGTGAGAGCATCAACGGGAATCACGAATATCACCATCACTTTCTGAAGACGAGATGGAAAGAAAAGAAGAGGGAGTGAGAAACTTATAAAAGAATCTCAGTAGGGTACTCACCTTATATGCATCGTGTCATCATCATCGTCCAAGGAACCTCGGGTTATTATGAAATAGTGAGCATGCTAAGATTGATTTATTAAGTTCGAAAATATACTTCCGAGGTTCGTCGATTTTAATCATGCGTCTTATAATGCATCATAAACTTAGCATGTCATGTTTATAATGAACTTTTCCTTTCATATATAATAACATAGTTATGCATAAAACCACATCATATTCCTCATCATCATCTCATAAATACTATGCATAGCAGAACATCATATTCACATAATGCATTTACTTAGTTTCTTAGGTGACTTAAAGTTACTTTCATCATCATTTTCCTGGGCTACCCTATACTCCACCCTTTTGGGAGTAATCTAGGTTATGAGCTCATACCTTACTAGTCGTCACTAGCATATACTTATCCCTTTTGATAAGTTAAAGTCCGACTCTACCCTTTTGAGAGAACGGGCTAGGGAGCAAGAATCACCTTTTCACCACCTATAGTCTGATGGGTCCAAAGGATCATTTTCTTATATAAATTTAAGTCACCATTAAATCTTTACATGTTATATCATAATACAACTCTCAATTCATAATCATCAGGATGCATAAACATTCTCATTGTTTGCAACAGCAACTATAACATGCAAGCCAGGGAATCATTCAATGATATCAAATACCTAATAAGCATCAAATCACTACATAGACTTATCATTTAAAACTTCAAAAGAACCATCATCATAAATTATTAAAAATTTCTTAAACAATTGAAATTTAGAATCGGGTAACCTCAATTATCAAAGTAATTAATCATGCATCTAAAGGATTCATTATCATCATTACTATTAATTATAAGCCTTAAGAACATTATTAAACTATATGAGACAGCATAGGCAGCAAGTTATATTTAAGGCTTTAATGTGCTAGAAGTTGCATTTTTAACCCTTTCTCGTTACCGGCTTTCCTTATGGTGCTAAAATTAATTACTAAACCAATTATGAATCATTCTCCCTTATCTAAACACAATAGAACCTGGTTCTTAAGGCTGCTAAAGGTTCTAGACAGAACGCATAAATTTCATTCTCTAGAGTTCTAGAAATCTTGCTTTTATTTTTTGGAAACTAGTTTTATTTCTAACATGCATAGAATCGTTCCCTCAGCAATAAACCATGATTATCACAACTTCAAACATATTAAACCATCATCATACAGTAGTACTAAACTTAGATTAGTGGCTGAATCATGAACCTCACATATTTTCTTAAAATCACATTTTAAGTACATGTATGATACTAGTTTCCCGTAAAATCTTTGCAAAGCCTTAAAACTCTTTTAGAAACTAATTCTTTTTGTTAATCTTGAAAGAAATTATAGAACTAAATCAGTAGTTATTTAAAATCACTTTGGGCCTACCTTAATTATGAGGACGATTTATATATTGAAAAAATCTTCACGATTAAAATTCTCACTTAAGATAAAAGGAGCAAGTCTTGAGCTTTATAGATTTAGGTGATAACTAGAATCATAAACATGCTATACAACCTCATTTTAATCTTGTCTTTATAAGGTGATAACTTGGAATTATAAACATGATATGCAAGACTTGAAATTTAAACATGATGTGAGGTCCATATTATTATATTCACGAATTGAGGTGATCTTCTTGAAATATAAATATGATTATGCAAGCTTGAAAATATAAACATGATGCAAGAGCTTGAAATAAATAAGAAACTGGAACGCGGTAGTCCGCACTGGACCATGGAGAGAAGAGAATCTTAATAAAAGAAATAAGAAGGAATGGCGGTAGTCCATAGACCGAGAAGAGAGAAGAGAATTCTTATTACATCTTATTAAGCTCCAAACTCAAGACTTCTTAAAGAATGAATTCTTTAACTCCAATAATCTTAAGGAAATTGAAAGTGAGCTTTAGAGTTCTTATTATTATGGTTCCAAGAACCTTATTTCTTGAACTCATCATCAAGCTCAAAAAGAATCGGTTTAAGAAAACTAACGATTTTTCCATAAAACTTTTGATAACAAAAACTAAACCTTGGGCTTTAGAGTTTCATTAAGTGATGGATTCATAAACACCATCATGATTCCTCATCATCAAGCCATGGTTACTAACAAGCCATAGAAATCGAAACTTTAAGCAAAGAATCAAGAGAAAGAACATGAAATAAACTCCCTACCAAGTTGTTTCTTGTTTCCAAAAGATTAAGCTTGAGCTTATAAGAAGTGAGAACAATAAAAATCTGATGCTAATGAGGGTGATAGATTCGGTCAAGAGAGGTTTGGGTGGAGGAAGGATTTTTCTTGTGTTTTTGTGTTTGGCAATGGAAAGGTTATGTGTTTAGGAGTTGATTTATGGTTGGATTGTATATGCTTGAGGTTTAGAGCTTGGTTAGAGGTTGGGAATGGAGTCTCTTGAATATGAATGAGGAAGAAGAAGAAAGCTGGAAATATTGAGAGAATTAGAGAACTTTGAGCAAACTTTGAGTGAGAAAACTATCAAGAAAGCAAGTGCTAAGGCTAAGAGAGTTTGTGTATGCATTTTGGCCATGGAAGAGCACCTATTTATAGCCATTTGGGGGCTATATGGATGTGCTAATCAGGCTGGAAAAATGGAGTTTTATTTCAATTTTTAATTATAGGAAACATTAAAGAAAGAAAGCATAATTAGTGGTAATAGTTTTATTTATGTATAATGGATGAAAAACTCCAAAATTTGGTACTAATGGGGGACAAAGGTGGCTGATTACCCTATAGTGGAATTGAGTGGGATTTCTTTTGATTAAATATGGCCTTAATTGGTGGAAAAGAATACTTAAAGAAATGGTATTTTGGTTGGATATGTTTGCAAGTGTATGGTTGTTGAAAAACATAAAAACATGGCTGATTATGGATCATGAAGTGGTGCCATTTCTGATTGCATCTCAGATTGGCTTTTATTTTTAGTGGGAAATCATGTATTAGATGTTTAATTACTTAGGTAAAAGGTTAGGAATCAATAGGTTAGTGAAAAAGGGTAAAATGTTAGATGTTTAGGTTAATTCAAGACAAGGTAAAGTAAATAATCATACATTAGTGAATGAAGTTAATTTCAAGTAGATAAAAATCAATTTGTAACATAAATTCAAAACTTAAGATAAGAAAATATAGTTTTACTAGATTTTACCTAACCCTAACCATAAACTTGATATAATACATTCTTGTAATTAAGGAAAAGAAAATATAATTTTTCCTTAAGTAAATATTTTAATTACCTCAAGTAATTGTTTTTAACCTTAGGTAATTAATTTTTAACTCTAGGTTAATGATTGAAATAAACTCGAATTGAATAGAAGATAAAATTCCCTTAATTACTTAAGTAAAACTCATTAAGCATTCACTAGGGGCAAAAAGGTACTTTCATGTAAAAACTTCCTGTAATTCTGGACATCATCTAATTATACTTCAAATGGTCTTTCTGAATTTTTGGGTGAAAGGAATTTAAAAGTTACATCATTTCATGTAAAGTTCCAATAGGGTAAAACGTAATTTATCACAAACCTCAGGGGCTCCAGGCTTAACTCTTGTTAAACATTTACTTAAAACATCATTTAAAACCTTTTGGTGAAGTTGGAGCTACGTAAATAGTGTTAATTAACCAGGGGCGTTTTGGTAATTTTGCGCATCAGAACTCAAAAATGAGATCTTCTGCTCTATTAACACACATAATACATATAATCCCCTATCATCATCAAAACGTCCCTTGAGGATGGGCAGACGCAACCCCTCATCTTTGGGTAAAACCTCAGGGCATTTTGGTCATTTTACACGTCCAGAAAATTGGGTTTGCGACTCTTGCACGAATCGCTATTCAAATTTCTCGTAACATCTTCTCTAATGTTATATTCCTTTATTGAGGATTATTCAGCTAAAATTTCATGTAAGAATTACCTAGAGGTAATTTGGTAATTTTAGACAACAGTAAAAATTGGGGCATTATACTACATCCTCTAACTCTTATAGAATACATGCACTCTTACTAGTCTTCAAGCCTTAGAAACTCTCTAAGTGTTATTTTTTTCTTTTTCTCTATCATTTCTTCTTATGTTCTTCTTCTCACTCTCTAAACTTCATTCAAACACTTAAATTCTAAGCCAAACTTTCACTAGCATTGACAAGAGTTACAATCTTTAACTCTAATGAAAAATATTTTCTTAAGCACTCAAGTTCTAGAGCCAAGATTCAAGGAGGCTTATCCACTCCAAGGACTCTTGCTCAAGCTCAAGGAAGAAGAGAATGACTCTTTTTAGACCTTACATAACAAGTAGGGATTTCTTCTTTATTTGTTCAAGAATTGTTAGTTTTTAACCTTGTCCATGGTTAGAATGCCTAAAGCTTATGTTATTGACAAAATTTTTGAATGTTTATTTGTGAAATATATTTTTATGAATCAATGTATTCACTTCTCTATTATAAATGTTTTTATGATGATAACATGCTTATGGATATATGCAATGAATATGATGTAAGCTTATGTGATTAATTACATGATGATTTGTGGCATGTTGTGATTATGAATGATTGATTGAGATGCGTGTTTGATATGTTATATGACAGGAACCAAATATGAGGAAATTCCGTTCCCAAGCCGTTATACGGTTAGAATTTTCACCAATTTATGGACTTAGAAAAATTATGGAATTTTGAGCATGAAATGATGAATGATAAATTATGATTATATGTTTATGTATTCATCTCTAAATAACATAAAACACATGGAAATGATCATCTAGACTCCCAAATTAAAGGTTATGAGAAATGATCCAATAAAGGTGATCCTTTAGACTCTAGGAATTAATGGTTATGAAAGGTGATCCTATGCCCCCTAACCCGCACTCGGAAGTCGGGAATTTGCTTATCTATAGGATAAGTGTAGACTAATGATGACTAGTTAGGTATGAGCTCATAACCTAGAACTTTCAAGATGAGAGAGTATTAGGGTGGCCCCATAAAAGAGAACAAGAAAGTTAAGTCACCTAAGAGAGTAAAGAGAAAAGATTATATTAAAATGAATTATGTTCGTTATGTTATTATAATTCATTCAAGTCTTGTTGTATGTTTCATAAGCATTGACATGCATTTCATAATATGGTATATTGCATTCATGACATTAAGATTCATGTTAAAAGACACGGGCCTCATAATGGTATTTGAAACTTAATAAATGAATCTTCTTAATTGTCCACTATTTTCATAATGAAACCGAGGTTTTGAGGACAAAGATGATTAAATTTGTTTGGAGGCGGAAGCCCTGAGATTTTTGTACAAGTTTCTCATTCCCTCTCTTTCTTTTCCATTTCATTTTTAGAGGGCAATGGCTATGTTAGTGATTTACGTTGATGCTCTCACATGGGAGATGTACTTTGATCCTACCAACCAGTCTTATCATTTTGTGGGTTGTCTCTACTCCTACCAACCTTGTTCATGTGCTCGGATACCTTCCTCCTTCTCGGGAGCATCATTTGTAGGTGTTGATGGTAGACCTCTTGGAGTGCTTGTGAATATCTCATTGAAAGAATCCTTCTTTTGATATTTTTGTTTGAGATTATCTACTCTAGGCATATCCCAGGAGAAGTAGTGGGAGGAGATGTTTTAGTAGGTTGTTTTAGTTCATATACTTTTTATATCTTTTCCAGATGGCTATATCTAGCCTAACCTCTATTGGTGGGCATGATACCCTTTTAGTAGTGTATTTTGGTGCGTGATGTAGAACGGTTAATACTTATGCTATAATTATATATGATGATGTGGTTATGTTCATGTGATTGTTGTGCATGCTTGTGACTCGTTTTTATTTTTCCTCTATATATGCAAGACAGATGATAGGTTTTACTTAGTAAGCACGGCTCACATTTTGTTTCAAAAAATAAATTTACCTATAATTTCATTAAAGTATTTCCAAGAGTTTAAATTAAGAACTGGAATAAAAGAGTAATAACTAATAATTAACTTAAATATGTCCTAGGCATGTTGAGTTAAGTATTAGGGTGTTACATATCTAACTTGTATGCCCTTTTACTAAGCACACTCGTAACCTCGTAAGGGCTTTCCTCAGCTGGCGAGCTTTCCCGTCCTAGGGATTTTAGCTCGATATCTATAAGTTAGAGGACAAGATCACCAATTCCAAACTGACATGGTAGGACCTCAGAATTGTATCTTTTTGGCACTCTTTGTTTGAGGGTGAGCTCTTTGAGATATGCTTGTTCTTGGACTTCAATGAGGCTGTTGAGTCTTCGTATAATTTTGTATGATTTTCCTTTTTTGAATAAAATATGTTATGGGAACTTGGCTCTGCTAGGTTGATTGAAATCATAGCTTCAACTCTATAACACATCTTGGAGGATTCCAAGGTTGTGGACTGCACGTTGTCCTGTGTAACTAAAGGATGCTCCCGAGCTCATCCTCCCAATCTCTATGCTTTGTCTGTCTCTTTTAAGTCCATTGAGGATCACTTTGTTTGCCGCTTCTACTTGGCTGTTTACTTGGGGGTGTTTGACTAAGGTGAAAAGATGTTTAACCTTGTAGCTTGCAAGGAATTCTTAGAATTTCCTTCCATGAATTCCATTGTCCGAAATGATGGACTCTGGTATAGCAAACCTCATTAAAATGCTCTTCCTTACAAACTTCCTACATTTTGTTGATATAATTATTGCCAATGGTTTTGCCTTAACCCACTTTGTGAAGTAGTCAATGGCCATAAGAAGGTATTTAACCTAAGTCGGGGCTAATAGAAATGGTTCGAGTAAGACAATCCTCCACTTAGCAAATGGCCAAAGGGCTATGATTACCTGTAATTTCCTCAATGGGGGCTATATGGAGCTTTGCATGCTCCTAGCACTTGACACAACAAATAGTGCCGCATCTCGAGGACGGTGGGCCAATTATAGCCCACTCATCATATCTTTAATGCTATTGACCAACCTCCAATGTAATGATCACACACCCCTTCATGGATTTCCTTCATAGCTTCTTCGATAACCATCCCTTGTATGTATTTTCTCAAGGGTTAAGATACTTCTTTTGCATTGCTCACCGTTAACCATTAAAAAGTTGGTCAGTTCCAGATATTTTGACCGCCTCTGTTGGTCTAGGGAGCTTCCCATCTTGGAAGTAATCTATCAGGTCATCTAACCTAATCTTTATTCTACTTGCGTGATCTAGATCACTTTGGATATTATTGGACATTTCAATACTCCTTGGATCAGGCTTTTGATGTTTTTATTTGGTTTTATGTTTTCTAACTTTGATAAGATATTAGCCCAAGTGTTTTAGTTTTGGGGACGTGCCTTATTTCATCATTTGGAATGTCTTTGAACTAATTTTTGACTTTCAATAAGTACTTTTGCATTAAGGGATCTTTTGTAATACACCCCCATGACTTGTAAAGTGACCTATTGGGAGTCATTACAGGATACTAACTTCTGGACTTCTATGTGTTGGAAAATTTGATCTTTGCTCCTGCAAATAAGAAAATAAAGAAGATGGTTATTAAGCCTGAGGCGTGCTATGCAGCCCTTAAGGATTATTCTATCACTATGCAAAATCCCTTAGGGTACAGCATGCTCTTATGGTATTTTCCAGGAACTCAAAAACTACAATGGAGATATGTTGTGATATATTTCCCAGGATAAGAATAATAGTGAAATAGTGTAATTGTGTAATTAGAAACTATGACTTTTCTCCTTTTTTTTTATCATAAACCCATGTTTATCTATATATATTGCCAAACTAATACTTTTCCAACGTGAAAAAGTTGAGCCCAACAACCATGTTGCTGCAATGTTGGTAATAAATAATGGGAAAGGCAAAGACTATATCAACGGTTTGGGGTTAAAGAATATTTAAGATATTGAGATTAGAAAACAATCAAATCACATGATCGATTTTGATTTTAAAAGGAATCAATTGCTATAAAAACTAATACATTGCCATATTTAAGAGATTTCAGACTAGTAAAGATAAAGGTCATTTTTAATTTTAATGGTATTGAATATTTTTATTCATTCTCAATTTAAAACATGTTTCTAAACAATTCCAATATTAGTTTATTCATTAATTAAACCTTTTGAAATATATTTATATTTTTTAAATACAACAATTTCCCACCTATTTCAAAAGGTTTTCCTTTAAAACAAATAAATAAATAAATAAAATCCTGGGTTATACATGTATGAAAATGGTTTGATCTGATGTCTTTTGGACTATGAACTAGACCTAGATAGAAAGGACTTTAAATTACAATGTATTGATAAAATTTTGTCTAATTCTATGAACCAAACATTTTTAGTGTAACTTAGAATCCTCTCTAATCACATTTACACCTTCAAAACATATCACCATAGTTGTTAATGCGTTTTGCACTTTTCGGCCATGCACGTGCCTGGTTGTTCATGAGTGCTCTAGACTTAGCCACAATCTCATAGGAGCAGCCCTACTCCGACACTCATATAGGTGATTTTCATCAAGTGTATACTGCACTTTATACACCACCCATAAGGGCTATGAAATTCATTAAAAGCATTTAGCTTACCTGTAATGCCCAACTTTTACCTGTCATTTAGAAATTACCGAATTACCTAGGTAATTCTTATATAAATTGAGACCGAACAATCCTCAATAGAGGAATATAACATTAGAAAAGATGTTATGAGCGATTCTTGCAAGAGTCGCAAGCCCCGAATTTCTACGTGTAAAATGACCAAAATGCCCCTGAGGTTATTTTACTCAGAATGAGGATCGTGGGCCCCGGCCGTCCTCAAGGGGATGTTCTAGTATAATAGGGGATTGTTTGTGTTATGTGTGTTAATAGAGGAGAAGAATCTCAATTTTGAGTTTCGACGCGAAATGACCAAAACGCCCATGTGGCTATTTTAACTCCGATTTGCGTGCCGACTGAGCCCGAACCTCACTAAAATGTTTTAAAAGGTGTTTTTAAGCTATGATTGGCCATTGGTTAAGTTTAGATGGCCAGAAGTTTGAGTGAAGTTACGATTTTGCCCCCGTCCTTGTGTAGTTTTGCAAATTTTGAGATTTTTGATTCGTCTAGTAAAACATAAGCAATATTAGGCTCAAATTAAAGCTTATTAAATTCTAATTCTTAATCTAGAGTCAAAATTGTTTATTTAAATTGATTAGAACCTGAAATTGCTTAAAAACACCCAAGTTGCTTACTAATTCACCTAAGCCCTTAATTGCAAATTCTCTAATTTGCAAGAATACCTTACCTACACCTAAATAATACATGGAACACATAAATTTCCTCCTCCTTGGGCTGTAATGCACGAAATTATATGGCCTCCATGCATTAGATTACTTGGCAAATTTGGCACAAAGCTTCATGTAAAGAAAAAAACAAAAATTTCCTAAAACATGGCATAAAACATGCCTTAAACAAAAATATGAATTTCCTCCCTTTGTTCCCCTCAAAATCAGCCACCCATGCCTCCTCCATTTGTCCATTCATGAGCTCAAAATCTCTATAAATAGGCATGCTTAAGGAGTCTTAGAAGCCTTGCTCATAATTGCACAATTTCAAGTTTTTCCAAAGCTCAAAAACTTTCTTTCTTCCTTTCCCTTGGCCGAAATTCTTTCTTCAACTTTTCAAGGAGATTTTGTTTCATTTCACTCAAAGAAACCAAGTTCTCTTCCTTTCCTTCAAACCAAATTAGGTAGGGAGTTGTCTTTAAGCTTATTTCCATGTTTTGCTAAGTGTTGTTCTTGGTTCAAAATGATGATTTCATGAACTTTCTCTAGCTTTTCTAATTGGTTTTCTTCTTTCTTTTTCTTTAAATATTTCGGCCATAAGGCCTATATGGGGATATGATGATAGCTTGATGATGAGGACCTTGAGTGTTGGTTGTAAATCCATCACAAGATAGGCCTCTAAAGCTTGAAAATTCCACTTGATGCAAAACTTTAAAGAATGATGTTTTTATGATGTAAAAATAAAGATCTTGAGTTTAGAACTTGAAAGATGCATTTTTCACTTTATCTTGCTAAGATATATATATTGGGTTGATATTATATGTTCCTAAAAGTCTTGGAGGAGCTCTAGTAAAGAATAAAATGAACTTGCATCCATGTTTAAGATTATGCCTTGCATAACCATGTTTGCTTTCTATGTCATCACTAAATTCTTAAGAATAAATAAATGAACTTGCATATTCATGTTTAAATTTCCAAGCTTGCATTTCATGTTTATATTTCAAGTTGTCACTTAATCTTAAAGATAATAAAGAGGATGCATCTCATATTTATTTTATGCTCTCACTTTATTTTATAATGACTAAAAGAATGAATGCATGGCATGTTTATTATTATGTTATCACCTAAGAATTTTAGAGCTCAAAGACTTGCCCAAGTATCACAAGCAAAGTTGGAAAATGGTAGTATCCTAAGGATGCATATTTCCTTAAGATTATTGGAGTCAAATAATTCATTCTTTAAAAAGTCTTGAGTTTGAAGCTTAATAAGATGTAATAAGAATTCTCTTCTCTCTTCAGGTTTGCGGACTACCGCGCTCCCTTCTTAAGATTCTCTTCTCCTCCCGGTCAGTGCGAACTACCACCGCTCCAGTTTCTTGCATCATGTTTATATTTCCAAGTTATCACCTTATAAAGACAAGATTAAAATGGGTTGCATAGCATGTTTATAATTCTAGCTATCACTAAATCTCTAAAGCTCAAGACTTGCTCCTTTTATCTTAAGAGAAAATTCTAATCATGAACATTCTTTCAATGTATAAATCGGCCTCATGATTATGGAGGCTTAAAGTCTTATAATTTCTTTAAAGTTTAACAAAAAGAATTAGTTACTAAAGGAGTTTTGAAGCTTTGCAAAAATTATACGGGAAACTAGTACTTTATGTATACTTGAAATGTGGTTTTATGCAATTATATGAGGTTCATGATTTGGCTACCTATCTGAGTTTAGTACTACTGTATGATGATGGTTTAATATGTTCAAAGTTATGATGATTATGATTTATTGCTAAGAGAATGATTCTATGCATGTTAGAAATAAAACTAGCTTCCCAAAAACCGTAAAAGCAAGATTTCTAGAACTCTAGAGAATGAAATTTGTGCGTTCTGTCTAGAACCTTTAGCAGCCCTAAGAACCAAGTACTATTGTGTTTATATAAGGGAGAATGATTCATAATTGGTTTAGTAATTGATTTTAGCACCATAAGGAAAGCCGGTAATGAGAAAGGGTTAAAATTGCAACTTCTAGCACACGTGAAGTCTTAAATATAACTTGCTGCCTATGTTGTCCCATATAGTTTAATAATGTTCTTAAGGCTTATAATTAATGGTAATGATGATAATGAATCCTTTAGATGCACGACTAATTAGTGTGATAATTGAGGTTACCCGATTCTAAAGTTTTGGATGTTTAAAATAGTTTTGGTAAGAATTTATGATGATAGTTCTTTGAAGTTTGAAATGATAAGTCTATGAAGTGATTTGATGCTTATTAAGTATTTGATGTCATTGAATGATTCCCAGGCTTGCATGTTATACTTACCTGTTGCAAACAATGAGAATGCTTATGCATGAAATAATGAAATATTCTTTATTATTTAAAAATCTACCCTTGTTGTTGGAAGAAAGTATATTACTAAAAGTGTAATTTGGAAAGGTTCTGGCTAGGAAAGACTTGGTATTTAAGCGTCCATTTGTGACCCACCTCTCTTTCTTGGGAATCTCCTGGATACATGATTACAGTTGGTATATATATTATTCCAGAATAAGACTATAAACGAGAAAATATTACAAATGATTATGAATTAAGAATTGTATTATGATATAACGCAAAGACTTAAAGGTGACTCAAAATATATGAGGAAATGACCCTTTGGACCCATTAGACTATAGGTGGTGAAAAGGTAATCCTGAAAATGATCCTTTGGACCCATCAAACTATAGGCGGTGAAAAGGTGATTCTTGCCCTCTAGTCCGTTCTCTCAAAAGGGTAGAGACGGAATTTTAGCTTATCAAAAAAGGATAAGTATATGCTAGTGACGATTAGTAAGGTATGAGCTCATAACCTAGATTACTCCCAAAAGGGTGGAGTATAGGGTGGCCCCCAAGGAAAATAATGATGATGATGAGATCTTAAGTCACCTATGGCACTAAAGTAATGAAATATGTGCACCATGTTCTATGCATAGCACTCATAATGTGATGATGAGAGATATGATGTTTTTATATGCATAGCATTTATGATGTGATGATGAGGTATATGATGATGCTCTATGCATAGTCTTTATGATGTGATGATGAGATATACGATAGATGGAAGTTATTAGGGCATGACATGCTAATGTATTGTAAGACGCATGATTAAAATGGACGGACCTCGGTAAAGTATTTTCCGAAATGAATAAATGAAACTTAGCATGCTCACCTATTTCCTAATGACCTCGATGTTCCTGGAGACTTTGATGATGACACTATAGTAGGAGTTGCCCTCCTGAGAATTCTTTAGCAAGATTCTCACTCCCTTTCCTTCCTTCCGTCATTGTCTTCAAATACCGATGGCGACATTCGTCCTGTTCGTTGATACCCCCACATGGGAGATACACTATACCCGAGCACCGCTCTTACCACTTTGAAGGACGATGCGCGGTTCGAGTTTTTGTCTTCTTAGGACGACCGTTCGCATACGCCAGTGGATCGGGTTTGTTCCTCATTTTCAGGGTCAGCTATAGAGAGTTCTCTGGATCTGAGTGTGTTCATGCACCCTAGTTGTAGGATAGCCTTCTTTGGCTTTTGAGGTTATTCTTTGTAGGTGTATATGTTTCCTTATGTATTTTCCCTTTTGATGTATTATGACGGTGATGTATGAACTTAACTCACCTTTGGGTGAGAATATTATCTATCTATGTATGGTATGCTTTTGGATGTTCATATAATGGAGCCTATGTGATGAGATGTGTTTTCTTTATGCTGTTTTTCCGTTTTATCTTATTTATCATTTACGTTACGCGTGGCTCACGTTTCCAATTATGTTTTTTAAAAAAATGGCTGGTAATTTCACTAAGTATTTTCAAAGTATGATGAAAGAACTGAAGCAAAGAGTAAAGTCTAGTAATTAATCAAATACAACCTAGGTGTATTTGGTTAATTATTAGGGTGTTACATTACCCCATAAATGAGAGCACAACTTATATTTTTCACACCATAGGAAGGGACACATGATGTGCTAGAAAGAATTAACAAGTGGCTTGTTATTTCCCATATGAACCTTCTTCCTGGGATCTCCATTCACAAAGGTTAGGTTTGTAACACCCTAATATTTAACCCAAACACGCCTAGGACGCGTTAAGATTAACTATTAGTTATTACTTCCTTTTAAACGTATTTGTGAAATTACTTAGTGGAAATTACGGGTAAATTTTTTTTTAAATACATGTGTGTAAAACAAAATGTGAGCCTTTGCGTGTAACATAAATGAAACGTAAAGCGAAGAGCAACTAAATCATGCAAGGTAAGGCAAACGAATCATACAAAACAAAAAGCAATAAGGAACATCTTAATCAAAACATTAATCATAATTAGTTTAGTACATAACTGAAAAGATAATATAGAGTCATACCCATACTAGTGGGCAGAGCTTGCAGTACATAGAAACTGGAAATACATAAACGGAAAGGAAAAGAAAAGCAAGTACATGGTAAATCCCCAAAAGATAAGACTCCCAACTATCATTACCCTCACCCTCCACGCCTACTGATGACGTTGATCCTCAGATGGGGAGATGTAGCTTGCGAACTGACGGAGCTCCTCGGATGTAGCCCAATGAAGCGGAGATCTAGGCATGGGAATCGAGGGGACAGCGTGGCCTCCACGACATGGTCGCTCTCCTCGCTCCACGCCTCGCATGCCTCGGCTGGTGACGGTGTCCTGCTACCTCCACCGAGATCCATAGGGAACGAAGGGAAGAGCCCTCCGAAGGATCGGCCTCCGATCAAGAACAGGGAACATACTCACGGTATCCATGTACTGCCGATGAAGAAGGACGGGCACGATGGGTCGCTCGTCTCGGGTCACGTCCTCTCAAAGATCAGGTCATCGCCAAAAGGTGAAGTCAGATGGAAGTGATAGCTGGAGACGGGGAAAGCAAACGGGCATCCCACATACACAAAAACGCGCACCTCACAATGACCCTAGAAGTAGTAAGACTAATGCTTGAGGTCATAGTGCACCTCCCAGTGGGCGAGTCAATGAAGATCACGAATGACGCCATTGATGTCTGAAGACGTAACGGAAAGAAACAGAGAAAGAGGGGTGAAAATCTTGCTAAAGAATCTCAGGAGGGAAAACCTTTATCCTAGTGTCATCGTTTACATCCCAGGAACCTTGGGTTTATTATGAAAAGGTTAAACATGCAAAGGTTCATTATGAGGTTTTTCATAGAGATAATTATCCAAAGTCCGTGTCTTTTATGATGAATCTTAATGCATTATGCAGCATAGAGAACATGAATGCATGGTAGTACTTTAGGCAAACTAAACCATAATCAATCAACATAGAGATGGCATGTACCTTCTCTTGAACATCATTCCTTCTCTTCAAACTTGTGACACTAAGCATCATAATAGTAACCGCACCCCTAAAACTAGGCTATGAGCTCATACCTTAACTAATCGTCACTAGTTCTTACTTATCCTCTTGATAAGCGAATCATAATCTTAATCATATTCATAATCATCATAATAATCCCGACTCCTAGAGTACGGGTAGGGGCCTAAGGATCACCCATCATGGGACTTTTTCCTTCTTCGAAACACATCGACTGTTAAGACTAGCGACTTTCTCCGCTTTGACAGGCTAATGTCGATGCCCTCACGTTTTGCCTTCTCCTCACGTAAGGAGAAGTGCGTCTATGTCACATTAAACATCTTATTTTTCAAAATTTTCTAAGTCTCAAATTTGACGGAAATAGCATAACGACTCAACCTTAATTTCCTCAAATTTGAGTCATGCCACATAACTCACATAATGCATGTTGTCTCATAAATTCCTCAAATCCAATAAACCTTTTAATCATAACGACATATTTTCTTTAATTCATTTGTATCACATAGTCTCATGCATTATGCGCACAATAAATCAAAACATCATCACATCACACCATGAATCCTCATGTTCTCATACTCATTAACACGTTCATACATAACACAAGCATATACACACGATCTCATTCTCACATCACACTTCCTATCTCATATCATTTTATCCTTTGGCCCTTACGGGCCTTAAACTTGTGTTCTAATCAATTCAATACCCATATTACATCCTTATTACACCAAGAGATCATCACTTATAATTCTCACTAAGATTTAGGCTTACCAAAAATTCCAAACAGCATTATACATTTAATGGCAGAAAAATATCATATACTTAGGGCTCTAGAATCTCCGTTCATGACCCTTTTTAAAATCCGTCTTCGCCTAAGGCTCCATAATCAATTCCTAAACCAATCATGAGGGATTCCTAGGCATGTTTACTAAGTTATAAGTCATTTTTCCTCAATCTAACTATGCTGGAACATAATTGCATATTACCATGTCTAAGTGTGCTAGAATTCCCATTTTAAGCCCTTATCATCACCTTAAGCTTAGTAATTAATACCTAATCATTTATGAAGGGTTTTTATACATGTTTCACTGATTATGAACCATTTATCCTTGAATTAATCATGCTGGAACAGGTTTGTATTTTTCCATAGTTAGGTGTTCTAGAATTCTAAATTTGAACCCTTTTTAGTTACTTAATCTTTTCTAACTTCTCTAAAACATTCCTTACTTCTCTCAAACATAATTTTACACATTTTCACACCATAAAACAGATTTAGTACAGTGGCCAAACATCAAGGGCAGAACCAAAAACATAAGCTCCATAGAGTCATTTAAATCATGAATTAAAATGCATACAAGTTGCTAGTTTTCTCTTGGAATAATTCTAGAAACTCAAAACTCTTTTAGAACTCAAATCCTTACATTAAAATCATGTAATTACACATGAGGTCAGTAGCTAAATTAACTTGCTCATAAAATAGATTTTAAGTGTATACTTTCATTCATAATGTTGCTTAGGTGCTCCTAAGCTTAGAAAAATTACAAAACATGAACTATGGACACTTGTGATTAGAGGAACTCACACTAAGTCCATCATCATCACCACAAGGCCAAATGGCTTCTTTGAAAAACCAACATTTTCCTAAAATCTTACATAGGATACATGGGCAAGTCTTTGAGCTCTAGATCCTTAAAGTGATGACATAAACTTAAACATGCTATGCACCTCATTTTTATTCTTCATTAGAAAATAAAGTGAGAGCATAAAATAAACATGAGATGCACTCATTTATTATCTTTAGAGTTTAAGTGATGGCATAGAATATAAATACGCTAGAAAAGAAAGTAAACATGAGATGCAAGGTTCAATTCTTTATTTGAGTGCTCTAGGCCCCTTGAGGTATTTACCCCAAATCAACAATCAACTTTAAGGTTGAAATAGGTAGGCTTTGAGATTTATTAAGTGAGGATGCACATTCTTATTTTAATCTTTAAGTTGTTTAGTGATGACTTGAAAATAAACATGCTATACAAAGCATTAAAGTAAACATGAATGCATCTTATTTTAGATCTTAGCTAGAGCTCTTTGCAAGACTTTAAAGGAACATAAAACCTTAACCCATTATGTATCATAAGGCAAGCTTTAGAGTTCTTAGCACCTAGACTTTAAGGAAGTCTTAAGGTTTGAACTTCATCATTAAGCTCAAGAAAATAGACACAAAGTTTAACACTTTGTCCAAACAAAACACTAAGAACTAAGTCATGTTCTTTATTTTATTGCTCATGGGCTTCAATCTAGAGTAAAACTCTTAGAACGGCCGACCAACTTTAAGGTTGGCAAGGATAAGCTTAGAGCTCTTTGAAATCATGTGATTAATTTCCTTAACAAAACTTTTGTGATCTACTTAACATTTTTTTTTAGAAAACTTTGTTCAAACAAAGAAAAATGAAACCAAAATTATGAGGAGGAAAAGAAGTGAAAACCGAAAACTTTATCAATGAAAAAGAAAGAGATCAAGGCATGTATGGTCCAAGACCAAGTTGTTTCAAGCTTTAGAGGTTTCTCACATGACAACAACAAGTCATTATCTTGAAACCTCATCATCAAGCTCATGTTCTCTTCATAAAAAGGCCTCTTGGCCGAAATGAAAAAGAAGGAAGGAAAAGAGTTGAGAAGACAAAATCTCCTCTGGATGTGAAGATGGATTTGGCCAGGAGGATGCTCAAGGAAGATAATTTTTCCTTGAGTTTCTAAGCTTGGGAATGAAAGGTTTAAGTGTTTGAGAGATGGTTTAAGGTGAGGTAGTGGTGGTTTATGGTTGTTTGTGGTGGTTTGTGGTGGTGGAAGGATTCTTTAAGAGGAAGAAGAAGATGAAGAAGATGAAGAGGAATTTGAGAGAAAATGAGAGAAAGTGCAAGACAACTAAACTTAGCAAATGATCTAAAGTGTATCAAGGTTCTTCCAAGCTTGGTATTTATAGAAAATTGGCAACATGGAGGCTGCCAAAGGGAAGGATGGCCGACGGCCAAAGGGGAGAAAAAGAGGAAAATATCTCTTACAAGGTATGGCTTTGAGTATGGGTTCAAGCATGGTGAAGTATGGCCACAAGTATGGGCAAGGCATGGCTCTTTGAGTGAAAAAAATTCAACATGTGACACTCCTTGGAGGCCATGCATTCGGCCAGAATTTTGTAGCCAAGGGGAGGATTAATTTGCTTATGTAATTGTGGTTTAGTGATGTGTTTAGATGTTTCTTTGATTAAGGTTTTGGTTAGGAGTTGTAAGAAAGTGTTTAGGTGAGGTAATTGGCTAATTAAGGTTGTCAAGACTTGATTAGGAGGGTAATCTTGCTAGATTAACAATTTAAAATCATTCTTTTGGTCAAATGAGGTATGGCACAATTCCTTAATTTAAGGAATTTGAGAGAGAAAATACTATTCAAGATTCCATGACTAGGAATCTTGAATTAAAGAATGCAATTAGAGTTTAACTAAGCAAATCTTAGGTTCTAATTAACCTTAATAAATTATTTTGACTCTAGATTAATTATCGAAATAAATTAATCTTCGATTAGAGCCTAATATTGCTTAGGTTTGCTTAATTGCATCATTAGGCTCACTGTACACGTTCTAGGGGTAAAATGGTAATTTTGCACTAAACTGCCAGGACCTCCCGGCCTAACTAGATAACAAATATTACTCATAAACACCATTCCAAACTTCATGGAAAAGTTCCGGGCTCAAACGGCACCTTTTACCCGTGTAGAATACAGGAGGGTATTTTGGTCATTTTGAGCTAAAAGTTCGGAAAATAAGATTTTCACCTCGATATCAAACATAACAGTTATAACCCCCTTCAAACATTGAGTTGACCCATTCGAGATTCCAGGGCAACTGTCCTTTAAATTTGGTAAAAATGACCTTAGGGGCATTTTGGTCATTTGTACTCAAATAGCAGAAATCTGGTTATAGGGTTCCTATCATTGTTAATTTTCAAATTGGCTTAAGTCTCATTCCCTCGATATGGCAATTATAACATTCCTTCCAAGATTAGTCATAGGATCTGCAGATTCACTTTAACTTCATATAATCAATTGATATAATTCCATTTTTTAGCAGCTTTATCACCTCATATCTCAACCTAATGTGTCTGTTTTTACAATTATATGCCTTGTTATTCGCAATAGCTATTACCGCTTTATCATCACAATGTACAACACAGGAGGCATTGGCTTTATTCCTAAAGGAATATTACTCAAAAAGTTTTTTAACCACTCAGCCTCATTATAGGCTTGTTCCAGAGCAATAAACTCTGATTCCATGGTGGACTTCACAATAATTGTTTGCTTACTGATTTCTAAGTAAAATCACCACCTCCTAAAATAAACACATAACCACTAGTGGATTTAATCTCATCTAAATCTGAGATCCAGTTAGCATCACTACATCCTTCTAATAAAGGATATCCACTATACTCAATACCATAATTTATGGTACTTTTCAAACATTTCATCAATCTAGCCAATGCAGCCCAATGATCATTGTTTCGGTTATGTGTATATCTACTCAATCTTGGACACTACATATGTTATGTCAAGTCGAGTAAAATTCATCAAATGCATCAAACTCCCAATAATTTATGCATACTTAGATTGGGCAATAGGTTCACCCGTATTTTTCTTTAATTGAGTTTTAGCATTATAAGGGTTAGCATCAGAAGGGTATTCAGAGATTTACATCAAAATGTCCAAACCTTTTAAAAAAAATTTCAGCATATTGATCTTGTGATAATATTATACTATCACACTTCCTTATGACTTTAACACCCAAAATCACATGTGCTTCACCCATGTCTTTCATATCAAATTTTGATGCAAGAAAATTCTTTGTTTCAATTACAACTTAAAGCGTAGTATCGAAAATAAGCATATCATCAACATATAAGCAAATAATTACACATTCACCATTGATCAGTTTAGTATACACACACTTATCTACTTCAATAGTAGAAAAACCATCAAAGATTAATGTTTGATCAAATTTCTCGTGCCATTATTTTGGTGCTTGCTTTAGGCCATATAAAGATTTAATGAGTTTGCATACTTTATTTTCTTAACTAGGTTCCACACACCCTCAGGTTGTACCATATAAATTTCTTCTTCTAAATCTCCATTTAAAAAAGTCATTTTAACATCCATATGATAAATAACTAATTTATGAATTGATGCTAAAGCAATTAAAACTCTTATTGAAGAAATTCTTGTCACCAGCAAATGTATCAAAATAATCTATATGTTGCTTTTGAGAATAACCTTTAGCCACTAATCTAGCTTTGTACTTTTCTATTGTTCCATCTGGGTTATATTTTCTTTTAAAAATCCATTTGCAACCTATAGGTTTTGCTCCTGAGGTAAATCTACTAAAACCCAAGTGTTGTATTTTTCAATTGAGTCAATTTCAAATTTAATTGCTTCTTTCCAAACAAAAGCATAAGATGAACTTAGTGCTTCAAAAAAGGTTAGTGGATCATTTTCTACAAGATATGTGTAAAAATTATTTCCAAAAGAAGTTTCTTTTCTTTGTCGTTTACTTCTTCTTAAACCTTCACTTGCATTGTAATAATCAATATTTTGAGAAGTATTTTCAGTTGCTATACTTGTATTTTGAGTTTGTATATTAGGAATAATTTCTGATTTTAAAGAAAAAGATGTTCAAAAAATTCTGCATTTTTTGTTTCAATTGTAGAGTTATGAAAAAAAAAATCACTTTTTAAAACCAAAAATCTATAAGTAGCACTATGTTCAGCATATCCTATGAACAAACAATTACATGTTTTTTATCCTATTTTTCTATTCTTGGATCTGGTAACATGACTTTGGCCAAACATTCCCATACTTTTAAATATTTTAAATTTGGCTTATACCATTTCTACAATTCATATGGTGTTTTATTTGTTTTCTTATAGGAAATTCTATTTTGCAAATGACATGCAGATAATAAAGCTTTACCCAAAGATTTTCAGGTGCGTTAGAACTAACCAAAAAAGCATTCATCATTTCTTTTAAAGTTCTATTTTTCCTTTCTGTGATTCCATTAGACTCAGGAGAATATGGTGGAGTTATTTAATGTATTATCCTTTCTTTTTCACAAAAATCATTAAACAAAATATATTCTCCTCCTCTATCTAATCTTACTCTTTTAATTTTCTTATTTAATTGATTTTCTACTTCAGTTTGATATATAATAAACATGTCAAAAGCTTCATCCTTATTTTTAATTAAATAAACTTTAGTATATCTAGAAAAATCATCTATGAAAGTTACATAATATTTTTTACCTTCTCTTGTGATGGTTTGTTTTAAATCTCCTAAATCAGAGTGAATTAATTCTAAGAGTTTAGTTTCTCTGTGTACAGATGGACATGGCTTTTTAGTTAATTTTGATTCAATACATATTTCACACTTTTCTAAACATGAATCAGACAAACTAGAAATTAATCCCAAATCTTGCATTTTTTTTTAATATAAGAAACACTAACATGTCTTAATCTTGCATGCCATACATTCATAGAATCAAGCATATAAGCAGAAGAACATGCATTTTCATTCATAACATAGGAAACATTTAACATAAATAAACCACTATTATAATAACCTTTTCCCACAACAACTCCATATTTTCAGAGAACAACTTTATCATTTTCAAAAATAACATTGACACTAGCTTTAGCCAATACGGATATAGATATCATCAAATGATAACACATTTCAAGTACATAAAGAACATCATTTGATGAAAGCGTTTTTCCAAAAGTGAGTTTTAAGTTCACTATTCCTTTACCAAGAATTGTAACTTTTTTAGAGTTGCCAACATACACAACTTCGTCTTCTTTCCTCACAATATTGTAAGAGGTAAATGTAACATCCTCCCAAGTATAATATCAGTCTTAAGCCATAACATCGGACTTAAGAGTTGTTACTTATAAATTAGTGGACCTTTCTTACATATCTATAATAAGTTCGATTAATTCGTGTAATAACTAACTAAGGGTAATTCTTTTAAAATATATAACAAGGAAACACAACATTTATTATATACATAGTTAAGTACAAAAGGAAGCTCTTCTATGAGCTTTAATACATATATGTTCTATATTACGTTTACAAACATAGTACAACCTAATAAAACACTAACTACAACACCGTTAGACTATCATGCATATCTAAACCCTATATCCTATCATATAGATAAGATTCAAGGCATGACTTATCTACACTTTGGAAGCATAGTCAGTTCCATTCTCAAGGTCCTACAAGGATGAACTATAATACCATAATGTAGTATTTATGTAGATAAAGTGTAATTTTCTTTCATTTTGGGGAAAGAAATTATATGAATGGATAGGATTTGATTGGATAGTCAAAGAATGAATCTTGTCCATCCACTTGGCTCAAGATAAGTGACACACTTTAACTTGGGGAGCAAGTAGCTTTTTCTGTTTAAAATCACACACCAAAATTCCACCGAACGGATGAGATACTAGCTTCGAGTAAAATATAATAAATGAAAGGCCATGATTGAAACTTACTTTTCAAGTTTCAATCATTGCCATTCACTTGGCATAAAGTGGTTGGCAAAGGTTACTTGACCACCAAGTAACTTATACAGTGTTAAAAATCACACATCAAAACTCTACCGAACAAGCAAAACACCGTACCTGCGTAATCAAACATTGCCCGAAAATTAATTCTAGATATAACTTCTCATTCCTTATCATTTCTAACCTCAACCCTCTTTTTCAGTCTTGGGCATTTCTCAGTCTCCTACTCAGGGTTTCGACTATCCGATGGCCGTGGGGCCTACAAGGTTACTATTCACCCCGATCTGAAATTTTTTTTTTAATATGTCCATTGGGCCACCCTCATCATTGCTAAACTCAAATTTTTGAAATTATAAATAATAAAGATCAAATTAATTTTTAAATAATTTTCAAGGTGTTATAAAAACATTTTGTTGCACAAACATGTCTAGTAGCCCCATAATCTATCACCCAATATTTTTCCTCCATCACTAAATTAGTTTTAGAAACAACCAATATCATATCATGTCAAAATTTTCAGAAGTATAATGCTTACCTATTGTGCTAGCCATAGTCAATAATCTCACAAGTTTGCTATGTGGCTGGAGCTCTTCAACTTTCTCGTGAGTGCATAGCCATGCTTCATCATTAACCATGGGAACCTGGTCCAAAGTAGAGAGATCAACCACTTTAAGGGACTCGAAGTTTCGTATGTCTCCTCCATAATAAGAACCTGGACAGTGAAAGACAAAATCACAAGAAAATAAATATAACAATAATTCTCAATAAATAATGAGATGTGAATAAAATAAAAGATTAATCCTTAAGATTGTTGAAAAATTTGATCTCCACTCCTGAAAATAAGAAAATAGAGAAGATAGTTGTTAAACCTTAGGCGTGCTATGCACCCTTAAGGATTATTCTGTCACTATACAAAAATCTCCCAAGTATAGCAGGCTCTTGTGGTATTTTCTAGGAACTCAAGAACTACAATGGAGATATGTTGTGATATATTGCCCAGGATAAGAATAATAGTGAAATAATGTAATTGTGTAATTAGAAACTATGACTTTTCTCAAATCCATGTTTATATATATTGCCAGAAAAATACTTTTCCAACGTGAAAAAGTTGTGCCCAACAACCATGTTGCTGCAACGTTGGTAATAAACAATGGGAAGGGCAAAGATTATATCAATGGTCTAGTGTTAAAGAATATTTAAGATATTGAGATTAGAAAATAATCAAATCACATGATCGGTTTTGATTTTAAAGGAATCAATTGCTATGAAAACTAATACATTGCCATATTTAAGAGATTTCAGACTAGTAAAGATAAAGGTCATTTTTAATTTTAATGGTATTGAATATTTTTATTCATTCTCAATTTAAAACATGTTTATAAACAATTCCAATATTAGTTTATTAATTAATTAAACCTTTTGAAATATATTTATATATTTGAAATACAGTACTATGTCCTTAGGGAGTTGCAAAGCCGCAACATTGATTCATATTCTGCCTAGTTATTTGCTACAGGAACTTAAATTTGATGGAGAGTTCAATCTAGCTTCATCTTCTCGCTCCAGTATTACCCAGGCCCACTGCCCTTAGGACTTGCCACTATGTCTTTACACAATGCCCACATAGGCATGGGTGAGGGAGGGTTGTCTTTAATGAGCTTGGCCATAAAATATGCAAGTAAATGGGCCTTGCTTGCATTCCAAGGTTGGTATTTGATGTTGAACTCTACAATTCTATTGCCAAGTTGATCATCTGACCAACGAGATCCATCTTGGTCAGTTCGAACAATGATCGTATGATCCTAAAAGTACTATCTCATCCTTCTTGTCATGGTTACTAAGGCAAACACTATTTTCTCCAGCTTAGCGTATTAGATCTCGGCTCCTGTTGAAGTTTTGCTAACGAAATACACTAGCTTTTGAGACTTTTCAACTTCAATCATCAATGCACTTGCTAGTGATTTTTTCCAAACAGCCAAATAAAGGATGAGTGGAGTTCTAACCTTTGGTATAGTCAAGATAGGCAAGGAGCCCAACACTTCTTTGAGATGCATGAAAGCATTTTTGGGTTCCATAAAAATAAAAGATATTATAGTTAAAAAGAATTAATAAATCAAGTTTTCTGATAGATTATCTCATGATAAATATATTATTGAAAGAATTTTCTTTCATATAATAAACAATAAATATATTTACATAACTACTATTAATAATCATGACTATTCAATGCATTATGTGCTTTTTTATTTCTTTGTTGTTTAGCCATATGTCAATCTAGCATTTAGTAGAGGTTTGTTTTTCTCAAAATTTATCCATTGTTTTCAACCCATACTACAATATAATTGATTTTATTAATATATGAAAAATGTTATTCTGGTGTTTTTGTTTTAGATTTAAAAAAATTATGAAACTTAAATTTCATATATAACTCAAAAAACTGAAAATTAATATTTTCATAATCTACATTGTTTAGCTTTTATAAAAAAACTGAAAAGTGATTATTTTTTAGATTCTGACTTTTTTAAAAGTTATCTAGATGCATTAAAAATGATTTTTTTTTTGTCAAAACAAGGTGATTTTCACCTCCTAAAATCCCATCCAAACACATCCCAAATCATATAATAGTGTTAGTAAAACGATTTAATAATGTAGAAAATATATTACACTTGTAAAAATGTTATTAAAAAGTTTTAACAACACTTTTTATAATTTTAGTAGCACTTTTAAAATGTTAGTAATTAAAAATTTTTAATTAACAATAATTGTTATTAATAAATGTGAATAAAAGTTAAATATGGTGTGGTAGCACCTTACTCACTTATTGTAATTTGTGATTTTGCGAGCATGGAAAATTGTAGAAAAATATACGTATATACAACTTAAATTGTCACAATGCGACGCAAAGATTACTGCAATGACAATATTGTAGTTGTAATTGCAGTTATAAATGAAAGTTAATATTGTATATTAATTAATAGAATTAACTAGAATTGCCCACTCCAACAACCAAACCCATCATATTTGAACTCAGGGATTGTTCTGTATTTAGGTTATGGTATTGGCTGCTTTTGTTTTAATTTTTTTGAAAAAAACATTGATTTATAGATGTATTATTTTTTTAACAAAAAATAGAAGTTACTTTTTTCAACTTATGTAAAACACTCAAATAAAGTTTTATTAAAAACAATCGATGTTATCTGTTTAATCTAGACATATAGAGTGAGTTTAGAAAATTAGAATTTTATGTTCAAACAACTCCTATCCACTTCTGAAAAAATAATTATTTTTTATTCTCATCTTTCTTAAAATCTCATGCAAATAATATAAAAACATTAAGCCATTAGAATTGTCACATGGTGAGAGATTTGGGTAGTATATATGAGATTCTAAGTTCAAACGTCATTGCAAACAATATAATTTCTAAAATACCAGAAAAAATAATACACAAGCATTTAACAAGTGATTTTTTTATTTAAAAACTCTTTTCTTACAAAATAAACATAAACAAGTACATATCTTTTAATTAAAGAAATAATTTATTTTTTAGTAAACGTGAATAAATACACCCATTTTTTTAATTAAAGAAAGCATTTATTTTATTTTTATGGATTATTGATGGTTCATTTAATGCATTTGGTACCATGAAGCATTTTAGGGAAAGGTTCTTCATAATGTAGGTCAAGACATGTCTTTTGATTCATGGAGCTCTTATAATGATATTTATAGATCACTCACCATTGAATGAATCTAGAATCAAACTCCAAGATTGTGATGATGCAGGATAAGCGAAAGATTAATCAAGTGAGCAAATATTAGTTAACATAACTTCTTAAAAATATTGCATTTTACCAAAAAAAAAAAAATAGTAACAACAGGATAGTAATAATTGCAGTAGTTGTATTTCTTGTAATTTTTCACAATCACAATATTTTCAACACAATTATAACTGCAAATTAATACCTGGGTTAAAAATAATGTTTAAGACTAAAAATTACTCACCAAAGTTAATAAAAAAATACCTTTATATATATATATATATATATATATAAAATTACCATATACACCTTCATTTTTCATAAAGAAGGAGAGGTTCATGCATCTCTCCAACTATTTGTGTCCCTATATAAGAGTACAGAGAGAGTAGGCGACAATATAATGTGAACTAGAATCCTTAATGCCTGTTTTGTAAGAAGGTAAGCCCTATTTCTTCTGTCTTGTTAGAAATTGTGTGAATTATGCAAATTCATGCCTCTAACTAATCTCATGTTAATGTGCTTCTCTATCATATAACACCCTGATTTTCCCGATAAAATGACTAAAATGCTCCTAGGATCATTTTTGCACGAGAATCAAGGGCGCTAGTCCAAGCTATCATCAATTAGTTAATTTAATGTTGGAACAAGATTATATGTGGTTTGAGTAGCAATATGTACGAAAATCGCAATCCCGATTTTTCCATGTGCAAAATTACCAAAATACCCCTAATGTCATTTTTGCCCAGAAATTAAAGGGGTTAGTTTGATGTTTAAATGAGATTATATGTGTTGAATGGCAATACATGTGAAAATATAAATTTTTTATTTTTTCCATGCGCAAAATTACCAAAATACTCCCGAGGTAATTTAACATAGGATTAAGTTACGACCGAAGCCCTTCATCACCTGGAGTTAGAAATATTAATTTGAGGGGATGTTTAATAGTTGGGTGAATCCCATGGAGTTTCTGAATTACCATTTTACCCCTAGTTAGTACTAATTACACCTAATTAAAGTAATTAAGGAAATATAGGCAATATTATACTCAAATTAAAGATAAATTATTTTCACTTATTAATTATGAGTTAAAATAATCATTTTGATTTAGTTAGAGCCCAAGATTGGTTAAAGAAAGTTTAAACCCATTCTTAATCAAAGATGTTTCATAAAACCAAAAAGCAAAAGTAAGAGACAAAAAGTACACATTTTCTCCTTCTTTTCTTAAGATTAGGGACATGTTAGTGTTTAAATTTTGAATTAATCAAGCTTAGCTCAACTAAACATGCAAGATAACTCTCTAACTTTGCCTTGAAAGCCTTAAACACCTAACTATCAATTCCTAACCATTCCCTAGGTAAGCCTACCTAATCTTAGTGTTAACGCTCAAAACAAAAAATATCCCACCTAACCCATGAAACATTTCGGCCAAAACAGCCCTATTTCCCTCTCATATGTGATTTTTTCAAACACTCTCACACTCACACTCTCTCATTCTTACTATCCACTTTTTTGGGCAAAACTTGTCCACCAAGTTGTGTAAAAAAAACACTCTTGCTCTCTCTAAACTCAAGTTCTCTTTTCATCTTCTCCTTCACCTTCAAGAACCACCATTGTTACTCAATATCCAAGCTCCAAATATCAAACCAACACACCACCACCATAGATCAACCCCTAAACACTTAACTTTCCATCCTTATACACAAAAACACAACAAAAACCCTTCCCCCATTTTATCTTGCCTTGGTCGAAACCCTCTTGGTCCTCAAAGAGAAGATTTTTCTTCTCTTCCTTTCACAAGCACAAGTGTTTTTCATCTTGCAAGAAATAAACCACTTTGGTGGGGATTTTATTCTTGAGTTTTATTTTCATTTATACTCTTTTCTTTTGTTTTTGTGTGATAAAAGCCATAGCTTGATGATGAGTGTTCTTGATAATGGTTGTGAGACCATTATGTTTATGACCTCTAAAGCTCAAGGCTTGATCTTTCATTTAAAAAAAAAAAAGAAAGAAAGAATGCTCATTTGGTTTATTTATTTATTTATTTTTTTTGAGCTTGATGGTGAGTCCAAGAAATGAGGTTCTTTGAACCATGGGAACGAAGGACTCTAAAACTTATTTTTATTTTGTTAAGATTAATGTGATTGCAAATCTCACTCTTTAAAGTCTTGAGTTTTTGAGCTCTAATAAGATATAAAAATGGACTTGCATTCATGTTTATGTTTCAAGACTTGTATCTTCATATTTATATTTCAATGTCTTGCATATCATATTTAGGTTACAAGTTGTCACCTTGATATCTTGAAGACTTAAAAATGAACTTGCATTTTCATGTTTATATTTCTAGTCTTGTATTTCATGTTTATATTTCAAGGTGTTACCTTATAATCTTGAAGACTAAAAAATGGACTTGCATCTCATATTTATATTCAAGTCTTGCACATCAGGTTTATATTTCCAAGTTGTCACCTTATAATGTTAAAGACTTAAAATGAGTTGCATGACATATTTATGATTCTAGCCATCACCTATATCTTTAAAGCTCAAGACTTGTCCCTTTGGTCTTAAATGGAAAATTTGATCATGGACACATATTTACATGTAAATTTCGGCCATATGGTCATGTTGGGGTTGAAGTTGGTCTTATTTTATTTTAAGACTTTAATCTTATATCTTGAGTGTACAAAGAAATTTTGAAAGAGATAGAAACAAAATTCAAAAGGAGCCAAAATGTGATTTTTAAATAAGTAAAACCTTATTTTTGACATTTTAAGTTTTGCTACTAATTTAAATGGTAATAATTAATTTCAAAGAGGGACAAAATGATTTCATGTGTTTTAAATGTCTTATAATATTTTTTGAGAAAAACTAGTAACTAGAAAAGGTTAAAAATGTAATTTCTAAGCTTTTTGGTAATTTCAATTTTAGCACTATTTGACACTTTAATACGTTCACCATAGTTTGGCACTATTCACGTGGTAAAAAATGTGTTAAAAATTGTTTCATATATTTTAGATGTCTTAGAATGGCTTTTGGGAAAACTAATAGTTGGAAATGGTCAAAAATATAATTTCTAAAGCTTTGAAATTTTAATTTCTGGTATTGTTGGGCACGTTCATCATTATTCCAGTTTGGTACTGTTCATATGATTAACAATTATTAATAATTGTTATAAAAATTATTTTTAGCATCTTAGGAAAAACTAGTAACTAGAAAGAGCAAAAAATATAATTTCCAGAGCTTTTGAAATTAAAGTCCTAATACTTTCCAGCATTGTTCAGGACTATTTGGTACTGTTCACATGCTTAAAAATTAGTGATAATTGTTGTAAAAATTATTTTTGGTGTCTTAGGTGCTTAAAAGGATAATTACAAGCGTTAGGTTCGATCATTTTGCAAAATGCGAAAAATTATGTCTTAAACTTCTCAATATGGAATTTTGGCCAAATGAATTTAATTAGAGTTAATAATGATTTTGAATGTATCCATGTATTCAAAATACCATTTATGATGTTAAGAATAAATTTTAGAAGCATTGGCACTTGTTAAGTGTAAAAAATGTGAAACTTTGCACTTTGACCCCTATAATCTAACAAAATTTGGTCAATGGTCCAAAATGGTTTTTATGATGAACCTAAATGATTTCTAAGTGGTATAGATCTTCTAAAAGTGTAAATTAATTTTGAGGATCATTAGTTTGAGAAAATGTGTTGAATGAGAAATTTACACTTTGACCTATAAACTTTTAGAAATTGCAGTTTGACCCCTTGGGGCTAAGGTGTAATTATCAATAACTTGGTGATATTGATGTGATTGATATGTTATGAAGGCTATGTTCATATGATTTATTTGGAAACTATATGACTTGAAATAATTGTGTAAGATTAAGTGTTGATGACTATGCATGCTTGACTCATGCAAGTAATGATTACTATTATGTTGTATATATATCCTGTTGAATATGACATATGCATTAGCTAAGTCTGGTCTTGATTTTCGACATACTAGATAGGAATATATTTACTTTTCAATGAGATATTGATGATAATATGCTTATGGATATATGCAAGGAATGCGATGCATGTTTACGTGATCAATTACATGATGATTTATGACATGTTGTGATTACGAATGAATAATTGAGATGTATGATTGTTATGTTCCATGACATGAAGCAAATTTCGGAAACTTCGTTCCACCATTATGCTGGATATCCATAAAATTTGTGGATTTAGAAAATTTATGAAATTGTAAGCATGAAATGTTGAATGATAAGTTATGATGATGACCATGATTATGTACTCAAGTTTGCATCTCTAAATGACATATTATGATAAAGGTGACATAAGACACTCGAGATGACCCTTCGTAACGAGTTTGGCCTGCACAAGGTGATCCAAAGAGGTGATCTTTTTGTAACGCGACCTATCGTAAAGTGATCCAATGCCCCATATCTAGCACTTTAAGTTAAGGAAATAACTTATTGAGAAGAGCAAGGATAGTGCTTTAATGTTACTATGAGCTTATAACCTTAGAACTCTCAAAAGGAGATAGTATTAAGGCCCTTATGAAAGATTAAAAAGTCTAAGTCACCTAAGAAAGGAGAAGAGAAAGGTTGTATGCCATAATTGTTCATGTTTCCTTATGTTTTTATATTATGAAATTGCGTGAATGAATGTTGCATAAGGTATTGGCATGCATTCATAATATATTGTAATGCATCCATGACATTTGTGAACACCATATTTTGTCCAAATATTTTATCTTTTTAATTTTATTTTTACCAAAATAAACAAAAAAAAGTCCAACCATTTCCTTTTATTGATTAAAAAAAAAGTCCATTTCAGTCCATTCTTTTATTTAAAAATAAAAACACACACACACTTTTCACACCGCACTGATTTCAATTTTGTCTCCTTTCAACCAACAAAAAAAAGGGACGAGGAGCGCCTGTCTTGGCACCGGACTTCATTCTTGACTTCTTTCAAAGATTGACAATAGATTCAGGAACAAATTCAGAAAGAGCGGCATACAACCCCTAATGTCAGCGACAAAATCCCTCAATCAGAGCATAATTCATGGAAAATCAACCTACAACTGGGTATAAATTCATTGGAGAGGAGCTAATTCAGCAAGACAGAGAGAGAACGGAGAAGGAAGATCAGTAAGAATTTCACCAGTGAATTCAGCAAGATACACAAACCAACCAGTATTAAATACAAGCCACACAATCCAGAAACAATAACAAAGAAGAAAGAAGAAGGCAGAAATAGCAGCGGTAAGAACAAAATCTTTTTCTTTTTTTTTAAGCTCTAAGATTAACATCATTCAACCATGAAAAAAAATGGAAAAAAGATAGATCAAGAACATTGTAACACCATCCACTTTTCTAAGCCATTAGAACCAACTACAAGCATCACTGAAAACACCATCACAGCACCATCATCACTAGATCTACCATTACCATCCAAAACCAGAAAACCCAAACGATGTCCCAACCTGTAAAAAATTTTGAAATTCCCTTTGCAAACACAATCCCACTGTTGTGACCACCACCATGTACTGCCTCGGTCATCACCGCGAAACCATCACCCACCCCCGTGGCGTCGGCCATGAACTTCGTCCATGCACATCCTCCCCCGTCGGAAGCTCCATCGCCACGCCTCTGCCCCGCATCGCGAAGCCAGCCGCGGCTCCGCCACCAGATAACGAACCAGCGCGGAGCCCACCGTCACTACCCTTTCTGCCTCCGTGTTCCTCTTCGTCCTCACCGTCGCGCCTGCAACCTCCGAGGCTAGCCACCTTCGCCGTGCCTAGCCTTGTCCCATTGCGCGTCCCAACGTAACGCCCACCTCTGCCTTCATGTGCCTGGACCTGCAGCAAAGCTGCCGTGAGAGCCCCCTTGTGCCAGCCTCCTTTAACCTCCGCCTGCTGCCATCACAGCTCCTGCATCTTGTTTCCTTTTTTTTTTTTCTTCCTTTTGGTTGTGTTTCACTTTCCTTTTCATGTTGCACATATGTTGTGTATTTGAGTCTTAGAGATTTGCTTATTTAGTATCCGCCGGGGGGGGTCAAATTCACCCTTTTGGGCTGTTTGGGCTAGCTTTTTTTTGGAGTTCTTTTTGTTTTGTTAACGTTAGGTCATTTTGTTTTTTGTTCATTTTTTTTTAGGGGTGTGGGTTTGCTACTGGACTGTTGAGTGTTTAATTCCTTATTATTATTATTATTTGGTCTTTTTTTTCTTTTTTTTTTTTGGGTTAGTCCTTTTCTTTGGGTCTCAAAATGGTTTTGGTCTTTTTTTTTATTTTTTTTTTTTATAGCTTTATGTTTTTAAAAAACTTTCTTTTATTTTATTTAGATTTTAGGACTTTTTTTCTTTAAAAAAATAATAATAAATAAATAAATAAAATAATAAAAAATAAAAAGTATATATTTTCTTTATTTGATCATGATTGAGGGGTGGATGCCTCTTTCATATACTATTGGATTATTTATTATTATTAACTTGAATCTTTGTATGAGTGGATTTTTTTAATAATCAATCATGAAAAATCCTTTTCACAATTAAAATCAATCAACTCACTTATCATTTTTTTCTTTTAATTAAAATTCATCAACACACAATCATTTTTACAGAACGACGTGATTTTGAGTTCCTTATTACACCAGGATACGTTGGATAGCCAACAACTAGCAAGCTAAAATTAACTTTTCTTTAATTTAATTTTTTTCTTTTACTTTATTCTTGTATACTTTTTATGACTTTTGGGGAAAAATATTATTAAAATTATAATTAAATTGCATAATGAGCTCCAGGGTAACTTTATATACGAATGTATTAGAGATGCAATGAGATTAAGTTTCCACCATTCCTTAATCATAATCAGCTCTAACCTCAAATCTCTTTCAAAAGACCAGTTTTGATCAAATCAAAGGTTTTCCAATTTTATCCAGAATTAAAATTGGCGGCTCCATTTTATCATTTTAAATTGGTTGTCATTCTCGTCGTGGCGCCTCCAGGTACATTGTGACAATATTACTTGATAAATGAACTTTATTTATGTTCATCATTTTCATAATGAAACCGAGGTTCCTTGATGATGATGATGACATGTATGTGGATATGGAAACCCTATTGAGATTCTTGTATAAGTTTCTCACTCCTTCTCTTTCTTTCCATCTTCGTTTTCAGACAAGGTTGATGGCGATATCCGTGGACTTCCTTGAGATGCTGTCATGGGAGTTGCACTATAGTTCAAATCAGAATGGGGTAGTGAAGCGGGATATAGTCCTTCCTGTTTGTAGTCGATTAGGGGTTGTCTTATCTTCAAGCACGTTGATAACTTATTTTTTGGTAGACATACTCCCACGAAGGGTTTAGCTATGTCATAGTTATGCTTAGCTTTTGAATTATTGTATGCTCAACCTCTATAGATCGGCTTGGTATATTTGTTATGGTATTATACTTGTGGAATATTTCTATATTATTATTATATGACATGATATTTAAAGTCAATGTTATGCTATGATTGTGTTTTCTGTATGTCATGCCCTATGTCATGCCTTGTGATTTGCATGTAAGTTATGTGATGGATAGTTAAGAATACATCGATGAGATGTACTATTATCACGTATCATATGATGAATACTTATGCGCTATATCTTTTACGCAAACGGCTTATAGTTTGATCTTTCAAATAATAAAAATAAATGGGTCATATTTTCCATAGACTTATTTTCAAAGTTTAAAATCAAGTAAAGTTATGAGATGAAAGAGTAACAACTAATGATTAACCATTATACGTCCTAGGCATATTGTGTTGAAAGTTAGGGTGTTACATTTTGGTATCAGAGTTAATTTTATGAAGCTTAAGATTGGACTAACTATGCTTCTTAAGCATATTGCGTTAGATGTGTCATGTTTAAAGTCTTGTCTTTGTGATAGACTATAGGATTAGAAAAACATGACTGCTGCAAGCGTGTGCCATAGTAACTAGCTCACTTCGCATAAAGTATTGAGCTTGATCACCTCAATGTTTATTGTTTGGTATGCTTAGGGACTAATGGCACTGCCCCAACGAAATAGGTCTCAATAGGACAGCAAGGACTCCACCACGAGAAGACATTGCGGGCGCTATCCAAGAAGTAGAAAGGGCCACACAGTGACCAGGAGACCGCATGGACTACGGTATGAAGCAGGACTAAGGGTAAATAGGAATGTTATTGTTGTTCATTTGGGGATTAGGAAACTTGTTACTCCAGTCAAGCAACCCCACATCATAAAGGATAGTGACAAGAAGTGGTTAACGACTAGAGCTACAACATACAAGGGGAAGGTAATGCCTCAAACCCTTAAGTTCAAGCACCAAGTGCAAAGGAAGACCTTTTAATATGGAAGATTGAGCGATCCAAAGGAGAAAGAACCCTAAAGTGACCCAATTGTTCCACCTAAGCCCACACTTATTGTTAATTGCCCAATATGTGGCAAGAACCATGGCGATCGTCCCGCCTAGTTGGTAATGTAGTATGCTAGGTGTGGTAAACTTGGCCACAAGAGTCGTGAATGCAACATAAAGCCTCCATAGTTGACTGCTTCCTCTAGATCCCAATTCCAAGGTCAAATCTTCACAAGCAATGCTAAGGATGCGTCCCACTCTAGCAACTTCACTCAAGGTAAGCATAGGATAAACAATAGGATTTTGGGTTGTGCCTTTGATTTCGTTTCCGCATATACATTATATCTTATGATCATGTGGAGTCCCTATGACTTCTTTTATTCATGCTCTCTTTCTTGACATAATGGCTTTCTTGTATTGCCAACACTTAGGTCTTTGAGTGCATTGTTTGGTCTTATTCCTATTATTGAACTTGTTAAAGGCGTTGTGGTTGCCTAAGTTGCTACCCTCACATGTGTCGCATTGTCTCTTCCTTCATGTTTGACATGTCTTCTAGTGGTTAGATATGGAAATAATTCTATTAATGACTGGCTTTAGCTTAACTATGCCCGGTTAAACTATCCTTTGAGCACTAACGTACCTATTTGTTTTCGAAAACTTTTGAATTAACGAGGTTTATCATGTATTATATGATGAATACTTATGCACTATATCTTTTACATGAACAACTCATAGTTTGATCTTTCAAATAATAATAAAAAGGGTCATATTTTCCATAGGCTTATTTTCAAAGTTTAAAATCAAGTAAAGTTCTAGATGAAAGAGTAATAACTAACGATTAACAATTATTCGTCCTAGGCGTATTGTGATGAAAGTTAGGGTGTTACATATCACATACTCAGTCTTCTTGTTCACCAGAGAAAATCAGATGACGAAGAATGACTAGATTGATGGACACTTGACATCATCATCAAAAAGGCCACCAACAAGGCCTGTGATGAGACCAATTACAATTGGGCCCTTTCTAAGGGTTCTTTATCATTTACACCTTGGCATCCCTCTTGGAAAATAGCCTTCATTTTAGTTTTGCTTTTGGAGGGTCTAGCAGCAACATTAATAATGCAAACAACAAACCAAATTGCCAGCTTTATTTGAATTTCCTAATCTGGAAGACCACAATAGCAACATGGTCACGTAAATAGAACTCCTGATATTGCTATGAGGAACCCAGGTGGTGGCGTAAGTGCTAATGAAGCTCCTACAATGCAACCTATCATCAATGACCAAACTAAGGAAGAAATGGATTTTAGGAGGCTCAACCAGGAATATGCTAGCAACTTGTGGATTTTCTTTTATTTTGGGGTTCATAAAATTTTATAATTTTAAGTTCTTAGGTCTTTTAAATTTTGATTGTGGTTACAGTGACGATTATTGTAATTGCAGGATTATTGCATCCATTGCAATGGGCGTGGCAGCTATTGTGGCGTAAAGTTTTTGTATACTTGCACTCCAAATAGAGCCAATGGTGATCCACTGTGACATGCTGCAACTATGTTATAGCTAATTAATGTGAATAAAATTGTAGTGTGGTATGATATGGTCATGGTGGTGGTTGCAATTGCAATATCACCCATCCCATATCATGTAATATGATGTGGTTCGCAATTTAATTAAAATCATGTCTTGCTTAATTACCCCATTCAAAGATATATTATTTTTAAAAATGAATATACTCTCAAACGTCCTGATATTGGACCCATTTGAGTTTTTCCATTTTTTATTTTCTTTTAAATTTTTATCTTCTTTTGCTCGTAGATTGCTGTTAAGTCGAAATGATGCAGAGAGAAGCAAAATGAGGAAGAAGCAGGAGTTGATAGATTGGAAAGACGATTAAAATCTTTGGAGGTACAACATGTTGTTACTAATTTTATTATTAGATGAAATACCAAAATTGGTCCATTTGAAATATATCGAGGGACAAATTAATCTCTCAAAATTTGAAAGTCGTAAATTAATCCTTTACATTTTAAAAAAAGACAAATTGGTCCCTTTATATAGTTCCATACCGTGTTTATTTTTAATTGTCTTGTCCTATATGGAAGGGCCAATTTGTCGATGTTTTTGAAATGAGATCCAATTTGAGAATTTCAAATTCTAGGGGATCAATTTAGGTATTTATTGTTGTTAACAACAACAACAACAACAATAATAATAATAAGATATTATTATTATTATTATTATTGTTGTTGTTGTTGTTGTTGTTGATGACATATTTGTGTGTGTGTGTGTGTGTGTCTACTACTGTTCCTATAACTAGACACATCTATGATAATTTTGAGATTTTGGTATGCAGAATGAGATAAGTGCACTTTATCAACAAATTGATGTTCACAATGATCACCATATCTATGATGTTTGAGAACCATAAGTACAAGCTAAGTGAAGTTATTAGTGAAAGAGATGAACTACTACAAGAAGGTGATATGTCTTATCTTTTTCCCCATTTTTCTTCCTTGCTCTCTATCTATCATGTTGATGGTTTTAAGTTGCGATTACCGATGTTGCGTTGTGATATAATAAATTATGAAAAAATGCTATTGATGTGGCCATAATTTGTGATTATGAATCGCAATTTAAAACCATGTGTTAAAATATTAATAAAACAATAGAGTTTGAATTTCAGTGGAGAGAAAGAGAAGCATATTGTATTTGTATAGATCCAATGAATGCAAAGCGGCTAGCTGGTTCAAGAACAAGCAAAGAAGATGAGTATAAGTGCTTCTATTCAGATTAAGCCCAAGATTACAACTTACTTTTTCCAACTCAATCCAAGGTTAGAAAGATCAAACTCCAAGTTGTGTTTGGATTATCCTCGATGAAAGTTGTTTTAATAATCAGTTATATGTATAATCAATTTTTATATAATTGATTATAATAAGACAAGATTAATTTTATGTGTGAATTAGTTAATTAAAAATTATTTGAAGGTAATATATTTTTTTAGATTGCATAAAAATTACTTTTATGAAATAAAATCTTGGTAAATTAAAGGGTATTGTATTTTGAATATAATTAAAAAATTATGATAAATCAATTTGATAAAGGAAAAAGCTTTTGATTTTAATCAATTTTTAGTATAAGAAAAGTAATTTACAATCAGAATCAATTTAGAGGTAGTAGGAAAAAATAAGTGGTAGAAACAAGAAAAGCTAAAGATCAGGAATTTATAAATCATAATTGATTATTGAGGTGGTTTTCTCTCATGTATTTTGTGAGTGTGCAGGCTATCAAGTGTTGTTGTGTGTTTGGTTTTCATGTATTTTATTGATGGCTATGATCAATTGGGTGCTCCTTATTTTTCCTAAGAGTTTGAGACTATTTTATCAAATATGAAAAAAAATTAAAAAAAAAGCTATAATTGATTTTACTGATTTTAGTTTACCCTCATGTAATCTTATGAACTACTTTTTCAAAGAAAAAATGGTTGTAGAAAAAAGTAAATATTTGGTCTATATTTTTATCTTTTTAATTTTAACTAAGAATACCACAATATTTTCAATATGTTTCCAATTTTAATAATTTTATAAAAAAAATAATTAAAATATGGACAAAATTTTTAGGTAGTATGTTATTTCTTTTCAAATGAGGAGTATAAAAAGTAGTGATAAATTTTTATAAGCAAGTATTAGATATGAACATACAATAATTTCTCCTTTAGCAGTAATATTTATCAAGGTCAAACTTTGATTTAAAAATTTATTTTCATCTTATATTTATTTCAATTGCATTATTATATTTTATATATTCACATTTAATTTATAATAATTTAAAATTGAATGATAAATGGTTAATGATATAAATAAGAAGACATATATTACATAAATCCTTTTTGATAAATTATGTTACATAAATCCTTACTATATTTTTTATGCAAAGTAATACAAAATAAGATTTTAAATTGCAATTGTAACTATGCTACAATTAGTTTACACCCATTGTCCACAATCATGGTTTGTTGTTTTAACTGATGCTTTGAGTAAGATAACGTTGACATATCATCACAATTGAGATATTGAAAATGAATAATGTCATGTGGTTCGTAATTTGAAAACTTGTACACTCAACATGAAATATGTGCAATATATATATATATGACATAATAGTCCTTAACTATATATATTTGGTTTCAAGCAATCCAAAATGGAGTAGGAACATCAAGAATACAATTTGGTATTGGACAACAAACCCAAAATGAAGTAGGAACACCAAGAATGCAACTTTATATTGGCCACAAATCCAAAATGAAGCAAGCAAGAACATTAAGAATGCAACTTGGTATAGGCCAACAACCACATAATCAAACCCAAGAGTTGATGGCTAATTAGGGACAACAAGATCAAAGCCAAGTGTGGATGGCCAATCAGGGTATTGGACAAAGGTCAACTCTTAATTATTGGAGCATTATGAAGACAAAACCAAGAGACAATTGATATGGGCGGGTCATGCAATCGTGCAAACTTTTAATATAAAAGCTAACTAAAAACTCAATTTAGCTTGGATTTGTTTATGTTATATTTGGATTTGTAGTATTTATCAAGCTTAAATAGGTTGCTTGTTGCACCATATGTTATTGGCTTTTTGTGGTTTTATCATGTATAGAAGCCAACAAAAACTAAAGTTTGCTTCAATTTGATTTTGATGTTTGGGCTCATTTGATTATCAAACATAAATTTTTATGGTTTGAGAATTAGGATTGACTAGTAGTTTTGTGTTTATAAATTTCTTCTCAAAATTACCCTAGTAATTCTTTGTTTTTGCAACTTTATTTGAAATGTTTTTGGTAAAGTCTATTTGTGTTTTTCTTAAAAAAAATATATTTCTTAAATTTATGTAAATTAAACTATTCAAATAAAACTTTATAGGAAAAATAGGTTTAATTTGTCAACTTTACTTATTTGTCAACTTGATTCTCCATATAACTTATGAAAATGCTAATGTGGCACAGATGTTAACATGGAACACATGTGGATCTTATGTGCATTGTATCATGTTAGCATTTTCCATCAGTTATGTGATGAAATAAAGATTTGATAAGACCAAATTCAAAATGATTTGATACATAAGAACAAAATTGAGGAAAAAAAGATAAAAGGTAACGATGAAATTGAAAAATCAAGTAAAGTTTACTTTGGGATGTTGTTGCAAAAGAGTGGGAACTATTCTTTATAAAGTGGGACATATCATGAAGGCATCAACTATAGCGATTACAATTGTAGGAAAACTTAGCTTAGGTAATATTTTTAACATTCTTTCCTTTAAGGTGGGTTCGTGATTATCATTTGGTGGAAAGGAGGGGAAGGGAGAGAATTAATAATGAGTAAAATTATCTTCAAATCAAAATTTTACTTTTTAATAAAAAAAATGTTACGCTTCAAATGCCTTTCATTGCCTCTCATTCCTTTTAAACTAAAACTCACAAACATGAGTTAGGAACCCACTGAGACAGAAAATTCATCTCTTGAAATCATTGATTGACCGTGAGAAAATGATAATGTTGCATGTAAGCCGATTTTGTCAACTACATCTTGGAGAAGGCATACCTTTCTCATCTCACAAATCAGATAGCCCAAATTTATAGTCCAACAATATCTAATTAATTTAAATATTTATGAGCACATGCAGGTATAATTTTTCTTTTGTGGTGTAATGTACTAAGCTATGTGTATTTATTCATGAGGGAAAAAATTTGAACAAATAAAATTCAACCATGCACATTCAAATCCTCATATATATAAAAAATTTTACGATTTGTTGTTATAGAAAAGATTTATTTTTCACTCAACATAAAAGAATATAAATTTGTACAAGACATAAAGAGTTCAGAATACTTCATAGTAATGGACACTTATGGTGTATAGGGGAGGGGATTCTTAGAGGAAATTCAAAAATTCTGTAAGAATCTTCTATATTGTAATATCCGTTCAAAATAAAAGGACTACAAAAATATAATAAATAAATGATAGTATATGGGAAATTTTGGAAATATCGCATTAAAGTTATGTAATGGAGAAACTAAATTGTTGTAGAAATGATTAAAATTAAACAAAAATGACGAGGGATTAAAGGTAAACCTTATGAAAGGGTGCACCATTGACCCTTCTTTCTTTTTCCAACTTATACTCTCCATCCTTCATTCTTTCTCTCTTTTTAGAAAATAGTTTACTAACTTTCTACCATCTTTCTTTCTCTCTTTCTCTCGTCACTTCCTCTTTAATTTTCTCTTCTCTTTGTAACACAAACAACCACCGACAACCACCTTTCCACTCCACATAACCATGTCAACCACCAAGCCCAGCACCACAACCATATTAACCTTCGTAGCCATCATTTTTGGCAATCCCTATAAGCTCCACCTTAGCTTCCGTAGGGTCACTGCCTTGTGGCATCCATAGCACAACACCCATTGTGATACAAGCACATGGTCAAACCTCTAAAGCATAACCTTTGACATTGTGAGCCACCTTTAATCATGAGCCCACCACATGGGCTTGGTCCTGTTCCCTATCCTTTATTTCCTCTTTATTGCCCTCAATTTGCATCATCATTATCACAATTTTGTCTTTCTCTCTTTTTTACTTTCACCAGTGAGCTCTTTACTTTGTGATTGTTGTTATGGCTATGTGTGTTTGTTGTTGGTATTATTAGTGTTGTTATTAATGTTGTTGATGTGGGTAGAGAGAAAGAGAATTCTAAATTTGTAAAGTAAATGAAAATGTTAAGAGGACGTTTGTTTCAAGGTTTGAAATTAAGTTCCAAGAATCACATTCTTGGAAATATGATTCCAGGTAGCTTTAAAAAATTTTGTTTAGTATTAAACATTCCTGGGATTATTTGTTAAGATTCCTAAGAATAAATTTAAAACTTGTTTATTTTATTATCTATACTTTTAGAATATATGTCATAATTTTCAAAATACCCTTAACACAATCACAAAAAGAGAAAAGTCAAATAATTGAGGGATGATTTAGTAATTGTGCTTAATAATTATGATTCCCAAGTCATGGAATTTTTTTCCACCCTTCAACTTGGAATGAAATTTCACTAAATTATAGGAAAATCTTTTTCCATAGAATAATTAATACCTGGGAACAAATGTAGGAATGTATCATTCGAGGAATAATTAAATATACCTGAACAAACGCCCTATAAGGATTTAAATCACAAATCTAGAATTTTGAGCACGTGAGTGAGGACAAAATTAATTTGATTATTGGATGTTGATAAGGCTTAAAATTAGTAGTTGCCATTGTTAGTAAGATATGCAAGGGAGGAATTAAGCTATAAGTGTGTTTACTATAATATAATGGGAAAAGAACCTAGAGCTATTATTTGCATTAAATTGAAATGAATTGATCTCATGTTGGTTTCAATTCTCCACGAAATCAATCTGAGTTTTAGTTAGGACATAGACTTGATGTCTCCTCTAATTTTGTGAGATAATATATGTTTAGAGTTCTTCTTTTGTATATAACTCTATTAACATCCACTTTTACTTTTATATAAGTTTTCAAAAGAATAAAGGTTGACGCTATGGCTAAAGAGCTTGATTCTCTATGATAAGGCAACGGTTTGTAGTAACCCTTTAACTTGACAAGTGAATGTTGATTATCGCTTGTTTGATGGCTGGTTTATTGCCATTGTTTATATTTTTATTTATTTATTTTTTCTATTGAACTTGAAAGATCGATGGTTGTGTTTAGAAGTCATCTAATTTTGGCTATGATTGATTTAGGACTGTTTAACTAGAAAGTTTCTCTTAGGAAAATAATCTAAACTCTTGGTGCTTACAATAATGATCGATGTTTTGGTTCCCTTTGAAAGATGTGTGATTTTGGATAAAGATTGAACGTGCAAATGTTTGCAACTTGCTCATTAGGTGGTGGAATTATATTATTACTACTATTTGTTATTTTGGTTTGTACTTTGTATTAGTTATATTGTTATAGCTAAATAAGGAAACACATAATTGAAGTGGTTACTGAAGATTGATAAATCAAACTAATGTTTGACCTTCAAGAGCAAAGTACCATAGATTATCAAATATTGAGGGCTACCTCTTACATCCTGAGAAAGGTTAGAAGATTTGCATTTTCACCCCTGGATACAAAGTGCCATAGATTATTGATAATTTGGAGGCCACCTCTTGGATCTTAGAGGGAATATATATTTGGCTTGGACTAAGGATGGTGAAATTTGGATTTTCACTCCTACCAACCAAAGTGCCATGGATTATTGAAATTTGAGGGCCACCTGTTAGGATCTTAGGAGGGCCAAGAACAAAGTGCCATGGGCTAAGACTTGTCAGAGGCCACTTCTTGGGTCCTAGTTATGTCATGTAAACCATTATACTTGACTACTGTGAATGAATAAAATAGCTTATAGATTGAATTTTCAACTTCCGTCTCAATATTCATGTGATAAATTTATTCTACCTTTGCTTCAATTAAAAATTTTAATATAACTATGTTTGACAATATTCATGTAATTAGACATGTTCCATGTTTTGCTATAGTTTTGTTATTTTGATTGGGTTTGTTTGAGTCACTCTCATTTTTCACATTTCAGATCCCAATCCAGGTCCTAGTTCATATAAACCAATCCTTTAGTTGGTTAAGGCCACATTTATTTCCCTTTGGTAAGCCCAATGCACATTTGTGAGGGCTTAACACCATAGTAATTATGTATTTATCTTATTTTGAGTGAATAACCTTTTTAGTGATACTCTATAGACTCCAGGTAGGTTCTGCTTTCTTTATGCACATTGATATTATTGTTGTGCTGTAGTGCATTTTGAGAATATGCATGATGTGGTGAATGAATTATATTTGTATGTGACATGAATTTTTTAAATAGGAAGCTGTGTATTTGGGATTTCCATTTAGGGTAAACTTCATCAAATTTTTGTTAAAATCTTTGGTTAGGCCTACTAGGGGGTATGTGCCTGTCATGACCTAGGTCTGGTCGTGACATGTAAGGAGGTCAACGGTACTCTAGGTTTTATTCCTCTTCATGTTGTCTTGAAAGCTTTCTAGCTTTCTCTTATAGCTACTATGACTATGGAGGAGACTTAGAAGGTTATTATGTGCATGAAATCTTTCAAAGCCCATTACCCTAATAGTTTATTTTGTGATTTTTAAACAATTTTGGGATCTTGTTGGGGAAGGATGTTTGGCAATTGGTGGCTAACTGCTATGGCTTTCACCTTGAGCGAGATTGGTCAATGTTTAGCAGAGATGCTAATAATTTTGATTCCAGAGGTGGATGACTCTATACATCTAAAGAATTTTAGACCTATTAGTCTTTGTAATATGAATTATAAGTTAGTAACAAAAATGTAAGGTAAGGATATGACCTTTCTTGGATGATATTAATTGTTAAGCCTCTTAGGGAGCTTCAATCCTAGGAGAGGTACTTCAGACAATATCATTATTACTCAGGAAGTTATGCATATTATGAAGAAGTTTAAAGGTAGGAAAGGTGCCATCATGTTTAACATTGATCTAAAGAAGTCTATGACAGGGTGAGTTGGAACTTCCTTTGTGAAACTCTACTTGATTTACTTTTCCCCGTGTGACAATTGATTTAATCATGAGTTTTATGACTTCTACCAAGTTGTTTGTTCTATTGAATGGGAATAAATTAGGCCCATTTCTCCTAGTAGAGGACTTAGATAAGGGGGATCAATTATCTCCTTACCTATTTATCCTTTGTATGGAAAGATTATTATGATTATTCATAAGAGAGTTGAAGATGGTATTTGGAAGCCTATGCAAATTTTTCAGAAGGGACTACTATCTCTTATCTCTTTTAGTTTATTGATTTTTTGCAAGACTAAAATGTCTCAAGTGAGGGTTGTTATGGAAACCATGGAAGAATTCAACCAAATATCTAGTTTAAAGATGAACTTGGGTAGATCTTGTGCTATGTGTTCTCCTAACATCTCCCACATGAAGATGAATTCCTTTTTATAGTTTACATCTATTTGCTTTGCTTTTAGTCATGGAAACTATCTTGGGCTTCTTTTAACTAATGGCAGAGCAAGTCATAATTTATTCAACCCCATTGTCGAAAAGCTTCGTACAATATTGGTAGCCTGGAAATCTTGTTTGCTTAACAAGGTAGGCAAAGGTTGTATTGTCCATTCTATGCTTACTTCAATCTCTATTTGCATAGTGTGGGCTTTTTGGCTTCTTCAGAGCATTCTTGATGAATTTGATAAGTTTAAATGAAGTTTTCTATGGAATAAGGGATAGCAGACTACATTTAGTGAATTGATTCACATTTATAAGGCCCAATAAGTTTGGGGGATTAGGTCGTTGTGATGATTGCCTTGCAAATACGGCCTTACTTGGGAAGTAGACCTGGAGTATTTTAAATGAGCCCAATCCTATGAGCACTCAAAATCTAGTTAGCAAGTACTTAGAAGCGAGTTCAATTTTCTCATATTAGAATAGGCATAGACATAACACCCTAATAATTAGCCTCTTATCCTTAAGATATAATCGTCCAATTATCCTTAAGGTTTCAATTTTCATTTGCCTCTTAAGGGTAGTGTTGTAATTAGGTGAGCATTACTGGGTAGTTTAAAGATTTCACACAAGATGCTCAAAATAATTATAAGATAATCAACGAAATAATGTTTTCTCACGCATCTTTGAATTCAAGCTAAAAATATTATATTCATACACTTGGAAATTGAAATTTTAGGAGGTGAAATTCAACTTCTATTGGAGAAAATTTAAATTTTCAAAACATATAATCTTTAGCTCTTAAAATAATCAAACACAACTAGTGACATAATCATGTATTTAAATTACCAAGAGGCTAAAATTAATTATGAATGATTAATTATCACTAATTAATTAATTAAGATAATTAATTCTTAATTAAGTTTAGTTATCCTTAATTAACCTCTTAATTAACATATAATAAAAGCAAAACAAAACTTGGACATTACATTTCTCTCTTTTTTCAAAAGAATTTTGTCCTCAAAATTCATTATCTGTGAAAAGTGTAACACCCCAAAAACAATTATTTAAAAATTTATTTGAGCATTATTAGTCAGAATTTTGAAAATCTGGACGTAACAATGATGAGGATAGTCCAATGGACGAGTTAAAAAAATTTGGGCCAGGCATGAATAGAGATTTCCGAGGCCATAGATGAATAGTAACTATGAAGCTGAGGCCAAGGGTGTCCAGGGCTAGGAGAACTAGACCCAAGGATTAGATAGAGTATTAGGTATGGTGCCTACATAGAATATTAGGCCTGACCTCATGTAAAGATATTTTGAGTTTCTAGGATACGATATTTTACCCGCTCGATAGAGTTTTGATATATGGTTTTTAACACTAAAAGTTACTTGGTGGCCAAGTAACCTATATAATCCCATCTTGCCAAGTGGATGGCAAGGATTGAAACTGGAAAGCAAGTTTTAATCATGGCCTTTTATTTATTTATTATTATTATTATACCCGTGGACCAATATCTCATCCGTTCGGTAGAATTTTGGTGTGCTATTTTAGCACAGAAAAGCTACTTGCTCACCAAGTTAAAGTGATACACTTATCTTAAGCCAAGTGGATGGTCAAGATTCATTCTTTGACCATCAAATAAAATCCTAGCCATTCACATCTTTTTTCCAAAAGAAAGAAAATTACACTTCCTGACATAAATACTACATTTATATCAAGATAAAGACAAGCTACCCAACCTTATCACTCTAAGACCAAACACTTCGACCAAACCATCCAAAATTACAGCCTTCATCTTCTTTCTCTCAAGCCACCATTAACAAGCTTAAAGTTTTTAAAACCTTAGCTTAGAATTACTAAAACCTCAAGATCTCTTCACAAAACTTCAACTACACATCATAATCTATCAAACTAACTGATTAAAATTTCAATTCCTTACCATTTCTCACTTTGAGATCTCATACTCTACTATTTAAGGAAGGAGTAGGTGCTGTTTGGAAGGCCTTGAAGTGAGGCAAACCATTTTGGGAGATCCTTTGGAGTTAGAAGCCCTAAACTTCACAAGTAGGGCTTTTTAAACCTTTTGGTCTCAAATCTATTTTCTATATTTTGGTTCCTGATTTAACTTAATATTTTTTGTTGTATTAGTTGAATATATATATTGATGTGTTTAATTTGTTAGTGTGCTTGGATGATATTATAAAATCATTTTTGTCAAAAGAAGTTCCAACTTAGTTTGCTGGATTTTTAGATTTGTCCTGGGAAGAATTAGTCATGATTTTTCATTAGGATTTGCAGATGGAATTTTGAGCCAAAATTTTTATCGGATGAATCTAACATATGAAGGTCTCTCAGTAATTTTCTGAGCCTTTTAAAGTAGTTTTGCTAGGTTTAAAAATTCAGAAAGAGGATTAGGATTCTACCTACACAGTCAAATATGAAGCTATAAATTTGTCTAATTTTGTTACTGTATCAAATGATTGAATTTCCCTTTGAAATTTGTATAGGTGTTGAGGGCATATGTAAGCTCCTAACGTATAACGAAGTACACTTGAGTCGTACTTGGATTTAATGTTAAAGGATCACTCCTTAGACCTTAGCTTAACCTTGAACTTTTCAGAAAATACTTAGTGGAAAATACGGGCTATTTTTTTTTTTTTGTTCCTATAAAGAGATTTCACTTTAAAAAATAGAAGCCTTCACGCATAAATAGTATTCAACACTAAACCATATAGATATAAGTGAACATACGACATGAAATTAGCATCTTAGCACTAAGACAATCGCAAGCCCATCACATGGAATACCTATATATATATATAATCTAGCATAAAAGCCTCGACAACTCACAAAATATCCGAATATGTATAATTGTGCCACACGCACAACCATCTAACTGTCTAAAGTCGAGATACATACAGGAAAAAGCGTAAGCATGTCAAATGGCCACATGGGTCCAATACAGTAATCCAAACCAAAATGATAATCATATGTCAAGAGATATAAGTAGGATAAATATCTAATAATCCTAACAATGTCTCCAGCATAGCTATCTCTATCGTTCGCAAACTCAAACATTAGCTATCGACACGTCTTGCTCATCTAGAGATGTACATGGAAATTTAAATAGGGTGAGAATCCTAATGAATCTCAATAATAGTAAAACATACATGGTGTCATCATCATACATCTCCGGCCACTTGGTATATTATAGAAAAGGTGTACATGCCATAATGCAGTCCAAATTTAGAGTTTTCGTAAACGTTGTTATCAAGTGGACTTTTATTTTAATATGGTCTTGATCATGAATGCATCAAGTTAGATATGTATATGCATGATCATGGTGTCACATTGAAACATACTTTTCATAAGAGCATGCATGCATGGAGAGAATAAATATATCACTTAGGCCACATGTATGCATGAAAGAATGAATCATAATCTCGTAAGTACATGCATGCATGAAAAAGATGAACATAATCCTGTACACATACATGCATGCATGAAAGAAACGAATATATATAGTAAGCAGACACTAGACTTTCAACTTTCTTTGAACATAGATCATCTTCACTTATTCGTTAACCTCTCAGGGACGCCTAGGCTGTGAACTCATACCTAACATATATAATATGATCAGCGTCTAACCTTAATAGTATCGAACCTCAATTAGTCATAAATAATATTCATCATTATGATATGTAATTGCAATCATTCGTCACTAAACCTGATCGGTATCTGAACCTAGTGTAACGGGTGTGAGTTCTTTTCAGTTACATAGGCATATAACATTCACACTTTCGTTCTCCATGGTTCGTGCCATGGTGTAGCACTTAGTACATCCAGCAGGTCCACTGCTTACTTTCCTTACTTCGCAAATTGGCCCTCTTATGCACTAAGTGGCACACCACAAAGTGTCCCAAGCTCATGATGTCCTTTATCCATTTCTTAATGCATACTTGACTCAACACATCCCATTAATAAGACCCATTCAAGAATAATCACAAACAATGCTTAGAATAAATGCATAAGTAACCAATCTAGTAAACTATATCCAGTATAACAATTAACCTCACATATATTACTAATGCAACTCAGTCAAGTATGTCACAACGTTATTCATAATCCAATCAAGCATAACAGTTAATAGTAAACAATCATCTTACATATACTAGATATTTAAGAGTCATTAGTGCATTTAAAATTCACAGTTGTAAATCTCATCTACTAACTTAGTTTGATGATAAGAGTATTTGAAAGATACATTTTTCCTCTTCCCAAGATATGTGATTACTATGGCCCATTTTCCTTCATGTTACAAGTTCTAAAAATTTGCTTTAACTTTGCAACTTCTAATTTTATAAAGTAGCCTCAAACTTTATAAAATTTATAAAATAGCCCCTAATTGAAGTTTTCATCCAAAAACATATTTTCCATTCTAATTCTACTAAAATTACAACCTTGCACTTGAAATTTTAGAATTTGCACAAAACCCCCCAAATTTTTAAGAAATTACATTTTAACCCCTATACTTCACTAAAATTGCAAAATAACCCAAAAACTCATTTTTTTTCTATTAAACACATATTTTACTATTCTAGAGTTTATTTTTATAGATTTACACCCTAAAAATTTATGTTTTACATAAAGCTCCTAAAATTTATAAAATTACATTTTGACCCTAAAATCTCTCATAATCACAAAAATACCCAAATCAAATGTAACCACTCCATTTTTCATGTAGATTCCAAATATGTGTTAGTTTTTCAAACAAAATTTTCCTTCTATATGAACAAGGCTTGGTCAAACCTAAACACCCAAAATCCAAGGTTTTTGCAAAACTTTGAAACATGCATGAATGTACTCCCTTTGTGTAATGCCAAATTTTTGTTGAGTATAAATGACCAAAATGCCCTTGAGGTTATTTTTACCTGAATTTGAGGATAGGACCCCAGTCCTTGAATGGGTCAACTCAGTGTTTGAAGGGGATTATGATTGTAGTGTTTGATATTTGAGTTGAAAATCTTGTTTTTTCAAACTTTCAACTCAAAATGACCAAAATACCCTGTAGCGTTTTACACGGGTTAAGGCGTCGTTGAGCCCGAATCTTTCCAGGAGTTTGGAATGATGTTTATGAGTGGATCATAATAGTTAGTCGGCCTGGGAGGTCCGAGTTTTAGTGTAAAATTACCGTTTTGCCCTAAAACAGTGTACAATGAGCTTAATGATACAATTAACCAAACCTAAGCAATATTAGGCTCTAATCAAAGATTAATTGATTTTGATAATTAATCTAGAGTCAAAATAATTTATTAAGGTTAATTAGAACCTAAGATTGTTTAGTTAGACTTTAATTTCATTGTTAGATTCAAGATTCCTAGTCATGGAATCTTGAATAGTAAATTATCTCTCCAATTCCTTAAATCAAGGAATTATGTCTATGATTTAGTTTGACTTGAAAATAGTTTTAAATTATTAATCTAGCAAGATCACCCCCCAAATCAAGTCTTGACAACCTTAATTGACCATTACCTCACCTAAACACCTTTTTACAAACTCCTAATCAAGACCTTAATAAAAAATACACCTAAACACATCATTAAACCACAATTAGATGAACAATTTCTCCTCCCCCTTGGCTGCACATGATGGCCAAATACATTCCCCCTCAATTCATCACATGTTGTTAATTTGCACTCAAAGAACCATACATCAAACCATATCTTGGACCATACTTGGCCATACATCCAACCATGCCTTTGAATGACTAATGTTTGAAGATATTTTCCTCCCCAAAAGCCATGAGAGGCCGTTGGCCTTCTTCCCCATTTCAGCCCTATTGTTGCATTTTTTTTCTATAAATATCATGCCTTAGTGAACTTGGTTACACTTTAGAACCTTTGCTAAGTTCAAGCTTTCTTGCAATTCTCTCATTTTCCTCTCAAATTCTCTTCATCTTGTTTTCTCCCTCCACCATCAAAGAAACCTTCCCACCACCACAAAACACCACAAACAATATTGAACCACCACTCCCCTATCTCAAACCACCTATCAAACACTAAACCTTTCCATTCTTAAGCTCACACTTTCAAGGAAAATTCATCTTCCTTGTGCTTCCACCTTGGCCGAATCATCATCACCATCAAAGAGAGGATTTTGTCTTCTCACTTCATTAAAAACCCAAGCTTTCTTTCATCTCATCCAAGACTTCTTTTGGTAGGGGTTTATTTTCAAAGTTTTGTTTACTTTCTTCAAGAAAAGTTTTAGTTTTCTCTTGGTTTTCAAAACTCTTTCTATTCTCCTTTTCATTTCGGCCTTAGACCTTTGATGAGAAAAACTTTGGCTTGATGATGAGGTTTCAAGATAATGGTCTTGTGGATGCCATGTGAGAAACCTCTAAAGCTTAAAAACTTGGTCTTGGACCATACATGATTTCGGTTTCCTTTTCTTTTCCTTACTCAAGATTTCAGTTCTCATTTCCTTTCCTCCTCAATTATTTCGGTTTTCATTCTTTTATTTGTACAAAGTTTGATAAAAATGTTAAGTAGCTCACTAAATGTTTTGTTTAAGAAACTTAATCACATGTTTTCAAAGAGCTCTAAGCTTACCCTTGCCAACCTTAAAGTTGGTCGGCCGTTCTAGAGTTACTCTAGATTGAAGCTTGTGAGCACTAAAATAAAGAATATGAGTAGTTCTCTTTATGTTTGTGTTGATGTTTATCTCTTAATCCATTTTCTTAAGCTTGATGATGATGTTCAAACCATAAGACTTCTTTGAAGACTTGGTGCTAAGAACTCTAAAGCTCACTTTATATTGTTAGACACATGTTGGGTTAAGGCTATTGATGTTCCTCTAAAGTCTTGCATGAGCTCTAGTTAAGATAAAATAAGTTTGTATTCATGTTTAAGTTTATGCCTTGCATATCATATTTACTTTTGATGCCATCACTAAGCTCTCAAGAATAAATAAATGAACTTGCATTTTCATGTTTAAATTTTCAAGCTTGCACTTCATATTTATATTTCAAGTTATCACTTAATCTTTAAAGATAATAATGAGGTTGCATCTCATATTTATTTTATGCTCTCACTTTATTTTATAATGAAGAATAAAACAAAGTGCATAGCATGTTTTTGTTTATGTCATCACTTAAATAATCTAGAGCTCAAAGACTTCCCCATGTATAACAAGTAAAGTATTAGAAAATGGAAGCATTCCATGAATGCCATTTCGGCCTTGTGATGATGATGATAGACTTGGTAGGAGTTGCATATAATCATAAGTGTCAATAGCCTATGTCTAGGAATTTTTCTAAGCTTAGGTGAATTTAGAGAATATTATGAACATTTACATGATTTTAATGAGATAAATTAGTTTTTAAAAGAGTTTTGAGTTTCTAAAATTATTCCAAGAGAAAACTAGCAACTTATATGTGCCTAAATCATGAATTCATGTGATTATGTGAGACATACGATTCGGTTTCTACCTTGTTTTTTTTTTGCCACTGTATTGATGCTATTTTATGGAGTTAAAATGTGTAAAATTATGTTTGAGTGAGGCAAGGACCGATTTAGGAATGTTAGGAAAGAACAAGTAACTAAAAAGGACTTAAAATGAGGATTCTAGAACACTTTAAGCACAAGAATTATAAATTCGTTTCAACATAATTGAAGTTAGGAAAAATAGTTTACAATCAGTGACCTACTCAAAAATACTAAATCTTACTCAAAATTTCTTAAAATACATAAAAGTGACTCTTTTAAAGTGTAGAATAAAGATATGGTGTTGAGTTTTAAAATAAAAATCTCTACCTATGAAAGATGAAGGTGGCCGAAGCTTGAAAGGAAGGGAATGGTGAGCTCTTTAAAAACTTTCAAAAGAAAGGAAGAGTTTGAGCAAAATAACTAACTTTCAAGCATGAACATCCATCAAAACTCAAACATTTTTAGCAAAAATGAAAGAACAAAATAAGAAAACAAGTTTGAACACAAAACCTACCAAAAGAGGGTCTTTGTTGGAGGTCAAGGAACCCACAAGCTCTTTGAAGCTCAAGCTCTCAAGAAGGAAGCAAAATCTCTTCCTTTTCCTCAACAACACAATTCGGCCACTACTAGAATAGGTAGGAGGAGGCTTTTCTTGAAAAACTAATGGTGGATTTTGGTTCCTGGGTGGAAGAGCTATGGAAAAGTGTTTTTGTTTGTTGGGTTTAGTGGATAAATGAAGAAATTATGAGATTGGAGGTGATGGAGGAAATGGTGGAGATGAGAAGAAATAGGAGTGGAGTGTCCTTTGCAAGAAACAAAATGAAGCCTAATGTTAATGGATAGATAGGCGGCCAGAGGGGGTAAGAAGGAGGATGGAGTGGTTAGATTAGGTTTAGGGGTATTTTAGGGTTTAGAAAAAAGTGGGGTAATTTAGATAGAAAAAGTACTAATTAGAAGTAGTTTAGTAAAAGCAATGGTTAAAATAGGATTAACTTGGTCTAACCATGACTAATTTGAATTAATCATCATTAAAGGTGTCATTAGTCATAATAAAGTGGCTTTTGTCTTTAAGAGTGTCATAATGTGTATCCACTACAAGACAAGAATAGTAGGTGATGACATCACCATTCCTCCTCTTTGTCTTTAAGAGTAGAATTAAGTTTCCTTAATTATTCTTGGCCTCCAATTAACTCAAAATAATTATTTTGACTCCATAGTAATTAATAAAAATAAATTATCTTTAATTAGAGCCTAATATTGCCTATGTTCTCTTAATTACTGATTAAGCTCAATTAACACTAACTAGGGGTAAATGGTAATTTCACATGAAAATCCATCAGGACTTACCCAAACATCAAATATTCTCTCAACTTACATATCCAACTCCAAGTGATTACTGTACGATCATCACTTAATCCTACGTAAATTACCTCAGGGGCATTTTGGTAATTTTGTGCATGGGAAAACTCAAGAATTGCGATTTTTGCACTGATTGCCATCTAAAACACATATAGTCCCCTTCAAACATCAAACTAACCCTTTGAGGATGGTTGTGACTAACCGTCCTTCAATTCTAGTGCAAAAATGAGCTCAGAGACATTTTGGTCATTTTGCAGAAGGGAAAATTAGGGTATTACAACATGTAGAAGTCCAACCCTAAATTTTTGTAAAAATTTAGATGTTCATTTGACATGGAATAAAATTAGGATATCTGGTTTGTGGAATGGGGGTTTCTAACCTCTGAATTTATACAATTTTGTTAACATAGCTAGAGAACTATTTTTGCTCTAAAAATTTTACAGGACCATAGGGACATATTGAAGCGTCATTGATAATTTTTGTAGCCTTGGAATTGGTTGTTTTATATGCAAACTAATTTTTGGTACATAGGTATGAAATCTCCCAATGTGTTGGAATTGTACCAATGCCTTGAATGAATCATATAATGGCATTTTGGTTCTAATATGACATGAATACTTAATTGTGAATATTTGATAATGTGACTTGTGATATATAAATGCATGCTAGAGGAAGTAAAGATTGGTTTAAGAAGCATGATTGAAATCACATTGTGAATTAATACCTATATGTGCTTTATGCATGCATTTGGAAACAGAAAAGCAAATTATGCATATATGTGACAAAAGAAAATGTATGAACTACAATCGTGCATGTTCTGACATGTGGACAAAATAGAAAGAAGACTTACATTGAATGAAGGGAAGGAAAAAAGAGGAATTCCCTAGAGATATTATGAGTCGAGAGACGTATCGGCTAGGACAGATCTGTATGTGATTTAGAGAGTAAAATGAAGTCCAATAATCACGTATAGAAATGAGCTCAGTCTTACAAGGCTTATTTCCCATGTGTGGTGTTATCTACTATAGATACCATTTGGTATGAACTAAGTCTTTCCTATGTCGATGAAAAGAGAAAAATGCATGGAATTGAGTTCTATGGTCACAAGTAAAACCAGGAACCCCTTCGATATGTCAAGGGTGTGCGAACAATGAGAAATATATATATGAGATTCCCTTGATATGTCAAGGCGGGTGAAAATGAGAAATATATACATGAGATCCCCTTTGACATATCCAGAGCAAGTAGAGATAATTTCATTAAAGATCACTGCATTTAATATTTGCATACTCATATCATATTTAATTGCTTGTTTAAAATTATTTACTATGTGTTTGAGCTTTATGATATATGTGTATTAAGTGAGTAAATGCTAAAAGAAACCTACTTAGAAGAATGATTTTAGAAAGTTAAAAATAAATCTTTGTTATGTAATGCATGATCACATATTTTTTAATAAACCGAAGTGGCTAGAACGATGACAATGAGATTTATAACTGTATTTGTGGAATGCCCTATTGAGAATTTTACAATTTTTACCCCTATGTTTCTATGTTCCCGTATCGTCTCCAAATTGCTCAAGGGAACAATAAGGTAACTACTCCAGAAGCTCGATAATTCCAAGTTCCTTATTCAACACTATTTTGTTAAGTAGATATCGTTGTGTATATGTATATATAGTAAAGCTCTTAGAAGAGCTTCCTCTTGTATTTGACTTTGTACTAAATAAATGCTTTGTTTCTTTATTATATATTTTAGTAGAATTTCAGATTTTACTTTGTAATCGATCAATCTTGCTATAGATATTTAAGAAAGGTTCATTAATTTATAAGTAACAACTCTTGAGTCTGATGTCGTGGCTTAAAGATGATGTTGTACATGGGAAGGTGTTACAAAATGCTTTAGATGAAGCCATCTCATCTTCGACTCTTAACTTCTACGTGAACTCCCCATTTAACCCTTCCCTAAGCATCTCCTCCAAGGCACAATGTTGCTTCTTAACTACTTGACACCTCGATCCATGATCGTTGAAGTAGGTAGATTAAAAGTAAGGTCATCCCTTAGTTGTACTGTTTTGGCTTAAGAACATGACTTGGATCATAATGATATTTACATAACTAGGAGACATGAAAAACATCATGAAGGTTTGAAAGATTGGTGGCAAGGCCATCCAATAAGCAACTGGCCTAATTCATTGGAGGATTCGAAAAGGACTAAGGAATCTAGGACTTAACTTCTGACACTCATGGTATGCTCTATTCTTATTGTGGGAGTGATCTTAAGGAACACCTGCTCACCTCTTGGAACTTCAAAGGTTTCCTCCTCTTATCGCATAACGTTTATGGAACTCTGAGCAGTTTGGATCTTCTCCTTAATCATCTTAATTTGCTCCGTGATTTGTCTCATAAGGTTCAGTCCTAGCACACTACTCTCATGCGAGTCATACCAATATAGGGGAGTTCACAACTTTCTTCCACACAAGGCTTTATAAGGAGCAATTCTTATGCTAACATGGTAACTATTATTGCAGAGAACTTAACCAGAGGAAGGTACTTATCCCAACTTCTTTCTTATCAAGACCACTAGCTCTCAATATATATATTCTCTAATTTTTGGATAGTTCTCTCATAATAGCCATCAGTCTAGGAATGAAAAGTTGTTCTCAAACACAATTTTGTCCCATAACCCTTCTAAAAGGGTCCCAAAAACTACAATGTAAACCATGGATCATGATACTAGATTATCGTTAATGGCACTCCATGCAAATTTATAATTTTATGGATGTAAAACTGGGCCAACTTATCCAAAGCATAAGTTGCTCTAATGGGAAAAGGTTGAACTCAGTCACCCAATCAACTATCACCCATAGGGCGTTATGGCCGACTTGGTTCTAGGCAAACTCACTACAAAGAAGATAGAGATACTCTCTTATTTACACTCTAGGATCTCCAAAGATTGCAACAACCTTGAAGGCTTCCGATGCTCAATCTTCACCTTCAAATAGGATGAATGGTGAAATGACTTTTATGAGCTTCCTCCAACATATTCGCTTGAAGATCACCACTCGCGGAACACAAACTCTATCTTCAAACCTCTAAACTCGTTCACTGTCCAATGCAAAACCTTTCATTTCCTTCTTTGGCCACTTTAACTAACCCTTTGAACTCGTCATCCTCTCCTGAGCTTGACCAATTTGCTTCTTAAGCGCTGGACACTCTCATGAGGTATGGGTGGGTCACTCCAAGGTTGAGGTCCCTAAACTTCTCCATGAGCTCCTTTCCTTCACCATGATATGGGAGATATGTAGTGACTTCTTGCTTAAAGAATCTTGATAAATATAAATTTTATGTTTATTCCCATTTTCATTTCTTGGCATTTTTGGAATAAATGTTGTTTATTTTCTTGTTAATTGCATGAATCCTCTCAAAGTCTCTTTTGAGCTTGAATAGGAATTTTTGCCTAGTTGCACCATAAACCATTCCTAAATGAAATTTTAGTTTGCTTTGAGTGATTAGATCCCTAGTTAAGGTATCTTTGTTTTGCAAGGTTGCAATTGGGTGCATGGAGGCTCAGATGGAGCAAAAAAATAAAGCTATGAAACTTGGGACAAAGACCATCGCTGAAATCAAGAGGTCTGAACCCTCATCATAACAAAGGACTCGCTAAAGCGAGTGACCTCCTTCCGTTGCAAGCCGATGATCAAGCCAAAAAACCTTGCGCACATGCACTCCACTTTGGCAAGTGTTCCCCTTACCATGGCAAGAGTGTGATTTTCTACAAAATCAGGCTAACACTTGCTAACCATCTTGAGCCTATTTTTGGTAATTTTGAAGACACAAATTTTGGGGAAAAACATCTAAGAATGACAGACCTCATTTTAGGAAAGTTGACTTGGTTTTATTACAATTTTCATTCTCTCTTAGCTAGCTCTCTCTAGGTTTTCTCTAATACGTTTACTCTCTTCTCCCCTACTTAGTGTAACTTTATTTTTCTACAACTTAATTTTGTAATCTTCCATGGCTATAGAAGGATAGACTCTATCTAGTGCAAGGAGCTCAAGAGGCCATGGTTGTAATCTTGAAACTCTAACTATCTCTTTATTTTTTATGTCAATACATGTTATGTTTCTTCAATCCTTGGTCTTCTTCTCATTTAATTTCTTCATAAATGGTATTAAATGAGTTGTGTGATTGATTTCATATTAGTTGGTATATTTGTGTGGAATTAATTTTAAAGGTTGAAGAGTATGATTGGATTCAATCTAGCTAAATGTAATTAAGTTGATGATTTTCATGAATTAATTGAGTGTTGAGGTCTCAATATCTTAGTTGCTTTGTAATGATTGTTATCCTAGAGGTTTCCAGGCCTAGTTGTGGAGTTATTAGTTGAGGTTCTTCTAATAACTCAATTTAGCATATAAATTGTGATTGATAATTTTCTTGAGTTGATGATAGATTTGCCTGAAGTCTTGAGAACTTCTTATGCTAGTTTTTAATTCAATATTTGAATCAACCTTTATTTTCTAGCTCTTTTACTTTTGGATGCAATCAAACTCCCCTCCAAACCATAACTATCTAACACTACTTCCTTGAGAAATGATTTGGTTTGCATCACTATATTACTAGTATTGCATTCAGTTTTGTCTATTCAAACTTGTTTATTTGTTAAGAACCAAAGCACACAACACTTTGGGGCTTGCTAAATTTTGGCGCCATTGCTAGGGAGTTAGTGTTATTTAGTTTGTGAAGAGTGTTGAATAGTTTTAATTGTGTTTTTTTCTTTATATCTTTATAAAAATCCAAAAATATTAATTAGTTTAGTTTAGTTTTATAGTTTACTTCTTGATGTTGCTTGTTTGTGTGGTTATGTATTACATGTTCCTTGTTGGATCCTCTCTTGCTTCTTATGATCCAGGAATTCAAGAACTCTGAGAATTGAAAAAGGCTAAAAGGAAGTTGTTTGAGGATGATAAACAACCGAATATGTCAACTTTTCTTTTTGCTCATAGTTTAGGTCAAGATAATGTTTATAATTCTATTTCCTTTCTAAACGTTTGATGATCTGTTGAGTATTCAAATGATATGGCTAGTCCTGATAAGACGTTGAAGAGCTAGTAGCTCTTACATGAACTACTAGCCTCTCAAAATCCAATACCATTACTTGGATATGAACTTCAAGCTTAAGTCTAGCCTAATCGACTTACTCCCAAAGTTCCATGATATGGCGGATGAGGACCCCTATAAGCACTTGGAGGAGTTCCTTGTGGTATGCTCTAATATGAATTCCCAAGGAATGGAAAAGATCAAATCAAGTCGAGGGCATTCCTTTCTCTCTTGGAAATTCCAAGGTTAATTCTATTATCTCTCTCTTTGGACCGTGAATTGTTGGTTGGACTTGAAGATATTGTTCTTCAGAATTTCTTCCCTATATCAAGGGATGAGCTATTAGGAAAGATACTAGTAAGATCTAGTAGCTTTAAAGGGAGACACTTTACGAATATTAGGAGAGGGTTAAGAAGTTGTGTGTGAGTTGCCCCCATCAGATTTTGGAACAACTCTTCATCCAATACTTCTATAAGGGATTGATTCCCATGGAAATGGATATGGTAGATGTTGCGAGTAGAAGAGCATTGGTGGAAAAGACTTCTATTGCTGCCCGTGATTTGATAGCTAACATGGTGGAAAATTCCCAATAATTTAGGTCTAGAGCCATGGTGAGTACAATGAATACGTCTAAATCTCTAAAGAGAAAGCCACAACCTCATATACCTTACCTAAGATGATGACTTTGTTGAAGCAAATATGCTAGCAACAACAAGCCCCTTTTGCCACCCTTCCTACACCTGAAGTTGTTAGGGTGTATGGCATTTTCTCTTGCCATAGTCATACTATTGGTGCATACCCCCAACTCCAAGAAGATCCAACTACTATAGCAGCTATAATGTATTTCCTAGAAGGCCCAATATCAAAACCAAAACTAAAGGGTTACAACCCTTTTAGCAACACCTACAACTTTGGTTAGAGAGACTACCCCAACTTCAAATAGGGAAGTTCATCATCACAACAACCATTCCGCAACAAAAGTACCAACCTCCACACCAAAGACCCCCACTATTCCAAATCCCCTTCTAGTTCAAAACAAACCACCCTTTACAACTTCTCGCTCTTACACCTTCTTCAAAACCTTCCTTAGCAGACTTGGTGAAGCAAATGGCAACCATATCCTTGAAGCACAACAAAGTACTGATGTCATCCTATAGAATTTGAAGACTAAGTGGTCTGTTGGCTTCAACCATCCAACAAATGCAAGCCCAAGTGTCGGGTATCTATCCTCTCAAATAGTTCATAACCCAAACGGTAATGTAAGTGTCATCTCCTAGAGATTTGGGAAGCAATAACAAGAGCCAAAGCAAATGGAAGAAGATGAGAGCAAGATATAAAAAGTTGGAGATGAGATGAAAAGAATAGAGGTTGAGCCCCTACCCAAGTTCCTTTTCCTTTTCTTCAACAAGGTAGCTAATCGAAAGAGGTCTTTGGAGACCAATGTGAAGAATAAGATTTTGGAGACATTTAGGAAGGTGAAAATCAATATCCCCTCCTTGATGCCATCAAGCAAATCCCCAAGTATGCAAAGCTCTTGAAAGGGCTTTGCACAAACAAGAGAAGATTAAAAAGGGATGAAAGGTGAGCATAGGCAGAAATGTCTCCGCCATTATCCAACCAAGCATGCTTAAAAAATACAAGGATCCTCGCACCTTCACCATCCTATATTGCATTTGGGAATCAACTATTCAATCAAGCAATGGCAGATCTTGGTTTGCAATCAATGTTATGCCCAATTTGTCTACAAATTATTATATATAGGAGAACACTAACCAACTAGTGTTGTGACTCAACTTGCCAACTAAAGCATCATGCAACCCAAAGAAGTCTTGGAGACGTCTTGGTTAAGGTAAACAATTTAATTTTTCCTATAGACTTCTATGTTCTTGAAATAGAGGAAGATTTGGATGCTAGCAAGTCCACATTAATATTAGGAAGGCCTTTTCAAACTACTAGAACTAAGATTGATATGTAGGTTGGTAGATTGTCTATAGAGTGTGGATATCAAGGTGCAATTTAATTTGCATAATGCCTTGAGATTCCACCCGAGGACCACTCTATTCTTCAAATGGATGTAATTGATACTTTGATGAACAATGAATATGTTAAGTCATTGCATAAATTTCCTTAAGAATGAAAGCATTGATAGTGAGCTATGTCTTCATGCTAGCATGGGTGAGTTGTGTGTTGTGTGTTCTGGGTTTGTTGAGTATTTCGATGATAATCTTGCATTTTCTAATTCATTGAATTCTATAAACTCTTATAATTCCTTGGATTCATATGATATGATGACTTTCTCATGCAAAAGTATTTACACTTTTCAAGTGATTACCCTAAGGCCATAGACTAAGTTCTTACCAAGTCACAACCGTCTCTAACCTCCAAGGTTGTGGACTTGATGCCACTCCTAAACCAACTCAAGTGTGCATATTTGGAGTCCGATCAAATACTTATGGTGATCATAGGAAGGGGTTGGAAATAGAACAAGAAGAGGTTATTGAACACCTTGGGGCTTGGGTGGACACTAGTAGATATTCCTGGTATTAGCCCTTCTATGCATGCATCGTATCTTACTTGAGAAGGAGTTAAAACAGTGAGGCAAGCTCAAAGGGGATTGAACCCATTGATTCTATATGTGGCGAAGAAGGAAGTGACCAAGCTTTTGCAGCTGGCATCATATAACCCATCTCAGATAGTCAATGGGTGAGTTTTGTTCAAGTAATACCAAAGAAATCTAGGGTGACAATGGTGGCAAATTAGAAGAATGAACTCATACCAACAAGAATGCAAAATTGTTGATAGGTTTGTATTGATTATAGAAGATGGAACCAAGCTACCCACAAAGACCACTACCCCTTGCCATTCATAGGCCAAATGCTTAAAAAGTTGGCTAAGAGATCACATTATTGCTTCTTGGATAGATTCACAGATTACTTCTAATTCACATAGCCCCCAAAGATCAAGATAAAACTACCTTCACATGCCTTTTGGCACATTTGCATACCAGGGATGCCCTTTGACTTGTGAAATGCTCTTAACACCTTTCAAAGGTTCATGGTAAGTTTTTTTTTCTAACTTCTTGGAGAATTATATGGAATTGTTTATGGATGACTTCTCTATTTATGGTTCGTAATTTGATGCATATTTAGAAAACTTAAAAAAAGTGTTGAAACATTGCATTGATTCTCATTTGGTCTTAAATTATGAAAAATGTCATTTCATGGTGCCATAAAGGACCGTTTTGGGTTATATAGTGTCTAGGGAAGGCATAGAAGTATTGTCTAAGGCTTTTCTCTCTTTATTTGTAATAATTACCATATTAACTATTAAATAATATTTTAAATGTTTCTCTATTATAATTTCTATGCTATGATGTAGGTTTTTCTTATAGGGATAATTCATATTTTATTCAATTATGTTATGAAATATTATTTGATAGTGGATGTCCATATCTTTGGTTGATTCAATTAAGATTTGATTTGATTAAATATAATCTATTTCAATTTTATTAGATCTTATATCACTCACCCTTTAGCTATAAACATCACTTTTGGTTGCTCATTGTATGGGACCTTTAAGATTATCAATAAGATTATTCTTTCTATTCTTCTCATTATTCTCTCTATTATTATTGTTTTACATCATGTTATCAACACAAGACTTTACCATTCAAATGGCATGAGCACCGATGCATGTAAAGATAGTATATGTGGGATCTCCCTAGTTTATTATTGGTGAGTACTAAGTAAAGAAGCTTGAGGTAAGAAATTCAAATTATGTCAATTTTTTTCAATATATATTGAATCTTATATATTAAAATTCATCATGATTTAATGGGGTCCTAAAGACACCATGAAATAAGAAATCAAAAATGGGTTTTTATGGTTATAATATCATTCACCATTAACAAAACAATATAATAGTATCGCTGGTCATAGTGAAAAATTATAACGTACAACTTACTATAGTTATGAGATATAATGGCTTATGTGCACATAGTGAATTCAATTGAGGTATAGGTGAAAGTACCCTAATCTTAAAAATTATCAGTGAGGAAAAGCCTCTAATTTGATATATACATGACAAGTTGAGATGGCTCCCCATGTGAAGGATTGCTCAAAATAATTATTTGACATGCATATAATTTGATGGGTTGATGACTCCTCACTCAAAGGATTGTGTAAAACAATGATTTTTTTTAATCTTCTCTATGATTCTATCATTATCATTCCCTAGAGTGAATGATAATCATACTCAAAACAAATAGCGAATACACCCTTATTATTCAAAATTCCTGAAAAATTATCTCCTTATTTAAGGGGATACAAATTCCTAGAAATGAATATGTCAAAAGATCTTTCCTTGAAAGAAATTAATCTTATTACTTAAATCACCTCATGTTATGTCAATATGACTCAATATTTAATGTTTTACAATCCCTGAAATGAATGTATAATCTAAGGATAATTTTGAGTGTTATGATTTATTTATTTTATAATTTTTGGGTATCTATTAAGGGTGTACAAGGGACGAGTTGGGCCGTTTCAGTGGACAAAATTCGAACCAGGTCCTATTTTTAGATCGGGTTAATTTTTAAAACCAAATCAACGATAATGACCTGACTATGTGGGTCATCCTGGTAACCACATATTGAACAATATATGGAAATTTAGATATTCTACATAGTAAAGTTATAAGATTTTATAAGTAAGAAATAAATTTTAAAGATATTTTACAATATAGGTTCAAAATAAACTATATCAATGTCGAGATAACATCAAGTTATATAAAATATATTAATTAAACTTTAAAATCTTATAATTTTTCAAAATTTATAATAAAAATATATATTTGTTAAAGGATTATTTGACTTTAGGCCGGGTTAGGCCAACCCAACATATGACCTTAATTGGGGAAAAGTATACGGGTAAATTTCAAGACTTAAACCCGTCCTATAAGCTTAGGCAGCGAGCTGGGTTAGGAACAAGAAGGTTATGAACACTCTAGTATCTATACTTTAATACTTATTCTCTTGAAGAATAATAAGATTATTCAACTAATTTCCTTCTTCTATATTCTTTCTCCTTCTCCCAAAAAAAAAGAAGAAAATTAATTGTGCTATTTGTGGCATACTTCATAAATTATTAATTATATTTTTATGTGCTACATTAAAATTTAATATATCATTTACTTTATTGATTGATTTTATCACAAGATGTAATTTGTCATGAAATAATATTTTATGTTTTATGATTAATGTATCATAAAATAATATTATATAATATTGAGATATTTTTGTGATATTTTTGCAATACATGTATATCATGATTACTAATTTTCTTTTGTAAAGTGATTATTTCTTACATGATATATATGCTAACACCTTGATGACATCATGATATATTTTATATTTTACTCCTTTGGTAGTGAGAAAAGTAAATGTAGATGTCTTCTTGGTAGTACCAAGATAATTGAAAGCTCTTGTTGTGCCACTGTTTTGTTTCCTAAAGAAACACAAATTATGTTTTATTATTGAGAAGATATTCATTGAAATGGATATCACATTGAGATAGTGAGTGAGGAAAATAATTAATACCTCGATATCATAACTCATGTTTCAGATAAGAAAGTGCAAAAAGAAAAATTATCTATACTTTATTTATGGTCCATATCACACTAATATTAGTGTAATTGAATCATATGATATTGTAAACTAAATGTTTACTAGCCAAAATAATTTTACCTTTTGGCACGACTGGTTGTGATATCTTGAAGCAATATAATGTAAATAATTTATGAAAACTCATAAGAGCATTTGTTGAAGCACCAGAATATTCTTCAATTAATGTGTTTTCTTGTCCTGTGTGTCTCAATGTAAAATAATAATATAGTCATCACTATCAATGATTGGATTTGAATCTTTTGAATTCCTAGAAGGGTTTCAAGATGATATATGTGGATCAATTTATCCACCAGGTAGACCTTTCAAATATTTAGTGATTTTAATATATGCATCTATGAAATGGTCACATATGTGCTCATTATGATGTCACAACCTGGAGCTTGCGAATTATTTGTACAAATAAATATATTAAGAGTACAATTCTTGATAATCCAATTAAAACTATTTGTCTTGATGATGGTGGTAAATTTATTTCTCAAGTTTTTAATTCTTGTAGGCCAATGGTATAAATGTTGAACATCCAAGTATTCATATTCATATGCAAAGAGTTGGCTAGAACAATTAACTTATAAAAGACCTCCAGTTGATTGCTAGACCATTGCTCATAAGAACAAATCTCCTGATTTCTAGTTGGGAGTATACTATTTCATAGCACTTATTTGATAAGGCCAACATGTTGTCAATAATTTTCTTCCTTACATTTACTTTAGCATGTGGCCAAATAACTCATATTTAAGAACTTTGGAGGTGCAGTATATGTCTTAATTGCTTATTTTTTCACTCCAAATGAGACCCAAAAAAATTCGGGATATATGTTTGATGTAATTATCCCTTTACAATGTCAAATATATTGAAATCTAAATGGGGAGATGCTTTAAGGCTCAATTTATATGTTGACAATTTGATAATATTTCCAACATTAAAGGGATGGAGTAGCTAGAAAAGAAAATAAATTGGAATGCATCGATATTATAATGTTTAAATCCTCATATAAGGCAATGTGAACTGCAAGTTCAAAAGATAATATATTTGCAAAGAATAGCAAATGAATTGTCAGATGTATTTTTTGAAACAAAAAGGATAACTAAATCATATATACCAGCTGAAAATGCCCCAATCCAAAATGATATCCCTATTGGACAATTTGTCAATGCAAAAATTGCACACGAAAAGCATGATAAACAGTCAAATCTAGAAATGAAAAATCCTCAAAAAAAAAAAAAGAAAGGTAACAAGGGCAAATGATATTATGGAGACAAATGATACTCTTCCGTTGAAAAGGATAGAGACATAGTAAGGGCATTTTTTATAGTCCAAAATTTTGATATAATTGAAATGTTAGAAGACATTTAGGTATCTGAAAATAATCATTGAAAATGATAAGATCTCAATAGAATATGTTTTTATAGGAAAAGGATGGTTGTCAACAATACATTTGCATGTAATGTGGCACAAAACATTATGCATGAAAATGAGCATCTTGAGCCAAGAAGTTGAAGAATATTGACATAGAAATGATTGGCCAAAAATGTAAAAAAGTCATGCAAATTGAATTAGACTCACTTACAAAACGTCAAGATCTATAAATAGGTTACTTATTCACATATGGTGATATAGTTATATCATAAAGATCTACAAAATAAGCCTTAGCCACTACTTCTTTAAATCATATAGAAATAATTGCAATACATTAAGTTGTGAATGTTTCTAGCTAAGAACAATAGATCAACAATGTGTCATTTGGATTATCTTATAAGGAAAAAACTCTGACAACTTTGTATGAAAACAATGCAACACGTATAGCTCAGTAAAATGATGGTATATCAAAGGATGTAGAATGAAACACATTTATCTAAAATTCATTTTTACCCATGACATTCAAAACCAAAGAGCAATTGATGTCTAGCAAATTCGCTCAAGTGATAATATGGTAGATTTATTCATAAAGTCACTTCCTATATCTTCTTTTGAGAAACTAGTACACTAGATCAAGATGCGCTAATTGCGAGACCTTTAAGGATGCTTTTTCCCTTAATCAAGGCTTTACCCCACTGGTTTTCCTTAATAAGGATTTTAATAAGGCAGTTCCAACTTTCTAAAATAAGGATATTGTACTCTTTTTCATTCACTATAATTTTTTTTCCACTAAGCTTTTTTCTTAGTAAGGTTTTAACAAGCATATCCCTGATGGACCTTAAAGGGAGAATGTTAAGAAATATTATTTGATTATGGATGTCTATATATTTGACTAACTCAATTAAGATTTAATTTAATTAGATAGAATCCGTTATGATCTTATTTGAACTTATTATCACTCACTCTTTAATTATAGATAGCCCATTTGGGTGCTCATTGTATAGGACCTTTGAGATTATTAATATGATTATTCTTTCTCTTCTTCTTCATTATTCTCTCTTTTATTATTATTTTACATCAAATTCAATATTACATATATATATATATATATATATATATATTGATTTGTTGATTTTGTTTCTTATAATAGAAGAATTTCTATATATATTGTCACTTACATTCAATCTAATATTTGAACTCCAAATTTTGATTGCTATATATAAAGATAAAATTTTATTTGAAAAATTATTATATGATTTTTTTTACTTTAGTTCTTAAATGATTCTCTCTAAATTTCTAATAATTTTAATGTTAACTATTAGTAATGACATTTTAAAATTTTGTCTCATAATTTCTATGCTATTATCCATATATTTTTTATGGCGGTCATCCAAATTTTATTCACATATAATAATTTATTGGTTTTGTATCTTTTAGTAGAATTATATGTATATATAAATTTATATACATTATTTGTATTGTGTTAATAGGACACAATTAAATACATAAAGTCAGCTTTTCAATTTGAAATGGATGAGTTTTAAATATAATACACATGCAAAAATAAGATATATACAATCTATACTACTAATAAAACAAAAGAAATAACATATAAAATTTTACACATATAGCAACCGAATGGATTTTACACTAAATACATTCATTTGAAAAGAAAATATTGATACAAAAGTTTCAAAAAAAAAAAAAAAAAGAGAAATTAAGGCATTTGTTTATTTTCACAATGTACCACAACAAAAATAATGAATTAAACCAAAATTTCAAAATTCATTTCCAAATTTAAATCCTTGGGAGTTTCTCCAATATGTTACTTTTATAAATTATTCATTTTGTTTCATTCAATTTTGACATTCAAAATTATTCATAAAAAATTTCATTTAAAAAATAATTATTTATACTTTTAAGAAGCAATTTAATTTTAACAGCTTCCATGATAGTCTTCGATGTATATTTTTTCCCTAATCTACTATAACAAATATGAAAATTTACTACAAAATTTTGTATTTCATTTTGTTTCTTCCTGGAAAAGATCTAAATTAAAACTAGAGCTTTTAAAATATTTCAAAAAAACCACCAATACCTTTTATAATATATAATTGTTTCTTGAAATTTTTTTTACCAAATGTGCCTCAATAAAAAATCTTAAAAAATCACCATATTTAAAAGGATTTACTCTATTTTTAATTTCAAATAAATATTTTATTTTAATAATTTTAATAGATGATGGATAATAGATAATATATACTTAGTGGGATAATTAATACTTAAAATTTGAATTAACCAGTTAGAATCAATTACTTCATTCTTATATATTTTTTTATGTATAACTAATAGCATAATTCTAAACTAACCAATGAAAAAAAATTCTTCCTGTTGCTAATGAGACTTTTATATCTCCCTTTCTCTATATCTGTATTTCATTCTCAGGTATCATTTTTTCTTCCTCTCCAACTTTTCTTGCTACTGAGATAAATCATTGTGATGAAATTTTACTTTTTTCAATAATTTTTTTGTTACATTTTCTTTTTAAATTTGACCAGGCCAGTTTTATGTTTGGAAGTATGTTTATCTTTTCTCAAATTATTTTGAGTTGTATGAAACATGGACCATGAGTGAGAAAGTTAAATAATTTGTATTGAGCATGAGTAGGGAGATGGAATAAGGAGCAAAAAGGTTACATAGTTTGTATGTAAAAGGAAATAGGACCAAAAACACTAAATTTAATCAATTATTATTGATTTTATATTAAATTTATTAATTTAGCAAATAACATTTATATTTTGTTAAATTAAATAATTATTATCAATTAAAATAATTTTTTAAAGATGTAGTAATAAAATCTAAATAGTTTAAATTGTTATTAATTAATCAAAAGTGACTTAAAAGATACATAACATTGTATTTGTTTTAAAAAGTAATCACATTTACCTATAATAAAATTAAAATACTAATTTAATAACTCTATCAATTAAATGATCCATGGAGCGCACGAGCATTATACTAGCTAGAGGGAGAAAAAGACTCACTAGGAACACCTTCTCATCTCTACTCCACTCTAAGGATAAATTTAGGTATGGATAAAAAAATATGATGAAAGGAGCTCATCCATGAAAATGTTCATCCAATGTTTACCTCTTAAATAAGATAAAGCTACTGCCTCAAGGCTAAGATATAAAGCTGGAAAAGTTATATAAGAACAAAATAAATAATAAGAGCATACAAGTTATTATTGTTATTTAATAAGTTAAAATTAGATTTAAAAAACATAAATTTATTTTATACTACTTATAATTTGTGTAAGTCTAAATTTTTTTTTTGGTATATAGAGGGTATTTACCACCAACAATACTGACTAATACCTTCAAGGTGGAAGCTCTACTAAAAGGGTGAATCTCTGTCACAAGAGCCCTCTCCATACACAAATACTTTTTTTAAAAATATTACAAAATTTTCACTAAAAACTAAATAAAGTTAAAAAAATTGCTAAAAGAATATAATAAAAGAAAAAGAATAAATATAACAAGCTAAGTGAACTCAAATTTCATCGATTTGATAAATTCAACTCAAATTTTAATTTGAGCATGCTAAAATAATAATAAAAAATTGACACACTACCCTCTCAATCAATTAGATATCATTATATATAATTTTGATGGATTATTATGGGATCTAATTTAAATGTACTTAATTTTATGCTATCATGTAATCAAATCATTTCACATGCATTTTTTTTTTATATATATACATGCATAACTTTTAAGTGACAGAATAAGAGTCAAAGTGGTTTTCCTCATGTGAAAATATATGGTTGAATGATCGTGAAAATATTTTTTACATTATTAACATATCAAAATTTAATACTCAATTACGAGCATTAATCAATTTAACAATATATAATTGGATGTCTTTATAAAAATGCTTTACACAATACATCAAAATTAAATCATAAAATATATAAGCCAAGTGTAAACTATATTTTTGTTTTAAAGAATTAAAACTTTGCTATGAAATTTTATTGGAATATGGATGATCTTATCTTTAGTTTGATTAAGATTTTAGTTGATTAGATAAAATTTATTAGAGTGTGTTTAATCAAATTTTGTGTTTGGATGTTTAAAAAATAAGAAATGAATTCATATTTTTATATTTTTGAAATCCTTCATAAAAAAATTCCTTTGTTTTTTAAATCCTTTCAAATTTGATAGATTTTATGTGAATTAATTTGATTTTAAAACTTAAATACAAATTAAATCAAATCAAATCTTATTTTAATCATCTCAAACAACAACTATGTGTTCTAAACACAAGAGCATAGTTTTCATACTTTAACGATAATTACTTAGTCAAGGCACCAAGTCACTAGGTCATTTGGTTTAAATTGGGTCTTGGTCAAATTTAACTAGATTTATACAAAAATATATATAAAAATATATAAAAATTTAAATAAAATACAATAAAATGATAACTAATTAGCAATTTGGCACTCTTTAAGGGGTCCAAATACAAAAATATAAATTCCTAAATATTGTTCACATTTCACAATCATGAATCACAATTGACAAGTTCAAAACATAATTACACAAGCAAACTCACAAAGTTTTACATCACAAACTCACAAGTTATGACAATATAAACAAAGTTATTGCATTTTTCTATAAGTTATTAGGATTTTTTTTAAAGATTTAAAAAATGGCATCATTTAGCAAAAAAAGGGCCAAAAAAAAATTTAACTTGTTCCTTGTTCAATTGGCAAGTCATTATTTTGATAAACTTGCCAGTTTAACTGGATTGCATTGGTTTACAATGTGAGATCGATTCAACAGTGGGATTGATTTCATGACAAGTTGATTTTCAATCAGCCAATCAGAGTTGGTTTTTAATACTTGCACAAGAGTTTATTTCTAAATTAATTAAATTCCTATTTTATACTATCATTCCAAACATTTGTTAACTTATGAACTAAATCAGTTCAAATGAAATAAATTCAATTCCTAATTGTCACCATTCCAAACACCTCTTTATAATTTGATATAATATTAAATCTCCCACCTTTACCTTTAATTATAAATATCTCTTTTGGCAAGTAAACAATATCATTCTCTTCTTCTATGTTGCTTAAGTCTCTTTATTATTAGATTGAGACTAAATCCTCTTATATGAGGAGAGTTGTAAATGAGAAAATATAAGGTTAAATTTGATGGGACCCATCCACAATATAAATTATTGATCCAAGGATAGTTAACTCCTCAATTTTTTGTTTTTTTACTTTAGAAAATTCAAATCCATATTTTCACAACTACTCCAAAATTTAAATTGCTCATTTTGCTTAAGGGTGCTAGTGGATTAGACCAATCCAATGAATCGAACAAATCCAATTAAATTTCTCTTATTCAATAGGTCATCGGATCAATAGGTTTAGATTCAATTAGAACTAATCATATATGGTTAAGTCATTAGATTTGATCTATAAACCTTAGACCAAGCTGAACCAATCAAAATAGTTAAATTGGGAATTGGATTTGGAGATGACAAGTTATTTTACGTCTTTTAATTTTGAATTTCTTTAATTTATAATTTGTGTTTGAGGCTTTATGAACATTTAATATGAATTATGTTATTTAATGTTAGAATTCAGAATTATTATGATATTATAATTGTGTTGTTTGGGTACTATATTGTGGTAATTCTGATATCTAGAAACTTTAAGTTTGAATTTTGTGATCATCGTTATCAAATCGAGATATGAATTGTGTATTAGAAGCCTTATTTTTTTGTAAATAAACAGTATCATGAATCATAATACGCATGATTAACAAAAAAAATAGCATAAATATATTTTTCATGTAAATAAACCAAAAAAAAATAACAACATATTAGCATTCTAAAGTCAAATAACTCTTAAACAACAAATTGGTCCATAATTCCTTATATGCTTCAAATAAAATAGGGTTCAAGTCACAATTCATAATCATGTTATAATAATAGTCACAAATCACTGTGAGTCCATGACAAAAAGAATAGCAACTATACAAATTTTACAATTCATCTCATAAAAAAAATTATCAAAACAAGATAACAAACAAATCACTATATCCAATCCCTAAATTCTAATCTATAAGGTATTAATTCGAATATCATTAGTCATTCCCTAAGATCAATATCACTTTGGTCATCCTCATCCTCAACATCAAAGGCTCTTCCTCTTCCTCCAAATCTCCAACAATCTCTTCAATTTCACTTTCATCTCCTATAATGGATTTTTCCCTTATCCTTGGTCTTTGCAATATTTAAGTTTCTTGGACCCAGAGAGTTTTGAGTGTTATGGAGTTTAAACAAATATATCTCTTCATCTTTTTGCTTGGAGCTCCTTCATCCAAAGTAAAGCACTCATCCATATCCATCCAAGAAGCATCAATAGATAAGCAAGAGTTATCTTTTTTAGTAATCCACTCATCATCTGATTCAATACCTGGTAAGCATATAGGATCATAAGTCTCTTTCTTTCTTCTCTACACTTTTGTCTCATTTCAAGTTGAAGATTATAATTTCCAAACACAAGTGCATTTAATCTTTGTTGCTCTAAATAGTTTCTTCTCTCTTAGTATGCACTTGGTCAAATGTGCTCCAATTTCTTTCACATTCGATAGCACTACATGTAAGACTCAAAACTCTCATGGCCAGCTTTGTACCTTTTACCATCTCCAAAGCTTTCCCACTAAGAAGCTATTAGAACAAAAAGTAAATATAAGATCTAATTATCAAATTATATCTAATTATTTATATGTAACTAATAGTTATAAACTTAAATTGTAAAAAGTATTGCCAATGGTTATCGGGTTGCTTCTTGTCCCCAATTTCTATTGCCATGCTTATTATATTCTAAATAAACGCTTAGCTATCTTCAATTTTTCAAGTTGTTGATCAATTGAAAATCTTATCCTTCTATCAGAACCATTCTCTCAATGATTTCATATAAACCAATTAATACCTCATTGTCTGGATTAAAACCTTTGTTATAATGGAACCTAAATTAAATAAGAAATAAGACAATTTTAGGTTTTTTCAACATGCACTTAAATAACCTTAACCTTCAAATTAACAATTTAAGTGAATAAAACTTAGAGGTTGAAGATGAGATGACTTACCTTGGATTAAGATTATAGGCATACCATGAAGAGGCCTATGTAGTTGCAAATTCTAGTGAATATTAATTATCTCCCATAATTTTTTGCACCTTGGCTCATGCTTTCGAAAGTTTTCAGTAATTTGTTCTTTGGCTCTATCCTTTGCTTCATAAATATATGGCATAGCTAGTTTATATATAGCCAATAGTTATAAACTTAAATTATAAAAATTAGTGTTAAAGGTTACCAAGTTGCTTCTTGTCCCTAGTTTCTATTGCCATGCTCATTCTAAATAGCCCTTTAGCTATCTTCAATTTTTCAAGTTGTTGATCAATTGAAAATCTTATCCTTCTATCCAAAACTATTCTCTCAATGGTTTCATATAAACAAATTAATACCTCATTATCTGAATTAAAACCTTGGTCATAATGAGACCTAAATTAAACAAGAAATAAGACAATTTTCAGGTTTTTTCAACATACACTTAAATAACCTTAACCTTCAATAATTTAAGTGAATAAAACTTAGAGGTTGAAGATGACATATAGATTGAGATTATAGGCAGTTATATGGAGAGGCCTATGTGGTTACAAATTCTAATGAATATCAACTATGTCCCATACTTTTTTGTACCTTGGCTCATGCTTTTGAAAGTTTTTAACAATTTGTTCTTTAGCTTTATCCATTGCTTCATAAATAAGACAATTTTCAAGTTTTTTCAACATGCACTTAAATAATCTTATTCTTCAAATTAATAATTTAAGTGAACAATGTAACATCCTCCCAAGTACAACCCCATTCTTAAGCTATGATATTTATTCTGAGTTGTTACTTGTTAATTAGCGACCTCTTTAATTATCTATAGCAAGCTCGATTTACGTAGAGATAACTAAGCGTAATTCTATTAAAACATATTACAAGTAAACATCAAGTTTATTAAACATACAGCTAAAATACATAAGGAAGCTCCCCTATGAGCTTTAGTACATATCCGTCTTCTAATACATTTACATACATACTCATTTCACTACGTACAACAGAATAAAACAATAACGGCTATACTATAGCAATCCTACACTCCTTTGCATAGCAGCATCCTCATCCTTTGGCTTAACCCTGAGGCGACACGGAAACAAATACGTAGGGTGAGAATTTTTAAATTCCAGTAGGGCAACTCCCAATCACAATCATAATGTCATCGTCATCGCCCCAGCCACTTCGGTTTATCAGAAACCTGATCATGCAATATATTCTAAAGGTTCATTTTAAGGTTCCAAAATCATCCTTCCGAAGTGGGTAGCTTTTAGCATTTCGTCACTTCAAGCATATATCTCATCACATTCCAAAGACATTTCAAAATAAGATAAGTAGCATATAATACATGCAATGAATTTATCGATTTCATATGATATGGATGATGCATGTGTCGAAATACAACAAAGTTATCTCAAAGTGATCTGGTTTCCATCATGGCCATAGAAAGCCAATTAGTGCATTTTTCTTTTCATTGACATAGGAAAACTTTATTTACCCGGGTAATTTCAGTGGACAATTCCACAATAGATCCGTTTATACCCAACGAGTATTATGGTGGATCACACCATACAAGGGAAATAGACGTTATCAGGATGAGCCATTCACGTGGTCATTGAACTTCATTTTTTTCCATTTCCGAATCCACACATAGACTATTCCTAGCCATACGTCTACCGACTCAAAATAAATTTTGGGAAGTTACTACTTTCGCCTTCCCTCATTCAATCTAAGTCTTGTTTCTATTTTGTCCATATGTCAAACATGCACAATTTAAATTTATACATCCTTATAATGGCATCATATACTTTTCTCTTTTCTCAAATGCATACATAGGCCACATATAGGCAATCATTCACAATGAAATTCTCATTCTTTTCTCATACTTCAATCCTTAAAATCCATAGCATGCATTTACATGTCATAAGTCACATGGCCAAACACTTAATATCAAATACTCATGTCATACTAGAAGCCAAAGTGCCATTACATTCTCAATTCAAAGCATTGTTCCATTCCCAGCACAATGGGCAGTTTTCACCCCATTGCGGCACAATTTGTTTTGCTCATCAAACAATCAATTTAGAGGTTATAAAAATTCTCTAAGACACTTCAATGTGTCTAGAGACCCTGTAAAAATTTCAAGACAATCAGAGCTCTATAGCTACCTCAGTAAAATGTACAAATTTAGTGGTCAGGGGTCACCAATTCCCAGACCAGAACCGAGTTCCCCTAATTTTTAACCCCAGCAAATGATTGAATTAATTCACAATAAAATTTAAATTGACACTTCAATATATTAGTAACTTCATGTAAAAATTTCAAGAGTTAGTTCAATCATTTGCTATGGTAATAAATTCAGACAAGTTTACTGCTTCAGTCTCAACAATCAGGACAGTATCTGCCTCATTTCGGTTTCTGATTTTTCGGAGGCATCAAAACTTAAAACTAACACCTAAGAAAATTCATGTAGTTATTTTAAGGTGCTAACTCCAACATATAATTTTTATAGCTCATGAAAGCACTCAAAAATATTCCAAAAAATTTTGTGAACAACTGTAACATACAGGAAAACAGAATTTCCAGCAACTTAGTCCAAACTTACTTTGATAAAACTCATTTTCTCACACCATCCAAACCCACCACCAAAATTCACACATCAATATCAATATAATATCATCCAAAATAACCAGAAATTTCGAACTTAACACAACCCAAAACAGATTAGAAAAATTTGACAAAGAAAAGGCAAGAAAAACCCTACTTTGAGTAACCTATTAGCTCCTTGGCTTCAAGATTAACCAAGCTTGCTTCCTTCTCCTCCAAAGCTCCCAATCCAACTTCAAACCCCTCTGATATCAGTGAGGTGTGAGGTACAAGACAAGGTTTTGATAAGGAATGGAAATTTTGTTCGTTAGATTGGTAGAGATTAGGTGTAGAACATGTTTTGTGAAGAGATCTTGAGGTTTTATCAAGTTTAGGCTAGGGTTTATGAAGCTCCAAGTTTGTTAATGGAGTTTGAGAGGAAGAACAATGGAGGAGAGCTTCTTGGAGTGTTCTGGACGAAATTTTGATGAAGGAAATGATAAGATATTGATTTTATGAGTTTATGACAAATTGTATAATAATTTCAAGTACAAAATGTTTTATTTCCTTAAAGATAAGTCTAGTAATTTTTGTAAGCATCCTATTGGTTGCAATAAAGTAGTAATGGTGTGGCTTCTTCTAAGCCACACACTTGTCTAGTTAAGTGGCAAACTTTCATTGAAAGTTTCATTCGTGTAAGAACCTATATTAAATCTCATGAAACGGGTAAACACCGTACCCAATTGATATTGCCCGAAAATTAATTTTAAGTATAAAATTATCATTCCCACCTATTTCTAACCTTATTCCCATGTTTTCCTAATTTTGGCACTCGGGGCCCGAATCTAGGTTTACTCTGCAGGGGGGGCCAGATTACTATTCATTAACCAAATTTTTTTTTTTTTTTTTTTTTTAGGTTGTTGGGCCGCCTCATCATTGCTAAACTATTAGATTTTTGAAATTAAGATTAATAAAGCTCAAATTAATTTTTAATTAAAATTTAGGGTGTTACAAATAAAGCTTAGAGGTTGAAGATGACAAGACTTACCTATGATTGAGATTATAGGCAATTGCATGGAAGGGCATATGTAGTTGCAAATTCCAACGAATATCAATTATGTCACACTTTTTTCTATCTGAGCTCATGCTTTCGAATGTTTTAGCAATTTTTTCTTTGGCTCTATCCATTGCATCATAAATATATGGCATAGCTGGTTTGAAATCCTCGTTTACAAGCCTTATCACTTTCACAAGCAAAGTCACACATTTTAGAAAAGACTGATCCAAAATTTAGCATCTCCCAAAACAAAGTACATCACATCTTTAGCCTCACTCTTACTAGTATAAGGGCTAGCAACCCATTCCTCTAAACCTAACATATAACAAATTGCATTCATCTGAAGCATAATGCAATTCAAAGTGAGAATAGTAGTTGCAAACCTTGTCATAGTCAATCTACCTAAGTCCATTCCTTTTGAAAACTTTCTATTCAAGCTAAGGATCCATGTATGCCTATATATGAAAGTGTTAGCTCTAGAACCTAAAATCAAGCATTCATATGCTAAGTTGGTTTTGATAAAACAACACAAATATTAGATAAAAACCCTTCTTGATATATGCTAACGTGTGTTCAAGTTTTATTTCTTAGTTAGCAGAAATTTCATTTGAAAACTTTAATTCTTTAAGACTAGAAACTTGCTAAGAAGATTTATAAAAATAAATCCAAATTCATAACTGAATATATCTCTCAATAAAAGGAGAATGGATGAGATTTAAGTATAATATGTCTTCATAAAATAATATGAGTTTTGAGAAACTCAAATATGTTCACAAAGCTATATGTTACACAAAGAGTTTTCATAAAATTGATTTTTCCTTCAAAAGGATGAATTGTAACTTAAAAGATACTAGAATCTACTCAAATCTTCAAAAGGTATCATCCTATCATAAATCAACAAGAAGAAAATCATATCAACTATCAATCAGCTTCTAGAAAATGGTATGGAGTCAAGAAGTCTATAAGAAGGATGCATCAAGTTTCGGAAGACGTAGAAAGAACTAGCATTTCAGAAAGATGTTTGCACATAAAAAATACTTCTCAAGCTCAATCTTCTTTTAGAAACACAATTTTGATCTTGAGAAAGCTTGTACACATTGAGAAAGGTATGTGCAACATTCTATTGGAAAAATTAATTGAAATAACACAAATAAAATTAAATAAGAAAGAAATAAATTCACATAATATAAACCATCTGCGCAAAAATTATAAAGCTAAATATGACAAGTAAATAATATAATTAAAGTATAAATATGGGTGAATAGAGTTACTTATTGATTATTAATTGAGGCATGCTAGGCATTGAGTTTAAGAGTATTTTGACACTATGAGTCAATTACTCAATGCAAATAGTCTTCACGGCTAATATTTTCTAGGATACAACAACCACTTCTCACTAACTCTACACTTGAACTAGTAAGGTTACGGGAACAACTTGCAAGGATTGCTCAAGGGAACCAATAACTTAATAGAAAAATAATTCTAAGTGTTGATAAAATATAATATGAGAATTCTAGCTATCTATATCTCCCAAATATATTGTATAATAACATTATTTATAATAGAAGACAACAAAAAGCCGTTGAAGAGCCATTACTCAAAGAGTAAAAGAAGAGAAAAAAAAAGAGCAAAGCTCTATATGAATGCAATGTTATGTAACCCTCAACGTTAAAGTAATACCCAACATTTCATGCTCTATATGAAAGCATTCATTTTGCAACAACATAAAATGTGAATAAAAGTTGCAAACATTGAAATACTATTTAAAATACAAGGATGAATTATTAAAGGCTTAATTGTATGTTATAATATAGTAAAGTGAAAGTCTATTATTTGAAAACAAATAAACATGTACATAGAATAATTAGTAAATATTATTAAATAATAAATTAACTATGAAATATAATAATATTAATAAAAATATAACACATTATAGTACAATAAAGCAAGTACTAAATGGTTGTATTTTGTACTTTGTTAGAGGAGAAGCCATTGAACAAAAGTTTTGTTCACCAAGAAACATGGTCTCATGTCACTTCAAGGGTTTACAGTATAAAGGTCTCAAAATGTTCAAATCCTCAGACTCGCTGATAAAAGGAAGCACTATTCATATTTTGAATTAAAAAAACATAAGAAAGAAATAGCATTATGTGTTCATAACTTTCTAAAACTCACCTAAAACTAAATTTAGCTTCACAAAAAATCTTCTTACAAGCTTAGTATTAGAAAACTATACTCTCCTTTAAGAGTATATTTGTAATGAGTCATTCAAACTCTTAAATCTTTCACTTTGTAATATGCTTAAGAGTTGAGTGCTTGAGTTGTATCCAAACATAAACCAAAATCCTTTCTTGTAACCTTGGCTCGATAGTGGTAGATTTAATTAGCTTGAAAAGTCTAGAAAAATCCTACTTGGTTGTGAGAATCAAGAATGTTGACTGCTCACTGGAATAGCTTATAGTTACAGAATCTATTTCTAAAGCATGTAGAGGCTTGGACAAGAATATTTAGTGGAATCTCGACATATTGGTTAGGGACTGAATGTAGACTTGGCTATAGTTGAACCAATATGAATCTAAGTGCATCTTCTCTTATCTCTCTCATTCTCTTCATCCTCTATTTTAGTTAAACATTGTTCCTATCTTTGTTTTAAATTAAGTTTTTGAAATAAAGTTAATCTTTCTTAACTAACAATAGTTGCTTATGCTTATTCCAAGTTTATACATCTTGAGAAAGTTTGTTTGAAACAATTTTGGAAACAATTTGAGAAGAAAATGAGCACCATTCAACCCCATTTCTTGTGAATTTTCTCACCTATAGAAAGTTGTGATTTTCTTTGCATTTCCAATGGTAATTATAGAACAGTGAAAGCATTCCAATATCCTCAAGAATTAAATCAAGACAATGAGATGCACAAGGGGTCCAAAATAATTTGTCTCTTTTCCTAGCATTTTCCCTCCTGTCACAATATAAGAAGTTCCACTTGTCACAACTTGAACCACATTATTCTTCAACTTCTTCTACCATGCTCTAATAACTTAAACATCTTTTTGGCATCCTTGATCACATCACTATTGTCAATAGATTTCAGAAAACGAGTACCCACTTGGACTATTAACTAAAAAATTAGTAAGTGACCTACCTTTGCCATCTATCCAACCATCGCACATTAAAGTGACAAACCTATTTCTCCCAATCACTTTTATATTTCTCCAAATTCTTTTGGACACTATTTATAACTTTCTTCAAGTAAGAAATCTCAATAGGGAAAAAAAGAAACTATGGCATAATAGGAAAAAAAAGACAACATTAAAATAGTACACAATTCACAATATTAGAAAGTAAAATGAAAAAAAAAAAGATAAAACAAAATATGTTATGAGAGAACAAAAGATGATGACTTTTACAAATAGTTTAACAACCATAAGATATAAACACAAGTAAAAACATTCCAATACAATAAAAATATATAATATAATAATAGAACAACAAACACATGAAACAAAGGAGACAAAACCAAAAGCTCTTTTCTGTTGAAAAAACACAAAAGGGCAAAATTTAGATTTTTTTGGGTAGGCTATGCACAACTTGACCTAGTTGTGCACGCGATTAGGCTGTTTGCGAATGGCAAGTAATACGATACCGGTTAGGATTCTAGCAACACAAAATTGATAAAGTAATTCAAGCACCAATTCAAGATCAATTTCGATTCACCTTCCAATATGCATCGCTAGGCTTCAAAATCGTATCGAATCACATGTATCGTATCGTGATTCATGCCATTCAGACTATGATGGTTGTGATATTAGAATTTCATTATTTGGGAACTATGTTATAGGCTTCTAGCCTTTGGATATTAAAATAGCATATTAGCGTACGTAAATTTTCTTATACAAAAATTTGATGTTTTACCATTTAAAGTATTTTTTTGAATTTTGGGCAAAATTGAAGACAAGTTAAATAGATAAACTGATTGGGCTAACCCAATTTGATAAAATTGACTTGGTTTAGATTATACCAAAAAAATTAAATCATGAACTTAAACCAATTAACAAATTAAAAAGTGATCAGTTTGAATTCATCTTTCACTCAAATCTAATTTGAACTAACTTGCTTGCACTTGTAGTTTTGACTAATTTACATGGAAGAAAAATAGGAACGGCTGGTTAGGCTAGTTCTACTGTGAACAAGACAATGTACAAGTCAATCACGTCCCTAAATTGAGATATTGACAACTAGTTAAGTCGTTAAAATTATCAAAACTAGGAATATTTGAAACTGAATTGATTTAGCTTAAATTTGTTTGAAAAAAGACAAAAAAAGAAAAAGAAAAAAAAATTAAAGAATGAGAAAGGAAAATTAAAAATAGATGAGAAGATACTTAGAGCTATTGAAGAAAAAGAAGCATTGTTGCCAACAACCACCAAGCTGTCAGGTCATAACTGTGATCACAACCAAAGGTTGTTAAACCAATAAATAAATAGGAAAAGAAATAAACATTAAATATATGCAAATATTATGCATTTGATTCAAAATGTTTCTTCATTGGATATTAAGTCACAACTCCATTAGAGGCTTCTTATGTCCACTTCCGACAGCAGCCATAACATTTTTTTCATTTAAAGATTAGGGTTAATGAAATAAAATACTAAATATGTACAATTACCGTGCCCCACATATGGCCCCAACTTTACATGGGTCATGCTCTTTGTTGCAGTAAAAAAAAAATGATTCCTGTGCCTACAAATCACATGTACTATGCGCGATTCAAAAGGAATAGTTTTTACAAACATTTTAATGCATTAATGGCATATAGGGAAGTACATGTTATCTTTGAAAGGTTAGGTTATTTTAGTGATAAAAATGTTGAGGATTAATGTGTTTATTTTCTTTTTCTATTTAAGGAATATGTAATAGATGTGTTGAGTTCAAGCATTTGGGTTTAGAGTTTTCTTATGAAAGATTTTCAAAGTTGGAATCAAAATGAAAAAGGTGTTATTATTAAGCGCGTTTGATAAATTTTCTTCTCATTTGATGCTATATTTGAAGGTTAAAAGTAGCACAAGAAAGGGTTAACTTACTTCTTATTTCTTCAATTCTATCAAGCTATTCACTTGAACAGTGAAAATTGTAGTTAGTTGGCTTCAGAAGTAACTTTAAAATCAAAAGAAAATGTAGCAACTTTGAAACTGTTTTATAAAACTTTTTCAAAAAAACACATAACAAATACAATTACAAAAGCTGAATAATAACTAGATAAGAGAGAATAGAGATTACTTATGTTTCGGTTAAACACTTCTACATCTAATTCTCAACAACTTGTTGAGTTCCACTAAAACTCTTTTTCTCAACCTGAGAAAGTGAGATAGTCTTTCTATAGCCTTCTCAAGCTATTTCTAATGAGTATTAGTTCCAATTTCTTCTTTCATCAAGTAGTCTTTTACTAGCATCTTTAAGCTAACCTTACTTTGATCACTATTGGATCAAGGTACAAGAATATAGTTTAAAGCTTTCTTCCAACAAAGAGCAATCAAGTTTTTCTAGGATACAATAGTGTATATCCTAAAAATTGAGAGGCTTCTTCTCAATTCTTCCTAAGAAGAAAATGTTATCTAATGAGAACAAAGGTTTTATGTAACGGAACTTGATTACAATAAATAATAGGTGAACTTTTAAAGTGTATTGAAAATCTTCAGTGTAGTTATGCAAAAGTTTGGGCTTGAATGAAGATCTCATCCTTTATATTTCTAATTGTAGTTTCTAACATTTTTCTTCTTGAATTTGAGGTATTTGACTACGTATAAAAGCAATGTGTCATCTTCTTCTTTTTAAAAGTTGACTAAATTTAAATTTTAAATTTCCCTCCGTTTTTATTAACTCAGCATGGTTTCTAAATAATGCATGCTTTTTGATGTCCTTCATTTATGATCTTTGTATTGTTCTTATTTCCTTAACTCTAAACTTGATAGGGATATTTTTGTAACACCCTAATAATTAACCCAATATGCCTAGGTCGTATCTGATTAATTACTAGACTTTACTCTTTGCTTCAGTTCCTTAATCATGCTTTGAAAATACTTAGTGAAATTACGAGCCATTTTTTTTAAAAAAAGATAATTGAAAACGTGAGCCGCGCATAACATAAATAATCGGATAAGCAGAAAACAAACAACATATCATGAAGAACACATCATATTGGCTTCATCATATGATATCCATAATTACATTTCACATAGATATTTTGCCTATCAAAGTTTAAGCTAGATGTAGGCAATCGAACAAAACATAAATAATATATGGATGAAAAAACATCTATTAACGGCACCTATTTATAACACTTAGAGATAGGAATAGATATCAGAGTTCACGCTCAAGGTCTAGCAATCGTTCCTGGATAATAAGCTGGTTCACAAGATCATGCATCTACCAGGTGAGAGCATCAATAGGAATCACAAACATCACCATTACTTTCTAGAAGACGAGAAGGAAAGAAAGAAAGAGGGAATGAGAAACTTATAAAAGAATCTCAGTAGGTACTCACCTCATATGTATCGTGTCATCATCATCGTCCCCAAGAACCTCGGGTTTCATTATGAAAATGTGAGCATGCTAAGATTCATTTAATTAGTTTGGAAATATACTTACCGAGGTCCATTCATTTTTATCATGCGTCTTATAATGCATTATAAACTTAGCATGTCATGTTTATAATGAACTTTTCGTTCATATATAATAACATAATTATGCATAAGACCACATCATATTCCTTATCATCATATCATAAATACTATGCATAGAAGAATATCATATTTCTCATCATTATCTCATAAATACTATGCATAGAAGAACATCATAATCACATAATACGTTACTTAGTTCCTTAGGTGACTTAAAGTTACTTTCATCATCATTTTAACACCACCCTTTACTCCACCCTTTTGGGAGTAATCTAGGTTATGAGCTCATACCTTGTAGTCGTCACCAGCATATACTTATCCCTTTTGATAAGTAAAAATTCCCTCTACCCTTTGAGAGAACTCAGGGGGCAAGAATCACCTTTCATACCTATAGTTGACGGGTAAAGGATCATTTCTCTAGGATCACCTTTTCACCACCTATAGTCTGATGGGTCCAAAGGGTCATTTCCTCATATATTTTGAGTCACCTTTAAGTCTTTGCATGTTATATCATAATACAACTTCTAAATTCATAATCATCAGGATGCATAAACATTCTCATTGTTTGCAACGCAACTATATCATGCAAACTATGAAGTCATTCAATGATATCAAATACTTAATAAGCGTCAAATCACTACATAGACTTATCATTTCAAACTTCAAAGAACCATCATCATAAATTCTTATCAAAAGTTCTTAAACAACCGAAAACTTTAGAATCGAGTAATCTAATTATCAAACTAATTAATCATGCATCTAAAGGATTCATTATCATCATTACCATTAATTATAAGCCTTAAGAATATTATTAAACTATATGGGACAGCATAGGCAGCAAGTTATATTTAAGGCTTACGTGTATAAAAGTTGCATTTTTAACCCTTTCTCGTTACCAGCTTTCCTTATGGTGCTAAAATTAATTACTAAACCAATTATGAATCATTCTCTCTTATAAACATAATAGAACCTGGTTCTTAGGGCTGCTAAAGGTTCTGAAGAAACGCATAAATTTCATTTTCTAGAGTTCTAGAAATCTTGCTTTTATGTTTTTCTGGGAAGCTAGTTTTATTTCTAACATGCATAGAATCGTTCCTTAGTAATAAACCATGATTATCACAACTTCAAACATATTAAACCATCATCATACAGTAGTACTAAACTTAGTCAATGGTTAAATCATGAACCTCATATAATTGCATCAAATCACATTTTTAAGTACAAGTAAGATACTAATATCCCGTATAAATCTTTGCAAGGCCTTAAAACTCTTTTAAAAACTAATTCTTTGTTATTCTTGAAAGAAAATTTTAGAACTAAACCAGTAGCTTATTTAAAATCACTTTAGGCCTACTTTAATCATGAGGCCGATTTATTCATTGAAAGAATCTTTACGGATTTCATTTTCACTTAAGATAAAAGGAGCAAGTCTTGAGCTTTAGAGATTTAGTGATAACTAGAATTATAAACATGCTATGCAACCTCATTTTAATCTTGTCTTTATAAAGTGATAACTTGGAATTATAAACATGATGCAGAACTAGAGGCGGTAGTCACCTGGAAAGTGGAGGAGAGAGAATCACAAGAAAGAAAATAAGAAGAAGCGGCGTAGTCCGCACTGGACCGGTGAAGGAGAGAGAATTCTTATTAAGCTCCAACTCAAGACTTCTAAAGAATAAATTCTTTGACTCCAATAATCTTAAGGAAATATGCATCCTTAGGATACTACCATTTTCCAACTTTGCTTGTGATACTTGGGTAAGTCTTTGAGCTCTAGGATCTTTAGTGATGACATAAAATAAACATGTCATGCATTGATTCTTTTAGCCATTATAAAATAAAGTGAGAGCATAAAATAAATATGAGATGCATCATCTTTATTATCTTTAGAGATTAAGTGACAACTTAAAACATAAACATGAAATGCAAGCTTGAAAATTTAAACATGAGGTATGCAAGTTCATTTATTTATTCTTGAGAATTTAGTGATGACATTAAAAGTAAACATGATGTGCAAGGCATAAACTTAAACATGGATGCAAGTTCATTTTTATTTCTTACTAGAGCTCCTTCAAGACTTTAAAAGAATTATAATTTCAACCCAATATATATCTTAGCAAGACAAAGTGAGCTTAAAGATTTCATTATTAAGCTATCCTAGAAAACTTTCTTAGGCCTAAAAATAAATGGCAAGAAAAGGAGAAGTTCAAGAGTCATCTAGAAATGAAAAAATGTTAAACATCATTTTAAACTAAAAACAAAGCTTAACAAGAAATGAAACATAAGTGTCAATATATTTTTCAAGTTCTAAACTCAAGACCTTTATCATAAAAACATAGTTGCTTCAAAACTTTAAACACTAATGAAACCTTCAAGTTTTAGAGGTCTAACATGTGAAGGCTTTGCAACCAACACTCAAGAACCTCATCATCAAACCATGGTCTCATTATAATCTAGGCCATAAGGCTGAAATATACAAGAAAAAAAGGAGAAGGAAATGAAATATGAAGCAAGAAGAAAGTACATAAAATCATCATTTTTAACCAAGAACAACACTTATCAAACTTGAAATTAAGCTTAAAAACAACTCCCTACCTAATTTGATTTGAAGGAAAGGAAGAGAACTTGGTTTCTTTGAGTGAAATGGAAGAAAATATTCTTGAAAACTTGAAGAAAGAATTCAGCCAAGAGGAGGAAATGAAAGCTTTTGGTGCTTTGGAAAGACTAGAAATGTGTACAATTTTGAGCAAGCATCTAAGACTCCTTAAGCATGCCTATTTATAGAAGAATTCAAGCTCATGTATGGACAAGAAGAAGGAAAATCTGACTAAATTTGAGGAGGAAACAAGGAAGGAAAAATCATCTTGTTTGGTGGCTTAACATGGAATCATGAAACATGATTCCTTGTTTTCATACCTTGAGTTTTGTGCCAAGTTTGACAAATTTTTTTGATGCATATTAGGCCATATAATTTCGTGCATTATAGCCCAAGGAGGAGAAATTTGTGTGTTCCATGCATTATTTAGGTGTAGGTAAGGTATTTTGCAAATTAGAGAATTGCAATTAAGGGCTTAGGTGAATTATAAGCAATTTGGGTGTTTTTAAGCAATTTTAGGTTCTAATCAATTTAAATAAATAATTTGGACTCTAAATTAATATTTAGAATTTAATAAGCTTTAATTTGAGCCTAATATTGCTTAGGTTTCATTAACGAATCGAAAATCTCAAAAATTGCAAAAACTCCGCAAAGACGGGGTAAAATGGTCATTTCGCTCAAACTTTAGGGGTCATACAAACTTAAAAAAACCTTTTTCAAACATTTTAGTGAGGTTCGGGTTAATTAGGACACAAAAAAGTTTAAACGCCGAATGGGCGTTTTGGTCATTTCGCGTCGAAACCAAAATTGAAATTCTCCCTCTATTAACACACATAACACAAACAATCCCCTATTATCCTCAGAACATCCCTTTGAGGACGGGGCCACCGTCCTATTTTCTTTGAATAACCTCGGGGCATTTCCATTTTACACGTATAGAAATTCGGGGCTTGCGGTCTTCAAAATCGCTCATAACTTCTTTTTTAATGTTATATTCCTCTGAGGATTGTTCGCTATCGAATTTATATAAAAATTACCCGGTAATTCGTAATTAAATGACTTAAAAGTTGGGCGTATAATTTTCATCATTTGAAATGTCTTTAGTTTATTCCCATCAAGATTGAAGATTGTGATCATGATATGCTCAAGAAAAATTGATTTCTTTAATGATATGCACTTTCTGAATATGTGATACACTTTATGAAGATCTATTTATGGTTTTTGATGTTGGATATTGCTTTTTTGAGTCTCTAACATACCTTAGCTCACTCTGAACTATTTTTCACATCATTAAAGCTTTGAATCTCTTTGAATGAGATTAAGATCATGTTAAGACATGATATTGTGAAAAATATGTCATTAATTGAACTTATATATAGAAATAGTCATGTTAAATGTTACAAAAACTCGATTGAAATATAAGACTTTTTTCAAAATATTTTGACAAAATTTGTCTATTGTTTTACTCAAAACACAAGCTATAGAGTTTCTGAAGGATTTTGGAGCTAACAATATTCTCATATACTACTTCATTAAATAATAAATTGTATATACTTGGAAACTTTATATGCAGAATTTTCAAGAGATATATTGAAATTTGGAAGATTAGGTAACCGAAATATCATAGCATTTAACGGAGACAAATTTCATAGACTACCTTGCAATATTATTAATTCAAAAAAAGACCAAGCTAAGCTTGATTTTCATGTTTCATTAGCTAAGCCTCCATAATTCATTGTTTTTCATTTAGGTTTTAAAAAAAATCTAATGCATTATAAACTAGGCAATGTATTTTTGTTGAAGATAGCTTGCTCATGATAAAATTTCAAATTCTGATTGAAACATGTTATATGTCTTACTTAAGTGACATTTGCTAATACAACATCCACAATGTAATTACTCTGCAAAATTAGTTTATGAATTAAATTATCTTTTTTAAAAAAATCAGAAATACATAAACGTACATATGGTGAAAATAAGTAAAACATACCCCTTGCAACACATGGGTACAACGACTAGTTATTTTATAGAATACAATTAATTTTATGTGAATAAAAATTGTTATTATGAACATCTAATTAAACTAATTGAGCCAAAACCTTTCAACTAATGTATTGTCTATTCAATGTCTAATTTGATTTTCAAAACCTTGAATTTCATCAACATATGTACTTTAATAGGTCTATCAACAATATTGTTTTGAGTTGGTTATGTTAACACAAATGACTATATATAATATTGTAGGATTTAATTGGAATACATCGCTGTGTAAAAAAATTCTATACATTTATCCAATTATATAATGACACATCAATAAATATGGTTATTTTCCACTCCTATTACTTGAAAGGTCATGCAATAGAGGAGATATTTATTGGATGACGTGTAAAAGAGTTTTATATATTCAAGTACATCAAAATTAAACTCATTTTTTATTATATCATGGTCAAATTCTAATTGAACCAGTTAAACTAGTGTTTGGAAAAATCAAACTAGACCGGTCAGTCCATATGGTTGAACTAAGAAACTACAGTTTGGTCAAAGGTAAAACCGATCAAAAACCGAGAAAGTCAGTCAAAATTGGCCAACCAATGGTTCTCCTGCTTGGTTGTTTAATGAACTTAAGAAAAAAGAATGAAAAGAAAAGATTATGTTGCTACCACAAAATCCTTTATGGCCATCGCTCACATTGTCGCCATTGTATGGAACTTGTCGCAATTCGTTCATGAGTCTTTAGCACCCGCAGTGACAATAAACATGGTGTGTTGTTGTTGCTACATGGGAGAAGCAGCAAAAGAAAGGCATGTTTCACTCTTTATAGTGGTCTCTTTAGGAAGAGACAGGAGAGTGTGGCATTGCTACTGTAGCTACTAGATAGAAGGAATAAAGATAGGTTATGGTTTCTTTAGGGCCATTTTTTTTCCATGTAACCAAAAAGATAAGAGTGATAACATTGAGAAAGGAAACTAAAACAAAAACAATTTTATTTATATATTTATGCCCAAAGAGTCTTATTGTAAAAAAAAATTATATATATAAATAAAAAAATCTTTGTTTTGATTAAACTAAAATTTTAATATATGGCACTAAAACAAAAAATTTATATATATACACCCAAAAAATAACATATTTTTTTTCCTGGTAATCTTATTTCAAACAAAAAATCTTAATTTCATTCAGTATATTTGTATATAAGTTCCGACCAAGTTATATCGGTGTAACTTTAAATATAGTTACACCACTTATAATTTTTTAAAAACTAATTTTTTATTGATCAAACCATTGAATTACAATTACCTATTATAAAAATTCATAAAAATTGAATATTAATAATTATGCAATCATGTAGCTTTTATTCTTGTTCATTTTAAGTATATATATTATGTTGATTTTGATGTACATAAAAACTATGCCAAATAATTCTAGATCAATTTAAAATTTTATAGATATGATCTATCTAATGTTATTCAAATCCAATGATGGGTTTTATTAAAAATTACACCAATAAAAAGTTATTCAAGTGGCATAACTTTTGCTTAAAGTTATACTAGTGTAACTTGATCTTAACCTTTTTTATATAAATATATGTAATTCTATATTTATGGATCATGTTTGCTTGGATTAAAGTATGAATTATGTTATGTTTTATGGGTTATGTTAATGTCTAATGTAATCTTCAATTATTTATGAGATATATTTCATTTCGTATATTTATATAGATATATATTTTGTTATATTTTGGTTGAATATCGATTGAACCTGTAATCCCTCCCAAGTACAACATCATCCTTAAGCTATGATATTAGACTTGGGAGTTGTTACTTATAAATTAGCGGACTATACTTAATATCTATAGCATAGTAGAGCGAGTAACAGTAATTATGTCATACACACACACACACACACACACACACACACATTTAAATATATAAAAGAAGATAGCGTAATAAGAGAATATATATTCAAATGCATGAAAAAACTCTATACAAGCCTCAATATCCATCTTCTTAAAAATTTACAAACATAAGTGTATCGAAATGAAAACTAATAGTAGTCTTTGATTAAGCTGTTACAAAACATGCACTTTCATGAATGCAGCTTCATCATTCGCTTGAGTAATCTAAAGAAGACATGGAAACACATATAAGTCTTATGTTTGTTTTGCTCATATGTCAGAACATGTATAATTGAAGTTCATACATTTTCTTTTGTCACATATATGCATAATTTATTTTTCTTTTTTCAAATGCATGCATTAATCACATATAGATATTCATTCTCACAAGTAATACTCATTTATTCCTAATAAACCAATATTTAAAGTCTATAGCATGCATTTATACACATCACACTTGAGTCAAATGCTATTACATAATCAATTTAAGGCATTTGTGCACTTTCACATAGGTAGATTTCACACCCCTAGCAAAAATTAGTTTACATATCAAACAATCAAAATCAAAGCTACAAAAATTATCCTTGACACTTTAATGTGTCCACAAGGTAACATTTTAGGGCAAAACAATCTCTCTAGCTATATTAACAAAATTGTACAAATTCAGTGGTCAGTGACCACCTAATCTCAAGTCAATAGCCAGAATTCCTAATTTTATTACTATAGCAAATGAACTAATTAAATTATGTAAAAATTCATAGTTTAAGATCAAAGTGCATACAACATTCTGTAAAATATTCAAAGAAAAATCCGATCATTTGTTATATTAAGAAAATTAGACAAATTCAGAGCTTTAGAATTGCCTCAATAGCAACCCTAACAACATTGATTTTTTATTTTTCAAAAATAATAAAAGTCTTCAAATGGACACAAGAAAAATTATGGAGCTATCTTAGGATGTTGGCTTCATCATATAAAAATTTTTGCTCAAAAAGATATCTACAAATACCTCAAAAAAAATCATAAAACACTTACTGCTAGTGAAATTCTGAGATTCCAGCAGCCTAGTTTGAAAGTCATTTTGATAAAAATGATTTTTTAACAACATCAAACTATTCCACCCATGCAAATACATTAATATCTATTTATAACCATATAATAAAACCAAAAATATCAAGTTCACTCATTAAATAACTTGCACAAATAGAATTGAAAAAGAAAAAGATACAATAAACCCTACTTGTGAAGCTTTAGGGCTTCTAGCTCAAAATGATCTTCCAAAATTGTTTTCCACATTTCAAGGCCTTCTAAACAACATTAAACCCTTTCTTCAACAGTGAGATGATATCTTAAGGTGAAAAATGGAGATGATTCAAAATTCTAATCGATTGATTTTATAGATTATAGAGTGAACAAGTTTAGTGAATGAATCTTAGTTATTTAGTGACTTTGGGCTTGAGTTTTGGGGATTTGAAAGTTAGGGTGAGGGTTTTAGAGCAAGAACAATAGAGGGCTGTCTTAGGATGTTGCTGGCCGAAAATGATGATAATGGAGTAATAAGGAGGTGTATTATACTTATCTTAAGTTTGGTGTAGTATTTATTTAATTTCAAGGTAAACTTACTTTCTTTTTGGAAAAGAAATGATATAAATGACTAGGATTGATTTTGTTGGTCAAAGAATGAATCTTGACCATCCACTTAGCTCAAGATAAGTGGCTTACTTTAACTAAATCACACACTGAAATTTTATGGAACGAATGAGATAGGGTCGGGTAAAATTAAAATAAATAAAAGGCCAATTGCCAAGTTTTAATCCATGTCATCCACTTGATAAGATGTGATCGGTAGCGATTACTTGGCCACCAAGTAACTTTTACGGTGTTAAAAACTATACATCAAAACTTTACTAAACGGATAAAATACTTCCCAGAATCTTAAATATCTTTACGTAGGTCCTACGCCTAATACACTATATGGCCCCCAAACCTAATACTCTATCGGCCATCGGTTTAGTTTCCTCTGGTCTTGGGGTCGTCCTTGGTCTTGAATTCCAAAGTTACTATTCACATGTGACCCAAAAATCACTATTCATACTCCAAAATTTTTTTAACTTATTGGATCATCCTCATCATCACTAAGTCTCCAGATTTTTAGAATTCTCATTCATAAAGTTCAAATTAATTTTTGAAACTTCAGGGTGTTACATAACCTTTGAACCAATACATCGTACAACTCAGCATCCAATCTAGTTTTCAAGACTTCTCAACCTTTGAATCGATGCCAAGACGGGTCCAATATCTTGTCTGGTTTTGTTTTCACGCTAGTTTGGATTTGATTTCTCTAAGTAAGATATTGGTAAAATGCAAAAGCAAAGGCCTTTGTCATTTAGTGGGATCCATAGAAGATACACACATGATAAAAATTATTGATAGATCCAATGATAATAAATCTCTCATTTTTACACTTTATCAACCTCCTTATTTTAAAAGAATCCCTCACTTTTGAACTTTATAAACTTGCTTATTTTTCTGAACCAGACGAAAATTTACGCCTTTTTAGAGTGAAATTCCATATCTCTTTCTCTTCTATAGGCTAAGTCGCGAAGCGAAAATGCGGTTAGTGGGAGTAAAGTGTCATTTTCATCCCTAAAATTACAAGCATGAGTCACTTTCGACCCTGAAATTTGAAAAGTAACTATTTGGTCCCTAAAATTGTAAGTCATAGGTCACGTTAGTCCCTGACATCATTCGTTAACATGCCATGATTGTTTTGATGACGTGTCACATAATGATAAATTGTCCGTCCCAATGTCATTTTATGTTTTTAGATGATGTAAAATGTGTCACTTTAGTCCCCAGTTCCAAATCTCTTTTCTTTCTCTAACCCCTCATTCTTCGATATCCTGACACAAATTAAAGCGGTGTTGCTCAGTGTCATTACTAAAATTTGACTAGAACCAACTGTTTGTTATTTTAACTTCTTTGTTTAGCATTTGAATTGACCCATGAATTCAAAACAAATGTGAGTCTTCATGTGATCCGGACAAAAGCCAGAAAGGCATACACGGTCAAGTGTAGGTGGAGCAAGGCAACACATTTACTAGATGATGCAAACAAATCAAGAAACAGCATAAGACGGAGTAGAGTGCGAAGCCCCAATTGAAGAGTGGAGCGGAGGTAGATTTTTGTGAGGAATGGTTGGAAGCGCCTTTAGTCAGTGTAAATGTTTTATTTAACTTTGTTATGCAATTAAGAAGAGGGCCTAATCATATCCCCAAAAAGTAGAGGGTTTGATTATATGAATAAAAAGGAGGGTCTGATGGGATGATGTAATTTAGCATAGAAGACTAGTGTACTAGTCCACTTATAAAGTATTTTCTTCTTGCTTCTTGGATGTCTAAATTATAATTATCAATTTCATTTTTTAAGGTGGCTCCATTAACAGAGTTATGTAGTGTTAAGAGTTTAACCTGTTTATAACTTGTTTTTTGTTCACAACTTCACATCTTTGCTGCTATTCATAAAAATTTATCCAATTCAGTTGTCCATTCACAGAGTTGTGTCTATTGTTAGCACTTATTAGTGTTTTGAAAAAAAAAGTACTTGTTTTCTTTGCATCATTCCTTGAGAAGCCTAACAAAAGTCGACATAAGCTTAGGAAAGTAATTACCATATCTCATTCATATTTGATGGGAGGAGATGGACAAGTACAGAGACCTTCATCCCATTGAAACATTGGTCATTGCCACAAATCTCGAACACATTGTATTGAGTTGGGATTTGGGATTTGGAAGAATGAGGGAATAGAAAAAGAAGAGATTTGGCACTGGGAAAATTGACATTTTATGTTATCTAGAAACATGAAATGATGTAGTGAAACGGTATTGTGTACAGTTATATGACACATTAAGAAACGTCACAGCATATTACGGGAGTGACGTAAGCTACCGGATTGTTTATAATTTCAAGGACTAAAATAGCAACTTAAAAATTTTAGGATGAAAATGACTCATACTTATAATTTTAGGGACGAAAGTGACACCATTGGTGGTGTGTGCCTTTGACGCGTTCGGCCATTCGCCCATCCCCTCCCAAAAACGACAGCTGACCGTTATTATTCCTCCGTGTGTCTTGGTTTTCACTTGTAAACAACATAAAACGCAACGCCTTGACGAGGGCCCCAAAAAACCCCCTTCTTTTGTTTGCAAGATGCCAGTTTCGGAGAGGAACCATTATCACCTTCTCTCATTGTTCATCATCCTCACTGTGTTCATATTCGACAATGCCCTGTGCATCAGGTTCCCGGATCGGGTCCGCCAGCCCGAGCGCGACCCGCCCGACCAACGACACTTGCAGACTGCCGTCTTCGCTCTCGGAAGCTTCTGGAGATCCGAAGCCGTCTTCGGGTGCCTACCCGGCGTTGTTCGGACCACCGCGGGCTACGCCGGCGGATCCAAGCCCAACCCCGAATACAGAAGCTTGGGTGACCACGCCGAGTCCGTTCAGGTTCTCAATTTTTTTTTTTTTTCATAAATCTCTTTGCTTTCTTGCGGAAACATCTTGGGGTATGCATATAACTTTGGATTTTGGAGGGAAAAAAGACTAGTAGTGTAAAATTCTAAAATCTGCAAACCCTTTCTTCCCTCTTATTCATTCCAAAGTCTAACCTCACAAAAGTTGGAGACTAACATGAAGTTTTTATTTTTTATTTTTTCATATCCTTCCAGCCAAAGATGCCTTTATTTTGTTTTTACCTTTTAGATTAGAACCTCAATACGCCTTAGTTCTCATGTTAACTGAGGGAAAAGAACAGTTGAATAGCTAATATCCTGACAGGATTATGTTAAGTGGTAAGAGCGCACATGTTCACCTGTTAAGCTCAATAGTGGCTTGCTATTAATCTCTGGCGTCAAACGAACCTATTTTTTATATTTTTCTTTATTAACACGGTTATGCATTTTCAAATCCTAAAATCTTTCATTCTCTAATTTCTTTTTTTTTTTTTTTGACACATCTCATCCCAAAACGAGCATGTTTACTGCTATTGTAGACCTTAGCATAGCCACATAATTGTCAGGACTAATTTGGGCTTTTACTCTGCATTTTATTTCTTGTGTTACTTTGACTATTAATGCATGTAATTGGGCTTCTGGCAAGATGTATGGACACTTATGATCTCCAGTGCTTGCGCATACTGAATTTCCATGTATTCTTAATTTTATGGCGAAGTTGCTTACCGAAGGTGGAGTGGGTGCTATTTGACGCATTGGTCTTTGGCTGTGTGTAACAACCCTCAAGCAGTAGTAATTGAATTACAGAAAGACAAGTATGATGATACTGTTATTGATAAAGTGACAGTGAAATACAGATTGATATTAATCTGGGATAGTGAATAAAAAGGAGAAGATGCAGGTGTCACTAGTACAAATACAATGTTGGTAGAAGAAGAAAGAAAGTTTTCGAGAGGTAGAAGTGGCACTCAAGCTGCCGTTTGGTATTTAACTGCTCAAATTCTCACCTAATCCCCTTTCCTTAGTTCATGATTGTGTGGTTCAGCCTTCCAAGTGCCCTTCTTGTGTAACTAACTCGTTTTCCTCAGTAGTGGCACTTGTGCTAGCTAACATGTCATCCACCTCACCATCTGTTCCAGTTGGCTTCATCACAATTGTAACGAATTCTTCCAATTCAGTATTGGATAATAGCACTGTGTCCGTTTCCATATTCAACAATGCCAAGTTTCTAGGTCATTGCACTTGCTATTCCCAGGCGAGTCTGAGATGCCATTTGTGACTAAGTTACATTCCTGAACAATGCATTTTTTTCTCTTTTTAAGGCCATGAGTTACCCTACTACCAAGGCTAATGAACTTCACAGGTGACTAATTCACGTTTGATCCCTTGGGCATTAGGATTATGTGCTGTTCGCACAAGAATGCTTCTTGTATTTGAATTTGTGTGCCCGTCATAGAGGGTCTGAGGTACCACCTTGATCTGCCTCTTGTGACTGAACAACATTGGATATTTGTGGTGGCAACAGCATGATGTTTGTTCTGAAGTATAATGTCGGATGTTACAGATGCCAATGTGCTTAAATTGATCTAGTATCTTGAAAGAAAATGGTCCTAGTCACCTTTCTTTGTATGGTTTTCTTGGATGGTTATAATTTATTACACTTCTGCAAATTATTGGTTAATATATGAGATTAGCCATCCCTGGTTGTGAATAGTGTTTTCTGATTGCTAAAATGTTCTCAAGACCTCCCCACTAAATTGACCATCACAGTTCAAGCATTAAGACCCTATTTGGTGCATCGTAGAGTTAAGGCCTGATAGTATTAGACATAATAGTACAAGGTCTGATAGTACAGCATAAGAAATTCATTGTATAAGTTTTTATACTATCTATGGTTTGGTGTGTTACATGACGACGATGGATGGGTGGGCAGGGGGCGACTGGCCTGACAGGCGGTGACTGGCGGGCAGCGACAATGGTTGGGGGTGGGGCATTGATGTAGAAAAGTAAATCAAGCTTAATTTGGGATTGACTAGTAAAGATAATACTATCAGGTGTTATCAGGTCTCTTGGTACCTAATAATTTAATCCTATAGTCATAGGATAAAATTAGTTTGACGTATAACATTATACTATCATATATGATACCAAACATATAATAAAAATTGGCTTTATAGTATTAGCTAATACTATCAGGCCTTATACTATGTATCAAAGGGGCCTAAGTTTACTTACTTTCCCTTGTCTATTTTTACCCAGATAAATCACCAGTTTTTCTAGAAACAGAGTATCTGTTTAGGGACCTACATCAGAAAGGATTTAGAGGTGGTTAGGATCTCTTGTCCTCTTCTTCTTTAATCAAACAAGGAAAAAAATGAAAGAAAGAAAGAAAGAGAGGGTATAGGGGTCGGGCAATAGTTGAGTGTATTTGGGAAGTGTAGGTTTGTGGAGCACCCGGTGTTTGGGAGTCACTGTTATTTGTGTTATGGCTCTTATACATATATATATATTCCTAGCTGTGATTTAGTATTTCCTGTTCTTGGGTTGTATTTGGGCAGTGTAACTAGGTATAAAACAATTAATATCAAACTACACCAAGCCCAATTGTCCATGGTCTATTTTCTAGAGAATCCCAAGTCCTAAGAGCATAGTGTGCCCATTGTCAGGCATGTGCCAAACCAGTGCTTGAGAGAATTTTTTTATACTTCATATACATTTCTAAAGGCTGCTTCTGGTTTCTTTTCACTTAGTTTGACATATTTCGATCTCTGCTTTTGGGAAACACAGAGTAGTCTAGTTTTTGGCAGAATTAATGAACAGTTGGCAGTTCAAGACTTCAAGTGGTGAATGACATGGACTCTGATATTTGTTGAAGAATTTTGAATCATGGTTAAAGTCATGTCCACGAGAAGACCTGGTTTTATTAATTATACGTCCATTAAAGATAACAATGTATAGTCTTTACCAAATTGTCGTTATCTTGATTCTGGAATTCATGTAGACTACTGCATGTTGACAATTTTTCATAACAATGAACAGATAGTATAATCTGCTTTAATACCATGAACTAACTATTAGAGAGCCCAAGTTTGGTAAAAGTATTCCCATAAGAGAATTAGAGGTGATGGGCCCAAAACAGGCCCAAGAGTGTGAGCAGACCAAAACAGTAAGTGGTTAGGCTGAGTAGGAGAGAGAAGAAGCTGGTCCCACGTGACTTGCTGGTAGTGAGGTTGTTATAGAGTATGGAGGGAAATGGGAGTTGGTCAATTGGTTGTTCCGAACTGGAGACTAGAATTTTAAGGTTGAATGGCTCCTTATGCCCCTGCTCCTTATTTTCTTCTTTGTTGTATTTCCTACACTTTCATACCTTCTTACTTGTTCGTATTACGTCATACATATATACAGATTTTGGATTGAGGATTCACACTGAACCTTAGTTCCGGATATATACCTGCTGTTCTTTATTTTCTCTTTTGATACCAGTTTTAACACACTGAATACATGATATCATACGTCATCATAGAATCCAAATATAGCTCCATTGTTTTATTTAATATGATGCGTTGAAATTTGGATGCTTTTATTGAATTTGCAACTATGGTTTGCTAATACAATGCAGGTTGAGTATGATCCACGTCTGATTAGTTTTAGGGAACTCCTGGATGTCTTTTGGTCAAGCCATGATCCCAGGCAAGTGTATGGCCAAGGTCCTGATGTGGGCAATCAATACAGGTAGGTGGAGTATTGATACTGGTTGTAATTACATGTGATCTTCCTCCATATTCACCCTCATGCTAAATGCCAGGTATTGAACTATACATACACTCTTGCAGATCAATTATTTTTTGTAATGGAACTGAAGAATCAAGAATGGCTGCACTCAGCAAAGAACAGGAACAGACCAGGTCAAGAAGCAGTATTGTGACTACTCAAATTCTACAACTTGGAACATTTTATCCTGCTGAGCCAGAGCACCAGGTTTTGTATTCCAAGATAATGTTTATCCATAGTAGTATTTAGTGTCATGTTTACAGGAGTGCTCAGTGTTAAATTCCGCAAAATATGGTATCACGTAATATCACCTACACCTTGGGGATGAGGGCACCCTTTTATATAATTTTGCAAATCACGGGGCTTGTGTTAATATTGCCTAAGCTCAAAAGAAGTCAGTCTAATTACCCATTTTAGTGCGTTCAACTTTTGTAGTAGGTAAAAAGAAATTGCCTGGAAATGTTCCATTGCATTTAATTACAGACTGAAATTCCCTGTTCTGTTCTAAATTCGCAGAAATTTGAACTCAAGCAAAACCACTTCCTTCTTCAGCTAATTGGGAACCTGCCTCAAGAGGAGCTTGAGAGGTCAAGCCTGGCAACAAAATTAAATGGATATGTAGCTGAGCTTTGCCCTCCAAATATCCAAAGGCATATTGATGCAAAGATCAATGAGATCATAAAAAAGGGTTGGCCAATTTTGAGGGAATTGTAGTTGGCCTTCGGGAAAGTTGCTCAGATTTTCATTCTTTCAGCTTACGTGCTTCGCTTCAATGCATATATTGATTTGGTGCAATCACTTGTACCAGTTGCAGCGCTCGAAATGACGATATCAAGAGGGAAGCAAGCATATGGTGCTGACCGGTTACACACTGGTAATTGTAATTATAGTACCTCAAGTGCTACTTTTAAGTCTCTGTGACCCTCCAAAAGAAACCATTTTTTCTTGTAGTCTACCACATTTTCCCCTTTCAAATAGGAAAAGAGATACTAGTAATTGCTGCTTGATATTCGACGATGTACTTTATAGTAGAACTAATTACGTTGGCGCGTGTGCTGTACTCTCTTCTTAAAACCCCCAAGCATGGTGTCTCATTTCTTCATAATAAAGTTCATTGGATGGTTTTACCCAAACAAAAGAAAAAAAAAAAATTCACTGGATGGTGTTTTAATTATAGTATGGTTTCCGAAATAGTCTATGAGAAAGGGTTGTGAAGACAAATTAACAGTTTATGTTCATTTTATAAGAAAATGCTTTTTTTTTCCACCTAAATAACTAGATCAGTACAGTATTATGCACGGGAATTATTTGCAAATTATTTATTATTTTTATACAAATCAAATGAGCTTTAATTTTTATTTATTTATATATGTTAAAATTTTATTCATAAATAGATCAGTGTACGATAAAACTTGTTACTAAATTATTATTTATAAATGTTAAATAAAGATTTACATGAACTGTTGTATGAATGTAAAATCCGAATCATGAGCAAAATAATGTCACAAAGTAGGAAATGCATTATTCAACATTTAATAAAAATATAACACTGTTCACAATATTAAGTTACTGTAATGTAAAACTGGCTATAATACCAAGCAAAAAGTAGACACGTTATTCTCGTTTTCAATGAGTATGTCCACTCATGTACTCTAATAATGAGGCTCATGTATTCTAATAATGAGGAGCAACCAAAAAGCTAATAAAGTTTAAGATGAAAAATTGGCAGGATCGAATTGGACACTAATTTAAAAGTTTAGAGGTTATTGAGGTTTGATTAGTATAATAAAAAATATAAATTTAATTATTTATATATAAATATATACCAGTGATTAATTATAATGTAAAAAAATATATTAAATCATTAATATTAATAACCAATGCAAAATACATTGTTTGTAAATCTATTAAAGTAAACATGTTGATTTAAGACATGGTTTTGAAAATAAAACTGAGCATTGAATCAAATAAGATGCTAGTTTAAAGATCTATTGATTCAATCAATTTTAACTAGGGATTCAATTGGAGTTTAAATATATATATATATGACTTTATTATATAAAATAGATAAAAGTTTTATTATTATCATTGTTATATAATTTATTGGTCATAAAAATCAGCAATATATATTGATCATAAAAAGCAAGTTTTTTGGCAAAAAAATGAGCTTAAATTGTTAATGACTTACAAGATTGCGGAAACAAAAAACCAAAATTAATTAGTTACAAGATGAAAGTAAGAAGGTTGACCTACCGGGTTTTTTCTTTTTTAACTTCAAAATTACATTGTTTGTATTGATGTTTAAGCCTAAGACCTCATGTTTTCTACTCAAACTTTTCACTATTAGACTAATTCTAGTGGGTTGGTCTACCAGGTTTGTACAAACATAACTAATATTGATTTGATTGTATTTTTCAATTACGTACATTAATTTAGTGGCATTATAATGGTTTCCCTTTTAATCAACCGCAAATTTACAACGACCAGAACGGCCCATGTCAAATTGGGCCTATATGTGGGGCACACAACTTGCACATATTAGTGTTTCTTCTGTAAACCTTAATCCTTTAATGGAAAAAACGTTGCGGCTACTGTCATAGGAAGATAGTCTCTTATTATTGCTACTGTAGGTGAGTAGTCGTGAAATCAACATGCTATGCCTGTTTGGATCTAATCTCATTCTTTTATTTATCTCTGTTTGATCGATTTATTGGTTAAACAACCGCTGGCTGTGATTGGCGTTGTCACATTGACGAACTGTGATGGTTGTTGCCTTGTTGGTGACGATGCTTCTTCTTCTTCAGTGGCTCTGAGCATCTTTTTCCCTGTTTCTTTGCTCTTCCTCTCTTTCTTCACTTTTTTTTTTTTTTTTCACAGAAAACTGCCCAACTTCACAAACCGCACCGTTTTGCCGGTTTTCACCGGTTCTCAGCCAGTTTTTCAATTCAGCAGCTTAAGAGGCATCATCAGACCAGCTTGGTATCCGGTTCCGGTTGAACCGATTGTTTGACCGGCAGGTCCATCCGGTTTTCTGTTCCTTGCAAATAACATATCATTATTACAAATACACGCAACACTGAATGGCAACATAAAAACTAATTCCACATAATTACCACAAAGTAGAGTGCATACTGATCAGCAATCCAACAACAAAACAACAAATGTTGCATATTACAAAATAAAAGTTCCTAAATAAGACAATATGTATGCTAAGCATAGTGCATTTTTTAACAATTCAATATGGAATGGATCTAATTTTAAATACTATTACAAAAAGTATATGTTTACACCATGATCCATAATGTAAGAGACTAAAGGGTGTTTGGTTTCTAATTTTTTTCAGGTTTTATTTTCTATTTTTATTTTTCTAAAAACAATTTTCATTTTCACTTTTTCAACTTTTAGAAAACATGTTTGTTTTGATTATGTGTTTTTTGTTTCAAAATCTAAGAATATTGAAAATTTGTTTGGTTTGTTTGTTTTCAACAAGGAAGAGAATCTTGGACCAAACATCCAAAAAGCCCACGATATTGGTTCAAAGATTCATAAGCCCAACCTGGGTTGATTGGAAGATAATGAAAAAGTAGTTTATTACCAGTATGATGCACAAGATAATTAATAGTAAAAACAAATTATTGAATATTAAATTTGTTAGCTCTAACACCTTTTAGAAAACTAATTGTAGCTTATATTTTGAGTAACAACAAAACAAATTTTGTTAAAATATTTTGAAGAAAAGACTAATGTTTTGGTTGAGTTTCTATAGTTATTAAGGACTATTCTCATAACACATAATGTTCAATTTATCACATATTTTTCACAACATTATATTTTAACATAATGAAAATCTCATTTAAAGAGATTTAGAGCTTTAATGATGTGAAAAATAGTTTAAAAGTGAACTGAGACATGTGAGAGACATGAGAAAGCAACATCTAGCATAAAAAACTAGTATGGGTCTTCAAAAAATGATTCATGCATTCAGAAAGTGAGATATCCAATTGAGAAAGTAAATTCTAATGATAATATCATAATCATCATCTTCAATCACTTTGGCTATGATCTTTGAAGACTATCTACATGTTGAGGAAATCATTATCAAGCTAAGAGTTAAGCTTAGAAGATTAACACAAAGTTTAGAACATGTGGAACCACATCAAAAAGCAATATTCCTTTAGAAATTACATACAACAAAGCTAGGAAAATTTGAAATTCAACTTTAGTCAACTTTTAGAAATGTATTAATAATGACATATCATTTTTATACTTGGACAATTCTTGCATTCTAAAAGAAGGTTCATAAACCATGTTTAGAAAGTAAAAGTTGTTTTTGAAGGTTTATTTAGAAACTATATGTCAATATTTCTTACCAACAAGGATAGCCTGACATAGCAACTACCATTCTAAAGTACAATTCCTATGACACAAAAAGAATATCAACATGTGTCAATAGGAGGTGAAATCAAGTCTAATTCAAAATCTAAGTATAAAAGGATGAAACCTTCAAATGTGAAAAAACTTTTGAAGAACAAGCACTAAAAGCTTCTAATATTTTTGAAGTTTATCATTTTCTTTGTAATCAGTTCTATATAGTAAATTTTCTTTCTTGTAATCATTAGCTAATATTTTCTTCGTAGGAAGAATTTAAACTGAAGTCTCTCAAGTCATTTAGTCAAACAATGTTCTATCTTAGAAAGACTTGAGTGTTCTTTGTTGGAGTGTACCAACCCAAATCTTATCTTTATACCCTAATCCAGTAGTGACCAAGCGAGTTTAGCTTAAAAGCTGGAACAAAGATTGCTTGCAAGTGAGAGTAAATTGGAACTACTGTTAAATAGAGAAAGTTTGAGAGGATATCCAAAGAATATCTAACTTTCTCAAGTTGAGAAAGTGGTTGATTAGTGGAACTCAACAAGTTATTGAGAATTGGATATAACATGTTTTGGTGAATAAGTATAAAAACCTTGAGTAACATTTCCTCTTTCTACCTCTTTGTCCTTTAGTACTTGATTTATTTTGTTGTGTGGTTTTCAAAATATCTTTAAAACAATTTTTGAAGTTTTCTAAGATTTTTAAGCTATTTCAGAATGTAACTTTCTAAAGCTTCTAACACTTGTTTTCCAATGCCTTTAAGTGAAAATCATTTGATAAACTTTGTTTAGTTTTAAGAAACAAAAAAGGTTTAAGAAGCACAATTCAATCTCCTTCTCATACTACTTTCAACATACAAAATTCAATTATCTACATTTAAATAAATATACTTCATATATTTATGTAGTAAAATATTACATTCTTTAAATAAATATATTAATTCTTATTAATTCCTATCCTATAAAATAAAATGCTAAATAAATAATTAGAAAAATTTGAGTACTGTAGTAAATATATTATGCTTGAGTAGATCGTTCAATGTTTTATAAACGAGAGTAGTCAATTTGTATAGAAATACATTGCTATAAATAAGCATTATAATTAATTAACTAAAAATTGGAGCTAAGTATAATTAATTAGATTTAATATTATAAATACTATATTCCCTAAATAAATAACTTGAACAAGAAAGCTTTAATTTTACATCTAAATAAATAACTTAAGCAAAAATTATTGATCAAAATGATGTCAATTGAAATCAATTGTAATTAATTTTATTAATTATTATAATTATTATAACTGGTATTTTTATAAATTAAAAACCAAACAAAAAAATGTTCATAAAAACAAATAACATGATCAAAAATTACTAATGATGTAATCTCAATTTCAACTTAAAAAATTTTAAAATATTCAAATATATATAAAAAAGAAAAAATATTATTATTACTAAACTCTTTTCATGATTTTTATACTAACATTCAGTGCTTTGTTTAGTGTGATTTTCTCTTTTTTTATCATTTTTTGATCAAGTGCACAAATAATTTTTTGTCCAATCAAATTCATCATTTTTGTACTCATCTTATTTGAGCCATTTAACACCTCTAATAAAAAAAATACATATTTCTCAATTAGTTATCTGATTTAATAGAAAAATATGAATCATGCTTAGTAATAAATTATAATTAATAATTAATTTATTATAATTTCTATGATTGATATATTTTCAGAATAAATAACCTTAACAAAAAAAAGCGTTCACATTTAATTTTCAAAAAAAATATCTAATTTATTTTTTTTCAAACCCTATTTCAAATATTAATCTTTAAAGCTAATATCTAGCTTAAAAAAATTAGTATATCTAATTTAATTAAAAATTAAGAATCATGATTGATAATGAAAACATAATTAAATATAATAAATTATATTTATCATTATAATTAGTATTCCCTCAATAAATATCTTAACCCAAAAAGATTTTATATGTAATGTAAATAAATAAGTTAAACAAAAATTAATAATCAAAATGAAGTCAATTGAAATCAATTAACCAAATTAATTATATAATTATATTTATTATTATAATAATTACAACTGGTAGTTTTTATTAATTAAAACCATATCCAAAAAAGTTATTCATATCAAATCAAAATTAATAGCATGATGATTGTACAAAAAACAAATGTTCAATGCAAAAAATAAAATACTTGACATTATTTCTAATCCTTATGCACGTGGAGAGTTCAAATCTCATCTTTGATATTTTATGAACTTATACAATATACACATAAGTAGAAAAACTTAAGAGGCCTATGTCGACTTGACAGGCTTAATAGACTTTATACTAAGCTTGAGCCTAGCATATTGGGTATATAGGCTGCTCAAATAGGCTTGAGCCTAGCATTTTTTTTTTTAATAGAATAGGATAGGTTTTGGCCAAACACAGGCCATGCCATAGGCCCAGGCCGCCTGACCTATTTCTATCTACTCGCCTGGTAGCTATTTTTATATGAGAACTCTATTAGTAGTAATGATCACACTAACTCCCACCAAAATCCAAAACGCGCGCTTAAGGATATCCTCAAGGGTCTAAATCATTCTTTTTGACTATCCATCTACCTAGGGGGTAAACTATGGTCAAATCCACATGTATCCCAATAGCTTCCTAAAATGCCTTATAGAACCTAGAAGTGAACTTGGACCCTCTATCCAAGATGATGGACATTGGCACCCCATATAGTCCTACTATCTCATCTAACGGTATTTAATAGTAACATTTAGTCCCTCGCGGACTATGTGAGCACCTAATTAGTGTAGGTATAAAAGTGCACGGAGGGGGGTTGAATTGTGCTTTGCCTCTTTTCGCATCTGAAACATTTAACAAAAGAACTATCAAATATTAAGCTTGAAGTGTAGCGAAAATAGGAATTGTTGTTTCAGAAGGTAAATTTCTAAAGCCTTCGGTATATAGCAGAAACGCTAAACGGATATATGGGCAGATGAAACAACGTAATAAATAAAGTAAAAAGATCATAAAGAAGAAGATATGACATAGTAGATTTTATATTGGTTCGGCCAAAACTACTTACATCTAGTACTCAACACATGTTGAGGTTCCACTAAACATCTTTCTCAAACTAGAGAAAGAATATGGATAGTCTTTACATTAGCCTTCCCAAGCTCTCTCGTGTGACTCATGGACAACCCCTACTGTCACAACCTGAGTAGTTATTCACTAGCCTCTCAGTTGAGCCAAGTAGTTTTTCACTAGCCTCTCCAAGCTAAACCAGTAGTCTTTCCCAAGCCTCTTCAAGTTGAACCCGTGAAGACAACATCTATTGTCACGTTGAAAGTAGTTATTCACAAGCCTCAAGCTGAACCTAGTAGTCTTTCCCTAACTTCTCCAAGTTGAACCTTGACCAATAGACAACCTCTACCTGTCACATTGAAAATAGTTATTCACCAGCCTCTCCAAGCTGAACCAGTAGTCTTTCCCTAGCCTTTCCAAGCTGAACGTGACTAGTAGACAACATCTCCTGTCACGTTACAAGTAGTCTTTGACTAGCCTCTCCAAGCTATCTCACATTATCACTACTAGAACAAGGATACAAAGGTTTGTGTTTGGGTTGCCACTCAAACTAACCTACACTTAAGTTTCCTTAAAATACACATGAATAACCTGGGATAGCTTGAATGACTTCTTTCTATCATTTCTTCCTAAGAAGAACATATATCTATTCAAAAACGTAGAAAGAAGATTTTTACAAGTAAGGAAACTAATTACATGATGTGATGAACTTTACATGATGTGAGGAGAAATTTTCACAGAGTTTCACTCTTGAGTAGTGTCAATCTTTTCTTTAAAAGCCCAAGGATCTCCATTTATAGATAGTCTTCCTTGTGACCAGTGTCTCTGATCAAATTTCCAAGTGACACGTGTTGATCATCCATATGTATCTTGGAAAAGCAATCTAGAAGAGTAGCCTATCTGTTGTAAGGACTGCAAAAGGTTGCAAGATTGAGGTTTCTTATGCTATGTCAGAAATTACTCTTACTTTCTGAATCGTGGTTTCTAAACTCTTTTCTTCTAGAAGCTGGTTGTTGATCAAGTTGGTAGAGGAGATAACTTGTTTGAACTGGGTTTGACTTTAAATTTGAATTTCAAAAATTCAAATTTCCCTAATTTTAGGAACGTTTAGCGCTCCACATTGAAGTGAGCTTTCTGACGTGTGGTATTAGTTCCTTAATGAAACTTCGGTCTTTGATTTTCAAACCAAACTTTATAATGATGAAAGATTTACGATCATGATGGTTGAAGATTGTGTAATACATTGTTCTCAGAGTTTGCTTGATATTTTCATTCTAAGCATATTTTCTAATGTCCAGTGTTACTTTCTAAGTCCGTGCCTTGGTTTCTTGCCCTCGTTTGATTTCTATTCATCCAAAGGCATGTATATGTACTTTACATGATATAACGTTCACTTTCTATTAAGTTTAATCTCTTTATATGAGATAAAACATGTTTGCATATGCAAAGTGAAATTGCTCTTGTTTCAAGTCCGTATTATGCAATTTGAAATTACCTATATGCTATGTCAAGAAACTCAAGGTAGACATTAGTTATTCTTGTCATTCTTCAAAATATTTTCTTTAAATTGGTTTTTGTTGTCACTCAATATATTGCTTTAAAGCTTTCTGAAGGGTTCTGGAGCTAACAATCTCCCCTTTTTTATGATGACAAACCAATTTGAAGAAAATCTTTTGAAGAGATGTTGAAAGAAATAGAATTGAATAAGTCATGATGAAAGCTATTCTTTTAAAACATGATAAGCTATAACATTCAGGAAGTTCTTTTCTTAAGGAATGATATGGATAGGTTCTTAAGCATTTTAAAGCCTTAAGCAACTTAAATCAGAGCTGATTTTGTTGTTTATGAAGATTCTGAATTTACTCAGAGTACTTTTTGAAATACGTTAGAATGGTAATGAAATATTATCGTTTAAGTTCTTTTAACATAACTAGCTTGATTTTCAGTTAAAAAAGAACTTTCTGAATATACAAATACATGAATAATTAACAAGTAATACTTCTGATATTATCTCTTGAATAAACCTTATTCAGCACAACTTTGTCCAAGTCAAATATTTGTAAGCAAATACTCAAATGAATACATGAAGGCTATAAGAGCATGCATGATTGAGAAAAGAAAACATGATAATGCTTATGTAGTTTCTGATGCTCAAAGAAACCTTGATATAGAGTTATCAACATATTTTTATGCATGGTTTCTAAACTCATTAGGGATTAATCCCAAAATAGCAAAGCATAAATGAGCTTTTTGTTTATGAGCTATGAAACTTTTCTCATAAGTATCAGAGCATGGACAAGAAATTTTCAAAACAAAAACTTGAGACACATGTTCATGCTTTTTCATTTAAGATTGCTCACTGATACATATATGAATTAGAACATAACACATTATATGCCATGTAAGCGCAACACACTTTGAGAGAGTTCTGAAGCTCACAAACTATCTTAGTTGTATAAAAACACATAGGAACAAGTTTCTAGGTCTATCAAAACTAATCACAACTAAGTTTTGATCAAGTTATGCAAAGCTTTTAAGACTTTCTCATATGTATGAGAGAATGTGTTTCATAAAAAGATTAAAGCACATCACACATATCGAAGCACATCAGATAGACATGAGTATTTGCACAACAAAAGAACAATTTTGTGCTTTTAAAAGATACTTCTAGAGCTAATCACAAATTCATAGATGAGCTAAATATCCTAGTGTGCTAAGGAATAAGCAAATTAGACCACACGCATAAGGGATAAGAAGCAAACATTTATCAGCAAGATATATGATTAGCTAGGCAAAAGCACGCATTGATATGTATCAAAGCTTTAAAAGAAATAGCATTTAAGACGATATGTATTAGAGCACAAGCATGATATATAAAACGAATTTTATAAGGCAAGATAAAATCTCAAAACCCAAAAAAAAAAAAAAAAACTAAACAATAGAAGAATATGCATGGTAAAAAAAAATTCTCTGAGATCCCCCAAGCATATGCTCCCCTGAATTCTATAGCACTTGATTTTCTTCATCTATTTTCTTCTCCTATCAAAAAGAAGGTGTGTTGGAAATCAAAGACACCATCTTCAACTTCGTCGTCTCAACTTTTGTAGGATCTTTTGGTTGGTCTAAAGAATCTAAAGCTCCAGTTCTTTATTTGTTGAGCTGGTGCCATGCTCTATGATTGTTGCCTTAAGCCGATCCTGCCTGGAGGCAATCTCTCTTAGATGGGCCAGGATGATCTGATTAATTGAGAGCTTTCTGGAGGCTTAGTTGAAGATGGATGGGCAGGTGAATGGGTGCCAATGATGGACCAGTTTTAGGAGGAGGCTCAAGGATGTCTAGGGGTATAGTCTTCCCAGACTTAGGCGATTCAGCCTTATCATTAGTGAGCGGGAGGTGGAGAGGATGGCATGCCAACATTGGAGGTAGCAGGGGCAAAAGTAGGCTCAGGAATAGGAGCAGCAACAACTTCAAGCATCTAAGCCAGGGCTGAAGCAGTAGTTTCTTCACCAAGAGGAGACTAGCATCTGATGCTCTATCCTTTCTTCTTTTATTGAGTGATGCATATGGAAGGAGGAGGTTGAGGCACCAAAAGGATAAGAGCAGATTGTGGTCCATGTGCTTCCTCAATGATGGGCTCCAAGGTGGCTCTTCAGACTAGCTTTATTAGAGACTCATTAGATGTGGAGCCAGGTTTGATTCCAGCACTTAGCCTACCCTTCTCCCTGAGCAAGCTTTCTTCTTCTTCAAATGAGGATTCTTTTGCTAGATCCTTTTCTTTTGCATCTTCTTCCTTAGATGAGGTTTCAAAGTCATCAACAATGACTCGGTAGCCGGTTTCTTCATACTTTGCAACTTCTTTATTCGGTATGGAGATTTTGGACTCATACATAGGCATTTGCTTGCATTTGAGCCAAACATCTTTTCTACTCGATGACCTTGAAGGTTTGATCACCACCTGAGTTTCTTGAGAAGTAGACTCCTATTTTCTTTTTATCCTTCTTTCTTCAAAGTGATGAAGCAGCTGGATTCCTCCTCTTCCTCCTCCAGCTTTAGGCTTCATTTCTATGAGCACTACTTCCTTTTCCTTTGGCTTTTTCTTTTTGAGACTCGGCCTTTTAGGAGGCTTTTCTAGCTTGATCACCTCTTGTCAGAGGACTTTGCCTTGTTTGTTCAAAACCAGGATGATGGACCTTTTTCTTGAAGTTGAAGGAAGAAGGTGAGAATATGGCTTCTTCCAAGAGCTCATGTCTTTCATGAGAAGAATGAAGCACATATGTTGAAGAAGTCTAGTCAACAACATTCCATATGGAACACTATTAGTTTTGTGATTTTCTTTTGAGGTTGCACTCATCATATAATCTAGAATGAGTATTGGGGTTCATTCTTCTCTTTGCCATCAAACACTAGAGAAGCATTTAGTCAATTCCAACAAGTGCATCTGTGCTTCCAATACGAGGTACGATAGAATTGACCACCGTATATACCTTCCTAGCCCTAGCACTTAACATGGTAGTGGTGATTTCATTTGGCTTGTGAAGGATGAAATCAGTTAGATACCTAGACACATCTCCTTCATTTATTCGAAGAGAGCCTAGTCTGTGAGGAACTACAGATGACTCCAGGATTTGGTGCCTTGGTGACCTTGGAGAGTCCTGAAGCCGTGATCTTGGCACAATCTTCTGATCATAGTTTTGATAGATGAAGTTAAGAGTCTCTCCATATAAGAGTAGAAGACGGTGACTAATCATGAAAAGACTAGTTCATTAATCCCCAAATATTCCTCCCATTTCTAAAAGGTAAAGACTTAATCAAGAATTGATATTTCTTCACAAAGATCTTTTAGAGACTTTCCAGGAGCCATCTTCATTAATGCGAAAAATTTCTCATAATGATCCTCTATGCCAGGATCATCATACATGTGAAAAGAAGCTTTCTCAAGGCAGTTGATCCACACTTTTCCCTTTAGCCATTGATGAAAGAGAGGGTAAGTGAATGAAGAGGAGACAAACAGATGAGGTAAAAGATTGAATCTTGAAGAAGATTTGTGAGAAGATTTGAGGTTTTGGTTTGGGGATGAGGGTTTAAGAGAAGGAGGTTACGGTCCAGAGATATAAGAAGATGAAACAGTTGAGGAGATGTGTTTGAGGTTAAGGATAAAGGTAAAAAGGTGATGTGTGAGTGTGAGGGTTATTTAAATGATGTGACACAGACTGACAGAAGCTGAGGCAACAGGAAGAGAAAACCTAAAAGAGTGTGAATCCCGCCTTTCTCATCCATTTCAGAAAGAGAGGTTTCTGACACTTGAGATCACTTTCTAAAGGTCTTACTTTCTGAGCTTCACTTTTCACTTTTTGACCCATAAGAACACACCGCATACTCAACATAAGCTCATTTTCATATGCTGAAGCTTATGACCCCATATAATCTTCATCTTCTAAGCCCATTTCTTTTTTGATCAACCATCTTCTTTTTGAACTAGTAGATAGGGAATCAATCTTTAATATGATACATGGTCTTGCAAATGATATCTTGATAAACCAACTAATAAGCTGATCTTGTATACTGCCCTTGTGATCTTCCAACTGATTGATTGTTCTTACTCACTGATGTCTTCTAAACATGTAAACTGATGACTTTGCTAGGTCTTCAATTTGGAGCTAAGAAGGAAGGATGCCTAGAGATATACGTGCATGAATGCTTATGCAGATTTAAAACTATTAAGTTTATAAAAACTTTTCAAGACACAAAAATGATCTTCAACTAATGATTTTATGAATATGTCTAACATTGGGTCTTTAGTACACCCATTAACTCAATATCTAGAACGGTCACAGATAAAAAGGATATAACAACAAAAGCTTGAAATAAGAGTGCTGAAAAGGATTCTTAACAAAATAAATAGCACTTGTATTACCACAGAGATAGGGATATTGAAGTAACTTAAGAGATAATCTTCCAACTGAATCCTTATCCATAGCATTGGGTGCAATCAACTTTTAGCAGTTATATATCCATCCTTAGTAGAGAAAGCCATTTGAATTCTGCTTTTACATGACCATGGTTAGACTTTTCAAATGAAATAATAGTGACCTCTGGTGCTATTTCTCTCAACTTTGTTTCCTTAAGTCATCATCTCAAAGACCTAGTGCAATCAAACTTGCTTTGTTCTTCATGACATTGCTAGCACCATTGAATGTGTTCTTGAATGTCTCCTTTGTGTTGAAGATGAATTTTCAGTGGTTAACCAATTTTGCCTTTTTGAACTGAACAGCTCCCTAATAATCTCCACAAACTTTGTATTGAGGCTGTCTTTAGGTTAGAAACTCCTTTGTAGTTTCTATATCATTGATTCCTCAGCTTCTCTTTTATCTTTAGTTTGCTCATCTTCATGTCCAGAAATGTTACTTTCTAATTGCTTTGAGTTTTTGAGCATGCTTTTTGAAGAGTTGATGTTATGGAGCTCCTTTCTAAAGATATTGCTTTCATCTAACTGCTTTAGGAAGCATCCTTGAGACACATTTTCTCAAGACATTTCTCCAGTTCTTTTGAAAGCATTAGCAAAGATTTCATTAAGCTCAATCATCATCTAGCTTGAGTCATTTAAGAATCTTGGACTTTGAGCTTCTGATCCACTTCCTGGTTTAGGATAAGTATCTGATGTAGTCAAGATTAGTTTGTTCCTTGGCACTTCAACCATTTGACCTCTTTTACCTGCAAACGAAATAGTTTTTCATTTTGGTACCTAGACTTTCTTGGGTCCTTTTTGGTTAGTTTTCAAAGGAGATGTTTCCCATCCTTTCTAAAAGATTCCTTTCTCAAGAATCATTTGTCAGGTGGGTGTACCTTCCTGTGAGAGAACAAACAAAATATAGAAATCTTTGAATGAGGTTGCATTACTTCTTCTTTTAGATATCCTTTTCATATCTCAACCTTGTTTTCTGAAAATATAGCTTTTGATATCTCATCATAAATTCAAGGATTTTGAACTATTTCCTGCTTGTTCTTGGTCAAATTTCATAAGCCATGAAGTCTTTTCAAAATCCAGAAATAAACTTTCTGATTTCTTTTGCATTTCTTTTGAAGACTTCAATTTCTAAGGTGTCCTCCTAAGTTTTCTTTCAGGTTGAGATATTTAAAGGAAAGAGCTTAAGAATCTTCTAGCAATACATCATATCATGCATAAACTAAGTAATATGAAAGGTTGAGTTTAGATACACTTATCTTACATCCTTTGTTGAAGTGTACTGACCATGAAAGATGAATATGCAACATCTTTTTAGCTTGTCATGACTTTCTCTTTTCTTCTTTAGAGTTGCTCCATGTACCCAGCATGCTCTTTTCCTTGAGGTTGGAACCTTTTGTGATGCCCTAAGCTTGGAATACTTGATTCAAGATGTTCTTTGCCCTTTTTATTTCTCCTGAGATTAATGTCTCTTCCTTTCTGTGCTTAGCCTTTTTAGGTTTTTGACAATTTTCAAAGACATAGAGAATTCATCTCTATTTTCAATCTCAGATTCTTCATTAGATCCTTCCTCTTCATTTGAGGTTTCAGCAACTTTCATTACTTTAGCTTTGTATTACTTCTGACAAGATAACTTTTAGGCCAAAAGACTTTTAAGACGTTTAAGTTCTTTAAGTAGCATCCATAAACTATCCTATATTTCCTGTCACATGTCACAAGCAATAAATATGTCTTCTTTATCACTACTTAGTGCACATATGAGCAGGAGCTTGCCTTAAGGATTTCAACTGAACTATTTCTTTTGTGTTGTTCTTATCCACTTGCTCCTTGGGACTCCTCTTGACATTGAGTGTGCTTTGAAGGTTCTGAACCTCATCAGAAGAGACGGTCAGATGATAGAGTGATCTTCTGACAATGTGAGTTCATGTCGTTCTGTCCTTTTGGACCTTTGTCCTCTATAATTGTTGGATTGCTCAACCCCTCAGGCTTGGCTTGATACCACTTGTAGGTATAAAAGTGCACAAGAAGGAGGGGTTGAATTGTGGTTTACCTCTTTTTGCTCTGAAACATTTAACAAAAGAACTATAAAGCATTAAGCTTGAAGTGCAAGAAATAGGATTAGTTATTTCAAGGTAGATTTCTGAAGCTTTCAGGATATAACAGAAATACTAAATGGATATATGAGCAGATAAAATAGCGTAATAAATAAAGTAAAAGAGATAAGAAAGAAGAAGATATGACACAACAGATTTTATATTGGTTCAATCAAAATTGCCTACATCTAGTACTTAACACATGTTGAGGTTCCACTAAACATCTTTCTCAAACTAGAGAAAGAACATGGATAGTCTTTACATTAGCTTTCCCAAGCTTTCTCATGTGACTAGTAAACAACCCCTACTGTCACAACCTGAGTAGTTATTCACCAACCTCTCTAAGTTGAGCCCAATAGTTTTTCACCAACCTTTCTAAGCTGAACCAGTAGTCTTTGTCCAATTTCTCCAAGCTCAATTCGTGATGAGTAGACAACATCCCACTGTCACGTTGAAAGTAGTTATTCACCAACCTCTCCAGCTGACTTGGTAGTTCCCTAACCTCTCCAAGTTGAACCCGTGACCTAGACAACCTTTACTGTCACATTGAAAGTAGTTATTCACCAGCTTCCCAAGCTTGAAGATAGTCTTTCCTTAGCCTCTCCAAGCTGAACCCATGATCAGTAAACAACCTCTCCTGTCACGTTGCAAGTAGTTTTTGACTAGCCTCTCCAAGCTATCTCACACTGATCACTACCTGGATCAAGGATACAAAGGTTTGTGTTTGGGTTGCCACTCAAACTAACCTACACTCAAGTTTCCTTAAAACACACATGAATAACCTGGGATAACTTGAATGACTTCTTTCTATCATTTCTTCCTAGGAAGAACATATATCTATTCAAGAATATGGAAAGAAGATTTTTACAAGTAAAGAAACTAATTACATGATGTGATGAACCTTATAGGATGTGAGGAGAGATTTCAGAGTTTCCACTCTTGAGCATCAATCTCTTATCTTTGAAAGCCCAACATCTCCATTTATAGATAGTCTTCCTTGTGATCGTTGCCTTTGATCAGATCTCCAAGTGACACATATTGATCATCCATTTGTGTCTTGGAAAAGCAATCTAGAAGAGTAGCCTGTGTTTGTTAGGACTGTTGCAGAAGCCATTGCAAGATTGAGGTTTCTTATGCTACTTCAAAAATTACTCTTACTTTCTAATCATGGTTTCTGAACTCTTTTCTTCTAGAAGCTGAGGTTGTTGACCAAGTTGGCAGAAAAGATTACTTGCCAATTTGAAACTGGATTTGACTTTAAATTTGAATTTCAAAAATTCAAATTTCCCTCATTTTTCAGTAACTTTTAGTGTTCCACATTGAAGTGAGCTTTGTGACGTGTGATATCAGTTTCTTGATAAAACTTCGATCTTCTATCTTCAATCCAAACTTTATAATGATGAAAGATTTACGATCATGATGGTTAAAGATTGTGTAACATGTTGTTCTCATAGTTTGCTTTATATCTTCATTTTGAGCGTACTTTTTGATGTCTAGTGTTACTTTCTGAAGTCCTGTGCCTTAGTTTCTTGCCCTCGTTTTGATTTCTATTCATCTGAAAGGCATGTATACGTACTTTACACAATATAATGTTCACTTTCTATTAAGTTCAATCTCTTATATAAGATAAATATGTTTGCACATGCAAAGTAAAATTGTTCTCATTTCAAGTTCGTGTTATGCAATTTGGAAATACCTGTGTACTATGTCAAGAAACTCAAGGTAGACATTAGTCATTTTTTTAAATATTTTCTTTAAATTGGTTTTGTTGTAACTCAAAACATATTACTTTGAAGCTTTCTGAAGGGTTCTAGAGCTAACAATTAGATCCTATTATCTGAGTAGAAAAGGTGATTGCCCCTAGTGGCCAACTTGGTACACCAAGATTAATGAATTCTGTAACACCCTAATAATTAACCCAATACACCTAGGTTGTATCTGATTAATTACTAGACTTTACTCTTTGCTTCAGTTCTTTAATCATACTTTGAAAATACTTAGTGAAATTACGAGCCATTTTTTTTTAAAACATAATTGAAAACGTGAGCCGCACATAACGTGAACAATAATTGAAATAAAGTGAATAACGTGCATATAGCATGAAAAACACATCATATTGGCTCCATCATATAACATCCATAATTACATAACACATAGATATTTTGCCTACCAACAGAATAAGACTAGGTGTAGGCAATCTAACAAAACATAAATAATATATGGATGGAAGGACATCCATTAATGGCACCTAGTAATAACACTCCAAGGATAGGGATAGATATCTGAAATAAACCGTGAAACTAGAGGATCAAGTTCAACTACCCTGAAAGCCTCAATGTGATTCACGAACGCTTCCTTCCTTTCTAAGACGAGATGAAAAGAAAAATAGAGGGAGTGAGAAACTTATAAAAGAATCTCAGTAGGGTACTCACCTCATGATGCATTGTGTCATCATCATCGTCCCCAGGAACCTCGGGTTATTATGAAATAGTGAGCATGCTAAGATTGATTTATTAAGTTTGAAAATATACTTTACCGAGGTTCGTCGTTTTAATCATGCGTCTTATAATGCATCATAAACTTAGCATGTCATGTTTATAATGAACTTTTCCTTTCATATATAATAACATAGTTATGCATAAAATCACATCATATTCCTCATCATCATTTCATAATACTATGCATAGCAGAACATCATATTTCTCATCATCATCTCATAAATACTATGCATAGTAGAACATCATATTCACATAATGCATTTACTTAGTTTCTTAGGTGACTTAAAGTTACTTTCATCATCATTTTCCTGGGCCACCCTATACTCCACCCTTTTGGGAGTAATCTAGGTTATGAGCTCATACCTTACTAGTCGTCACTAGCATATACTTATCCCTTTTGATAAGTTAAAATCCCGACTCTACCCTTTTGAGAGAACGGGCTAGGGGCAAGAATCACCTTTTCACCACCTATAGTCTGATGGGTCCAAAGGATCATTTTCTTATATTTTAAGTCACCATTAAGTCTTTGCATGTTATATCATAATACAATTCTCAATTCATAATCATTATAACATTTTCTCATTTATAGTCTTATTTTGGAATAATATATACCAATTGTAATCATGCATCTGGAGATTCCAGGAAAGAAAGGTGGGTCACAAATGGACACGCTTAAATACCAAGTCTTTCCTAGCCAAACCTTTCCAAATTACACTTTTAAGTAATATACTTTCTTCCAACAACAAGGGTAAATTTTTAAATAACAAAGAATATTTCATTATTTCATGCATAAGCATTCTTATTGTTTGCAACACCAACTATAACATGCAAGCCATGAAATCATTCAATGAAATCAAATACTTAATAAGCATCATCATAAATCCTTACCGAAAAGTTTCCTTAAATAACCAAACTCTAGAATAAACCTCAATTATCAAACTAATTAATTATGCATCTAAGGGATTAATTACCATCATTACCATTAATCATAAGCCTTAAGAACATTATTAAACCATATGAGGCAACATAGGCAGTAAATCATATTTAAAGCTTTACGGTTACTTTATGTAGCTAATTTCACTTCTAACATGCATAGAATTATTCATAATTATCACAACTTCAAACATATCAAATCATAGTAATACTAACTCAGATCAGTGGCTGAATCATGAACCTCACATAATTGCTTAATATCTCATTTTAAGTACATGCAAGATATTAGTTCCCGTAATATCATTTCAAGCCTTAAAACTCTTTTAGAAACTAATTCTTTTGGTAATCTTGAAAGAAATTATAGAACCAATTCAGTAGCTATTTAAAATCACTTTAGGCCTACCTTAATCATGAGGTCAATTTATACATTGAAAGAATGTTCATGATTAAAATTCTCACTTAAGATAAAAGGAGCAAGTCTTGAGCTTTAAAGATTTAGGTGATACTAGAATCATAAACATGCTATGCAACCTCATTTTAATCTTATCTTTATAAGGTGATAACTTGGAATTATAAACATGATATGCAAATCCATTTCTTTATCTTTAAGATTTAAGGTGATGACTTGAAAATTAAACATGATGCAAGAGCTTGAAATATAAACATGATGCAAGAACTGAAGTATTGGAGAGAAGAGAATCTTAAGAAACTGGAGCGGTGGTAGTCCGCACTGGAACGGTGAAGGGAGAAGAGAATTCTTATTACATCTTATTAAGCTCCAAACTCAAGACTTCTTAAAGAATGAATTCTTTAACTCCAATAATCTTAAGGAAATTGAAAGTGATACTACCATTTTCCAACTTTGCTTGTGATACTTGGGCAAGTCTTTGAGCTCTAGGATCTTTAGGTGATGACATAAAATAAACATGCCATGCGTTGATTCTTTTAGCCATTATAAAATAAAGTGAGAGCATAAAATAAATATGAGATGCATCCTCTTTATTATCTTTGAAGATTAAGTGACAACTTGAAATATAAACATGAAATGCAAGCTTGGAAATTTAAACATGAGATATGCAAGTTCATTTATTCATTCTTGAGAATTTAGTGATGACATAAAAGTAAACATGGTTATGCAAGGCATAAACTTAAACATGGATGCAAGTTCATTTTATTTCTTTACTAGAGCTCTTCCAAGACTTTAGAGAAATATAAATTCAACCCAATATATATCTTAGCAAGACAAAGTGAAAAATACATCTTTCAAGTTCTAAACTCAAGATCTTTATTTTTACATCATAAAAACATCATTCTTTAAAGTTTTGCATCAAGTGGAATTTTCAAGCTTTAAAGGCCTAACTTGTGATGGATTTACAACCAACACTCAAGGTCCTCATCATCAAGCTATCATCATATTCCTTCTTAGGCCATTTGGCCGAAATATTAAAGAAAAATAAGGAAAGAAAAAGAAATTGTAAAGCTTAAAAACTAGTGAAACCTTCAAGTTTTAGAGGTCTAACTTGTGAAGGCTTTGCAACCAACACTCAAGAACTCATCATCAAACCATGGTCTCATCATAATCTAGGCCATAAGGCCGAAATGTTTTTAAAAGAAAGGAAAACAAACGAAATTGAAAGCTAGAAGAAAGTCATGAAATCATCATTTTGAGCTAGAAACATAACTTGTCATAGCATAAAATGAACTTAGAAACAACTCCCTACCTAATCTGATTTGAAGGAAAGGAAGAGAACTTGGTTTCTTTGAGTGAAATGGAAGAAAATCTCTTTGAAAAACTGAAGAGAGAATTCAGCCAAGGAGGAGGAAGAAAGAAAGCTTTTGGTGCTCCTAAGAACTAGAATTGTGTAAGTTATGAGCAAAGGCTTCTAAACCTCTTCAAGCATGCCTATTTATAGAGATTTTGAAGCTCATAAATGGACAAATGAAGGAGGAAGGCTGATGGATTTTATGGGGAACAAAGGGAGGAAAACATGTATTCAAGACAAGTTGTATGAATTTAGGGAATTATGTTTCATGATGACATTTTGGCATTTTGTTTTAGTGTATCTTTGGCAATTATTCTGATGCATAATGGCATCAATAATTTCATCCATTACAGCCCAAGGAGAGAATTTGTGTGTTCCATGCATTATTTAGGTGTAGGTAAGGTATCTTGCAATTGAGAATTTGCAATTAAGGGCTTAGGTGAATTAGTAAGCAATTTGGGTGTTTTTAAGCAATTTTAGGTTCTAATCAATCTAAATAAATAATTTTGACTCTAGATTAATAATTAGAATTTAATAACCTTTAATTTGAGCCTAATATTGCTTAGGTTTCGCTTACGAATCAAAAATCTCAAATTCGCAAAACTACACAAAGACATGGACAAAATGGTAATTTTACTTAAAAATTGCCCGAGACCACCCGAGCTTAACTAATGGTTAATCATAGCTTAAAAACATGTTTTAAAACATTTTAGTGAGGTTTCTCGGACCACCGCAAATTGAGTTAAAACGCCGCATGGGCGTTTTGGTCATTTCACGCGTCGGAGCTCAAAATTAGGATTTTCTCCTCTATTAACACACATAACACAAACAATCCCTTATTAGCATCAAAACATCCCCTTGAGGACGGGTGGGGCCCACGATCCTCATTTTCTGAGTAAAATAACCTCAGGGCATTTTGGTCATTTTACACGTAGAAATCGGGGTTTGCAACTCTTGCATGAATTGCTCCTAACCTTTCTTCTAATGTTATATTCTTTATTGAGGATTGTTCGTCTTAATTTATATGAAAAATTACCTAGGTAATTGTAATTTCAAATGACAGGAAAAATTACAAGTAAAAATTGGGCGTTACAATTCACTATCATTAACTCACATCTTTATTTTCCTCTAACTCCTATCTTATTTCCAAAACTCACTTTCATACTAAATAAGGGTGTAGGTCCATGTCTTAGAATAAACTACATAATAACCTCAATAGTTCATACTAACAAATTTCAATGAATTATACTCAACTCCATTTCCAACAAATTGATACTCTAGGGAGATGAAAATTTCATTTAAATAGCATAGACAAATCAAGAATGGTTACGTATTTCTAAATATGATTTTTCATATGATGGCAACAAAATGTGATTTTCCTAAACTTGTCATAATCCATAATTGTAGGTTCAAAACATTTTCAACTTCCAAAATTTACATATCATAGCCATAATGCTAAGAAAATAATAGTAATGCCCTAATATAGGTTCATGAGCACAAACCCACTCATGTTGAAGGATAGAGTGAGAGTACCACTAATAACTCTAAGAAGTGGACATGGTACAAATGTCTGTCATAGGAACGACAAATTTGTGTACATTACCACCCTAGCTCATGAACATGGAGAAACTAAGAAACATGACCAAAAAAATATATATCATGAAATCACTTATCCAAGAGCATTGAGAGGTGGGGAGAGCTTGGATTTTGAGTGGGAGGTGAGGGATAAAAGTTAGGATGGTTTAGGGTTTCTTTAGGGTTTCAGCTAGTTAAGATGTATTTATATAAAGTGGGGGCTCATTAAAATGAAACTATATCATTTTGGGCATTTTGGTGTGTGAACTGCATTGACATACATTTTCCTATGCATTCGAGCTAAGAAAAACACTTTTCCACGCACTATGGCCTCGCATTTGCTCATGTATTGAAAATTGCGCTATGGAACTTGCAAAATAGACACGTATCGACGAGCTTAGAAAAGTGTTTGCATGTTTCATGCAAATTCTCCAGAATTCGTCCTAAGCTTTGAAACCAAGCCTTTTGGCCTTGGATGGCCTTCATCCAGGAACATAGAATGGAATGCATAGACCAATTGTTTTAATCTAAAAAAAAAAATAGAAATCCATCGAACCTAAAACCCATGGAACCTAAGATGCACCCAGAGCTAGATGTAGCAAGGGTTTTTCCCTCTTTCCTAGTAGCAGATCGCGTTGTTTAAGTGGACCTCGATGCATGACAATGGGTACAATAGCGTATGGCGAAAAGGAGGATAGGGGCGAGGGAGAATGAGATACATGAAAAAGAATAAGGGATGAAATACTTGATGGATCAAAGGATTGAAGATCATATATGATAGAAGATGAGAGAACAAGAGCATACATCAGAGAGAAAAGTGTAGCTTTATAAAGGTGCTCACAATAGGGCTTTGATAGGGTTTCATAAGATAGAACATTGTGTTTAAAGCAAGGAAGAAAAACAGTTAAACTGGAACCGATCAAGGTACTAGTTCAAAGATTTAGAGGTCCAACCATGATTAAACCGGAATATAATAAAATATATATAAATATATATATGTGATTAATTAGAATATAAAAAAAATTAAATCATTAACATTAACATAATCAACACAAATATATATATATATATATATATATATATAAATATAATCCATATAAAATTTCTCTAGCCTTAACTTCACAACACGTCACAAGGCATTTGAAAACAATATTTGTTGGTGATCAGCGAGGTTTATGGTGCGGTTTAATGATGGAGAAAGAAGAAGAATAACCTAACAATCTGTGTTAGTGCCATTCTTTGGTTCTATTTTTCATTTTTACTTTATGACTACCACAAGATTTTCTATCTATTTTGAAAGAAATTTCTAGAAAAGTTTTTTTTCAAAAAAATTCAAACCAAACACATTTGCACTCTTATTTTCTATTTTCAAGGAAAATATAAACTGAAAAGCCCAAATCACAACCCTGTGGTTTCTCAATCTTTAGCTTCCTAAGAAGAGGTTTTTCTAGTAGATATGAGTCCAACTTCAATATTTGAAAGAGCAAGAAAACTTTGACAACTTTCACATATTCCAATGTCTTCATTCTTTCTTTTTTAACTTCAACTTAATAGGGAGTTATGCATCCTTCTTCATTTGTCATTGGTTTTTGATATTATCTCCTATATTTGAATAGTACAATTTCAATGGTATTAAATGAAAAAAAATGATTAGCAATAATTTGTACTATAAAATGAGTAAAAAAATAAAATAGATTTTCTTCATAGTTAGAAGTATAGACAAAGCTTAGTATTATTTCCTATGCATACATTTTGACTTCTAATGCTAGGCTCCTTTGGATAATCATTAACATTTGCATGATAAGTTGGATTCAAATCCTAACAAATAAACTTTAGAAAATTACTTTATAGATAAATATTAGTAAGTCAACTATCAACTGATAAAAGCAAGATGAAACTCTCAAATTGGAACCTCTTAAATTTTATATTAGACAAATTGGTCACTTTAGGAAAAAAAATACACAGAAGTTCCTCTCAATAAAATGTCAGACAAATTGGTTCTTTTAGTGTAAAAAATGGACAAATTAGCCCTCAAAATCATTGAAAAGGTCGAATTAATCCTTATATGAAGGGACTAATTTTCCTAATATTTTTAATCGACATGAACTTCTTTAGATATTTCGTAGAGACTAATTTGTCTAGTTTTTTTTTCCCAAAGGGACCTATTTCGAGGTTTTGTCTAAAAATAATAGTAGAAATGAAACTTCAATTAAATAACTAGTTAATTTAAGAAAGATAGAACTTTCTATAGAGTCATTTATCATAGTATCTTTATTTTCAGTCAACTTAATAATGGTATATGTAGTTGATTTCTTTGTAATGTTAAGCTGATAAGACACCAAAATTAAGACAAATTTCCTCTTTAGTAGATAATTCAAAAATTCAAGAAATGCATACTCACCCCCACTTAAAAAGAGGGTTAACCATATTAGTCTAAAATAGAGATGTATATTGATATAGTATATGTTCTTACTTAGAACTTTTGGTAAGGGTGCATGTTCCTCCAAGCATCCATGCGAGCATGGGTGAGGTACTTACAAAACACTGACACTCAAGTTAGTAAATAAATTATGCATTGAGTGATAAAAGCATGAGATGATTAAACTCCAAAGATCATTTGTTGTTCTTTTCAATAAGTGGAACCATCCTTATCATAAAACACAACATTTATGTTTATGCAATCATCAACCACAATCAAATGAATCATGTATTTGTTAGATAAAAACATAACTTTTTTTAACAAAATTGCATGGTCAAACAAAAGTTGTAGACAAATTATCAAATTATATTGACCTAGGAATGTGTGAGGAAGGATGTTTGTTACGTTTAAGATGCCAAAAAGCTTCATAAACGATTTCTGCCTTCCTTGTACATATATAGCATTTTAAATAAATTTAATATGTGATAATAATATATTTTCTAATGCTTGCTAAATATTATTTTACCAACTAACTATAAATTAAATAGATAATTATTCCTATGTTAATAAGCATATTTCTACAAACCTCAAGTAAATAATACATTGTATGCTATTTTAATATTTTTTATCTTTTAGATAGGTAATATTTATATTTTTAATAAAATGTTAGATCAATTATAATGTTGAAATTAATTTAATTGTATAAATAAAAAAATTAATTTTTTTATTCCTGTGCATATCATGGGGTCATATTCTAGTTTATGTCTATAATTGCTCCAACAATTTGAACTCTGATTTTTTTTTTATGTTGGGTAAAAGAATCCTGACAACACATCCAGGACAAAAGTCATTCTAAACAAATCATTACCTTGTCCATGGGTAATTACCTATTCTAGGTCTAGACTGGTAAATCATTGAATATCCTTAACTAGTGAATTTTCATCATCGTTGTTTGATGTTGGAAGGGCTAACCCATCACAAATGTATAATCACATGTCTATACTAACATTAAATAATAAATTAATACAATATCATCCTAAAATTTTAAAAGTTAGAAAGTTTTTGTTAACATACAGAGGAATGGGCCAAAGACCTTGCCTATTGGGATCATTAGACCCTTGACGAAAATAATATGTTGCTTTAAATCAAAGGCCTTCACAATTCCAAACACAAATCTGTGCTTTGCATTTAACTTCAAAAATGCCTAAACCCCATTTCTTTGACAACATTTTTTTCATTTTCTAGCAATCTATCAAAATGGTTTTCTAACGATTGGGAGATCACCTTATCTAAAATGCGTCTGCATTTCATGTGCAATAGCAATAAATACATTCACTCTTAAAACTAGTTTGAGAGGATTGTAATATGGAGTCTAAGGGTAATGCTAGGGTGTTTGATAGGGATTGAATTTGAGAAGGAGAATAGGTTTGGAGGAAAGACATAAAGGATATGTCTTTCAAAGAGGAAGAGCAACACATTTAGAGAAGGGGAGCCAATTTCAAAGAGAGAGTAGGTTTGAGAGGAAGAGAGAATGGAGTTTGGTGTTTAGAGAAAGGGAAGTAGGTTTAGAGAGAATGGGAAAAGAATTTTTTAGAGAGATGGAGAAAGGAATTTTTGAAGATGAAAGATGGTAGCTCAGAAAATCTTCAAAAACTTAATGTTAAATGTTTTGAATTATAACATAACCAATTTTAGAAAATATTTTGAAAATGGACTAATCTTTTCCTTGAGTTTCTTGAAATGACAAACAAATCTTTTAAGTTAGCACACATGATTCTTAAAATGAGAATATTTTCACAATAACATGTGCAAACATGTTTAATCTCATTTGAAGAGATTGAGACTTAATGAATGTGAAAGATATATTGTGGAATGGACATATATATCAACTGGTTAAAGAAAACTCTCAAGTACAAGAATGTAATATCCAGAAAATAGGTGTCATTAAGAATGTCAAGTCTAAGCGTGGAAGTGTTAGATAAAGCTTGAGAGATATTCAAATGCCTTTTATACATACATACATACATACATACATACATACATATATATATATATATATATATTATTCCTAAAAGAAAAAAATAAATTATAAATTTATAATGAATTTTGTGTATGAATGTTTTTATATGTGATATTCAATTATTATTTGAATTTGATATTTGTAAAACAGGACTTTTATTATTGAATAAAATAATTAATTGTGAATAATTTGTAGGGATTTTGAAAATTTCAATAAACAAGTTATGACAGAATAATATGAGAAATTTGTTAAAAAAAATAAAATAAAATAAATAAAAATTAATTTAATATTATTAAAAATTAATATAATAATATTTAATCGAAAATATAGAATGAGATCCTACAATTAGTGTAATGACATAAATAAAATAAGGATAATGGTAAATAAATATTTAACTCGGTAAAGTTTATTTTATATAAATAAAATGAAATGGTAATAATTGGTACACGACAACACTTAGTTAAGGTAAAAATAATTTATATTATAGATCCCAAATAATTTTTACTTATGATAATTAAATAAATATAGATATTTCTAATAATGATACAAGGCAAATCGATCTAGAAATAATATTTTCCTTACTTTTTCTCCAAGTAAAGGAATTTATAAAAAGGAAAAAAGAAATAAAATGACATTTCTTCTCGGTTTCCTTCCAGACTTCACGTTCTTCTTCTTCTCTTCACCATTTTCATATTTTTCCTTCTTGAAACTCCATGAAACCTTCAAGAACTTGAAGGTTATGCTTAGATAAACACTTAAACTAGTTTAAGAACACTTGTCTAAATCAAACTCAAGCTAAAGTCTTCTTTTTCCCTTCAAATATGTCCAAACAACAGCATAAATAGGTGCTGAAAAAGTGGGTTTAAGGCTTGAATTAAGAAGAAAAAGCTAGAGAAAATTTAGCAAAAAGCTTGGAAGAAAAGTAGGAAAGATTCTAGTCTATTGCTTTGTGATTGTTTGGCTATTTTGCTAATATAAACTCTTGATATATGCTTTAAATTATGTGGTGAAATCTGAAATTATTTCAATATGCATATGTATATGAATTTGATAGATGTAAAATGTGTTATTCTTGGAAGCCTCATGAATTAATTAATTGATGTAAGAGATTTAACTATGAAATGAAGAGATTTTGATTCCTCAAAGAGAATGAGATATTTGAAATTTTAAATATAATGAAATAGTTTTGTAAAAAACAAGATTATATAAGTATAATGCTAAAGTTTTGTGAAAAGAATGGGATTTTGATCTATAGAAGAAAAACTCTAAAATCTAAGTAATACACTTGGTTTAATTTCATGCAAATTTTAAGAACTATAATGTAAGAATGTCTTATAAGTTATGCTGTAAAGAAATCTCATAAAATATTAGTTTCAAAAATCTCATCACAAACCAACGATTTTTATAGAAATATCTCATCACATTTAATCAACTTCAGTAAAATCTCGTAACTATTCTTCCAGCAAAATCTCATAAAAAGTTTAATAGATTTTCAGAATACCTCATAAGATTTAAGATTTCAAAAGAAAAGTCTCACAGTAATTAGGAGACTAACAGAAAATCTCATAAAAGTTAAGGAGATTTCAAGGAAATCTCAAAGCAAGAGTATGAGATATAAACTATTAAAAAGATTTTACTTGAGAATCATAAGATTTCCTATACAAATATTATAGATCTTTACGAAGAAAGAAAAATGAAGAAATATGACTTATATAACATTAATTGTTTAATGGTAAGCTCATGGATTCACGGGTAGTACTAGACGTGCCACGCCCTTGGACTATAAGGTTATAATCCGACGGTGTTACATTGTTATGAGAAAGGGATGTCCTAGAAAGAATGGCGAGGTGTCAGATAGATGTAGTAGATGTACTCCATCTAGTGAACTATATTAATTGTAACGTGAAATGTTACATATTGACAATACACACAGAAAGTATATCAGAAGAGTCCTATGAGTTCTACCATTAAGTTTAAAGTTATCTAACTAAGTTAAGTCAGAGAAATAATGGTACTAACTAGTGAAACCTTTACACAAACAACCGAGTCCGAGCAATTATCTTATGAATTCTACAATCTTTTATTCTCAAGCATAAGTGTACTCATAATCCTATTTAATAAGTAAAGTGAATAAGCAAGTTAGACATTTCAAAAGAAATCAAAGATATATTAATTATTTTAATATTATGTTAGATATCACTATGTAGTAGACTAGTATTTTTCCTACTAGAAATCTTTGATTCTCATTCCTCTGTTATTATATTTTTACATAGATGGCTATGATGGTGATTATTTGTGGAGATTCTCAATGATATTGGCCTCACGGTTTAGAGTTTTTGATGAATTGAGGATAGAGAATTTAGTCAGTATTTTATTTTCTTTTAATGAGTTTTTGAGTAGTACCCTACCTAGACTAGAGTTCTTATGTGAACCAAGGTATGGATTGACATAGCTATGTATATGACTATTTGCCATTGTATAATACAATTATATGGTATTGCTATTTTATTGCGACCTAGAACTTATGTTCAAACTTAGCAATGCTAAGAAAAAAGCGGTTTATGTTTGTCACAAAAAACAAGCTCATATTCCATGTTGTATATACAACTCTAAGGTCAAGTAGAGATAACAAGTACCAATGACACATTATAAGGTTATGCTTTAAACATAGCCTTATGGTGTGAAGGGTGTTACAATATTTATTCTTTTTATGAAATCTAATATTCAATTTTTGATATTACGTTTGATTTCTTTTCAAAACTTTGAAAATATTATCTTACCAAATCTATTAGATTTAATATGTTTATAAGTACCGTTATATTTATATTTGTATCAGCATTATATATTATAATTTTTGTTGGAAAATATTTTCTATTTGTTGACGAATTATAATCATATTTATTTGAAGATATTAGATATTATTTATATTTAACATGTATTATGAAAATAATTTGTTAGAAATTATTTTTATAGAGAATTATTAGATTTTTTTTAAAAGTTATTAATTACTAGAATTGAGTGCAAAATTTGTTCATCATGTAAATTATTATTGTCATCATCAGCGCCATCATCACCATTATTATTATTATTATTATTATTATTATTATTATTATATGTAGCATTGTTGTTGTTATTATTATTATCATTAGTAATGTGGGTTCACATTAACTTTGGCCGCTACTGGTTTGTTTCAAAAATAAATATAATAATATAATCAAATCTTTGGGGCAAAGGTCACGTAGGTTGATAAGTTTTAAAATTGCACTACAGCAACTTATATTTGAGTTGAACTTTGAAATTTGCAAATGCTGAAATGGTCAGCGCAAGGTGGTTGCTATGCGGCGTGCAATGTACAAACCGCCTTCCGTGCGGGTTTTTATTTTATATCATCGGCATATATATTTGGCATACTATAGTCCTCTTAAATATTCTTTCAAGAACTCTACCGTGCAATAATTTTTCTCTAAAGAGAAAGATGAAATTTCTCTTAACCCTCTGTGATTAATCTCTTCCAATAGTTGAGAGTGTCATTTCAATTCCCTAGTATTATATAGGGTGGTCAGGACTTCCTATAAGCAAAATGTGAGTGGGTTTAAGTTATGACCATACTTTTAATCATTATTAGTATTTTCTTAGCATTATATAAATTGTTTATAGACAAAACACCTATTTTGATCCCTAAAATTTTGTGTCGATCAAATTGGTCCTTGTAAAAAAAAAAAAAACTCTCAAATTGGTCCTTATAAAATTGAATAATCAGAACATTGGCCCTGAAAAATAAATCTCTCAAATTGGTCCTTGTAAAAACTTCAAAATCAGACAAATTGGTTCCTACAAAATTGAAAAATCAGCCAAATTAGTCCCTTTGATAAGTTAGGTGAGGGACTAACTTGTTCGATAATTCACTTTTGCAAGGACTAATTTGAGAGATTTTTTTTTGTAGGGACTAATTTGGCCAACTAATCAATTTAAGGGTATTAATTTGAAGTTTATTTTTTCCAGGACCAATTTGGTTGACAGAAATTTTAGAGGGACAAATTAATAGTTTTGTCTTGTTTATAACATTCCAAATATATGCTTCCATGGATTATGCCAATTTTCAAAAAAATTATTGTTTTTCAGGTTATCACGAAAACCTTATTTTAGAAAGTTCATGAGACCATATTTGATACATTGCATGTTATAGAATATCTTTTTCTTCAGTTTATGAAATTATGAGACCTCAATTTATGGTTACAACAGAAATATTGATTACCATATTTTTAGACTATGGATTTCATCCAAAGATTTTAGAACATCACCTATGATTTATTGAAAGTATTGAACAAAGTATGATTCATAACAATTGTTAGATATATACTCTTTTGGCTTTTGAAATCACTATGTCTACAAGCTAGTGATCCCATGGACATGATTTTAGAATCAGTTATGCTAAAGTTAGATTGTAGAATATAACAATTGTTAGATACATACTCTATTTGGCTTCTGAAATCACTATGTTTACAAGTTGATGATCCCTTGGGCATGATTTTAGAACCTCGGTTATGTTAAAGTTAGATTGTTAGAATTGTATAAATTCAGAGCTTTCAAATTTATTCAGTTTAATTGCAAGTTATTTTTTTTTAGTAATTAGTGAGAAACAAATTAGCGAGTTAATGACTGTAGGATTGATTGTTAATTTTGGTACCAAGTGGTAAGATAGAGGACTAGCTCACCCATAGTAAGGAACCTAGTGAGGTGCCCATTTATGGGACTTAGTTAGGTGCCCATTAGTTTAGCCATTAGCTCAGATTCAACAATCAACTAAACATTTATGTCCAGAACATCTTCTATTTTTCTACTAATTATTGTCATGATTTCAGTTAAATGGTTATTTCAGATAAGTTATATGTATTTAAATACAAAAATATTTTATATAAGCCACATGTATATATTATGTATTTTGTTGTTGTCCCATGTGGATTGTGAGTGGAGACTCACTCATTGAGTTTTGATGAACTCACCCTCTTTTCCTATTAGGTTCCAGCAATCAATTATTTTTTTAGACCCAACTCGGTAACTTTAAGTTGTTCTAGCGTGAAGTTTTACTACTTATAGTGAAGTTTTAATTATGATCATGTTAGAATAGAGTGCTCCAATAGTATGCAAGGTCCTCGGACATCATTTAGCATGCACGGTTATTTTAAAGTTATGTTGTTTTACCATTATGATATTTTATGTAATTCTTTCAAGAACATGATTTAAGAATGTCTATTTTAGTTATGGATTTTGGAATGATTTGAAAAAATTAAATATTCTATGTATTTTGTTAATAAAGTTTTCAACAAGTTTTGAAGAATTTAATTAATTATTTAATTAATTATTTATTTTTATAATTTATTATGAGCATTAATTTAGTGATTTACTGCTCATGAAATTAATTCTAGAAGGCTTCCATAAGGGACAATATCCCTTATATGTAATCACGATTTTTGGGTCGTGACAAAAGAAACCAAGGCTTAAGATCTTCATAAAGTCAGCTCGACTTCAGAAAGTTCAATTCAAGTGAAGATTTCAATCCAACTCTAAAAGCAAGTATGTACTATCATCTTCAATCATCATGATCGTAAACATATCATTAACAACAAGATTTGATTGAAGAATAGAAGATATGTCACGCCCAACTTGAAACGTGAGGCACGTGAAGATCTCATCCCCATGTAACCTTGACCTCTAGTTTCTCTATATAAAAGCTTAAATCATAAAATCCATTTTCAAACACAATTTCATCTCTAACATAAATCATTTTATCTTTGAAATCTAAATTATCATAATTAGTTTCATAATCAAACTCTATCTATAGTCATAAAACAACATATCCTGAATTACTCTCCATCCAGAGTTAAAACCATGAAAGCTTTAATCATGCAAATACAATATAATCTAATTCATGGTAAGATAAAATGTAAAACATCACTATGGTCCAATGCCCTGGCCGTAATGACACTAAGCACTCTAAAAACAACAAAAAGGTACTTCACTCCAAAATGAAAGCTCACCAACAGATCCTCTCTGCTAAGAGGAGACGACAAGGAAAGACCGTAGCAGCTCTATACCTATAATAGGAGAAAGAAGAGGGGTAAGTTTCATCTAAAACTTAATAAGTGAATTCTCACCTATACCCCTTTCATGGGACAACGACAACGGAAGTATGAAATCATAACAACAATAGTAATAAAAACATGGTGATAATGATAATAATAATGAAAATAATAATAATAGCTGTCACTAATTTCTTATTCCCGTGGTCCTTTGCGGACAAGCTGAAGGCACTTAACCAGTCCAGTTTTCTAAAATTGCCACCATGGCTGTTTGATAAATGTTGCCTCCATGGTTGTTTCCTGGGTTTGCCTCCATGGCTATTTAGCTATTACCTCATGGCTGTCCTGGTTTGCCTTCATGGTTGTTTTATAATATTACGTCCATGGCTATTTACTATATTGCCTCCATGCTATTTACTAGGTTTGCCTTCCATAGGTGTCTATATTGCCTCCATGAAGGTTTAATAATTCTTATCATACATAACACAATGGAAATAAATACAATCAACAAGCTGAAGAGTGGGTGCTTCATCCCTTGTGAATGCGGGCCCTAACATCTTAGTACTCTAAGTTCTGGACTCATATGATTTAACAGTCTGACTTAGCATAATTGCAGTGTGAGAATCATGCCCAAGGGATCACCCGCTTGTAGGCATTTCGATTTCAAGCCCAAAGAATATGTCCTCGCAGTTGTTACGGTACATCCTTGAATTTGATACCTCTTGGTACCATAAAACTAAATTTCTAAAATCTCATTTCTCAAGCTAACCCTTTTCATAACTTAAATAACTACTTTCATGTCATGCTTTAAAATAGAAGGGTTAAAACATAAAATCCTAGCATTATAATAACATCTTTGTTTGATATTCTTGCCAAAATATCTGACTGATACGCTATAATCATATTTTGAAATCTCAATTCTTAAAGCATAAAGATATAAAAAATTCTTGAAATATGTTTAACAAAATAACAACTTGTTGAATCATATATATTCTACTCTTAAATTCATCATAGAAACCATAAATCTTCTAATATAATCATGATAATAATCTCTTAAAATTAACAAAACCAATAATAATTTATATTCTCTTTTAAAATAATTTCCAAAATCATGCAATAGTGCTACAATCTAATGATAATAGCTATAGTGATCCACATAGAGGCTATAAATTTGAACCCGTAGAACTGGAAAAGGAAAAAGAGGGAACAACTTGGGTAGATCAAGGAGGAGGGATGGCACCAATGTCTGCTATTTCAACCATTAAACTCATGAATACTCTATGGGTTTTTCTAGATTACCCTAACATAACTCTAATAATATAGGGAAGCACTCCCACTTGACAATAATGAGAGAAAACCACAGATTCAAACTAAGAATATGATAGAATGGGAAAGAGATTAAAATCTTATAGACTCTAAAAATCTATTAACAAACACATACCTTGATGATTGAAGGAGTAGATTTGAATGGGATTCAGAAAGAGGTGGGAAGAGGGTTTGAAAGTGAAGGGTTCGGATTTGGGAGAAATTGAAAAAGAAGGGGTTTTATAGGGGTTGGAGGCTTCTAGTGAGTGGAACGACACCGTTATATGCTGTTTGTGCTCAGGGGACCGCTGTCACGGTGAGGCCGCATGTGCTACGCGGATCAGTCACTTGTATGACCACTATAACGGTTCTTAGACCACCAAAGCCATGCAACAGAACCCACATTGAGTAGCCACTGTGGCGTCCTAGGATCCTATGGCGTGACGGACCCCCAGTCAATAGGTTTCCTTCATTATGGCATTATCGTTGTCTTAATACTAATGTCCTCATTTATTTTTTACTCTCCATTAACTTTAAAACATAGATGTAAATAAGGAAATCCCCCCATTTGATTCAATTAAAATATAAAAAAAAAATCAAAATCAGACAATTCAAAATCCAAATTTTGGTTTAGTTCAAATCTAAAAGTTTTTGAGATTTTCTAAATTTGTGGGTTAAAAGCGAAACATTTAAAGGTTTCGTAGAATTAATTAAAAATCACTCTTCAACGTATTTTCCCTCTAAGAACAATTCTGGGACTTTTGGATCCCAACAATGTGGTCTTATCATATAGCCTTCCAAGGAGGTGTAGGATCAGACTTAGTGAAGTTTCAGACCCAGCGACGGGTCTTGGGGGATCCTAAGCCGTCCAGAACTTATTTCCTAACACGTATTCATAGGGTATTACATACTTCCCCCTTAAAATGATTTGGTCCCCAAATCTGAACTTGCATAACTATAAAATCAAGGAGATAGGATACTTAACACATAATTTCAGGAGGATGGGTCTAAATGCCTAAAACACTAACATGATACTCCTTGGCTATGCTAGCTGATCTCTAGGAGACGGTGCCACCTGAAGGCACTGCTCCATTTCTCTAGGTAAGGGTGCCAATTATCAAATTTGGATGGCTTCGCCTATAAGGGTAGGACTTTCGGATCAAGGTGACAATGGCTTCGATCATAACACTTACACCTGGGCGGCTTTGCCTCCAAGTGCTAGCACTTCCATAAATTCCTAGATGTGCTCTGCCACCTTGAGTGCACGCGCTTAGCTCTAAAGATGGAGGCTAAAAATCTTACCATCGTCCTTGCTATGGTTCCCTTTCTCTTATGTTTGACATTTAGACTGGATCCTCTAGGACCCTCGTCTTGGTTTCTTGAACTCCTTGATTCTCTGCGTCAGCGCTAAGGCATACGTTTACATGCCTATACTTCTAGCATGCATACATGCAACACATAAATCATACACATGCAAGATCAATCAAACAACCATAGCCTGATCTAAGATTTCTAGAACATCTTATCATCTTCTTGCCTTTAGACTTTCTAATTCTTAACCAACTTTCTTCAAGTGTAAAAGCATGCATTCAAAACATCCAACATGTGCACACATCATATAGGTCCATGCAATAGAGACAAACAACATGCTTCTTGCCTGTTAACTTTTACTATTGTATTACCAAGCCGTAACTTAAACATGACAAATTGGTAAATTCCTTTCCATCTAGGCTTACATGCATTAGTTAAGGGAAGAAAATGCATTCTACACATACGGCTCCTCAAGTTACTCTAATCATGTTTTTACTACAATGCCAACTCAAGTAAAGTATCATACACATGCATATAGTGCTTTAATTCATGTCACATAACCTTAAACTAACAACACTTTTGCACACATAACATAAAAAGATACATCCCAAACAAGCATAACTTCTTAAAACATTCAACCTCAAGTCAAGTTGTTTCTATGAGCATGAAACAAAATTTTTAGATGCTTAAATCTGAATACCTTAAATCTTACACCGTAACTCATGTTTCTTAAATTCTTTCCTTCCATAATACAAACTAATTATGGTAAAGCAAGTTATCAAAACTTCTTTTAGCAAAAGAAAATCATTTCCTCTAGAATTTGCAAAACTTTGGCCAAGAGCCTCAAGTATTCATTAAACTCCTTTCAAAGGTACTAACATAGTTTTCAAATTACATGCCAAACTCATAAAACATAACAACATGGCAGCACTTTTAGAACACAGATCTCATTAACGTGAACTTTCAACATCATGGAAAGCTATTCTACTCCTTTCCAAAGGCATATTCAATGAGCATCCATGTAACACCCTAATAATTAACCCATACACCTAGGCAATCTGATTAATTACTAGACTTTACTCTTTGCTTCAGTTCCTTAATCATGCTTTGAAAATACTTAGTGAAATTACGAGCCATTTTTTTAAACATAATTGAAAACGTGAGCCGCGCATAACGTGACGATAATTGATAAAGCAGAAAACAATAGACATATCATGAAGAAACACATCATATTGGCTCCATCATATGACATCCATAATTACATATCACATAGATATTTTGCCTACCAACAAAATAAGACTAGGTGTAGGCAATCTAACAAAACATAAATAATATATGGATGGAAGGACATCCATTAATGGCACCTAGTAATAACACTCCAGGGATAGGGATAGATATCTGAAATATACGAGTGAAACTAGATAGAGTTCAACTACCAGGTGAAAGCCTCAATGTGAATCACGAACACTTCCTTATACCTGAAGACGAGATGGAAAGAAAAATAGAGGGAGTGAGAAACTTATAAAAAGAATCTCGTAGGGTACTCACCTCATGATGCATTGTGTCATCATCATCGTCCCCAGGAACCTCTTTCATTATGAAATAGTGAGCATGCTAAGATTGATTTATTAAGTTCGAAAATATACTTTACCGAGGTTCGTCGGTTTTAATCATGCGTCTTATAATGCATCATAAACTTAGCATGTCATGTTTATAATGAACTTTTCCTTTTATCAACACATCATATTCTTCATCATCATATCATAAATACTATGCATAAAAGAACATCATATTTCTCATCATCAAATCATAAATACTATGCATAGAAGAACATCATATTTCTCATCATCATCATCATATCATAAATACTATGCATAGAAGAACATCATATTTACATCATGCATTACTTAGTTCCTTAGGTGACTTAAAGTTACTTCATCATCATTTTCCTGGGCCACCCTATACTCCACCCTTTTGGGAGTAATCTAGGTTATGAGCTCATACCTTACTAGTCGTCACTAGCATATACTTATCCCTTTTGATAAGTTAAAATCCCACTCTACCCTTTGAAGAACGGGTTAAGGGCAAGGATCACCTTTTCACCACCTATAGTCTGATGGGTCCAAAGGATCATTTCCTCTTACATTTAAGTCACCATTAAATCTTTGCATGTTATATCATAATTCAATTCATAATCATCATGACATTTTCTCATTTATAGTCTTATGATGGAATAATATATATAACTGAAATCATGCATCTGGGAGATTCCAGGAAAGAGAGGTGGGTCACAATGGACACGTTAAATACCAAGTCTTTCCTAGCCAGAACCTTTCCAAATTACACTTTTAGGATACACTTTCTTCCAACAAAGGTAATTTTTTAAATAACAGAGATTATTTCTTTATTTCATGCATAAGCATTTTCATTGTTTGCAACAACAACTATAACATGCAAGCTAGGGAATCATTCAATGGCATCAAATACTTAATAAGCATCAAATCACTTTATAGACTTATCACTTAAAACATCAAAGAGGCATCATCATAAATCCTTATCGAAAACTTCTTAAACAACTAAACTCTAGAATCGGGCAACCTTAATTATTGAACTGATTAATTATGCATCTAAGGGACTTATTACCATCAATTATAAGTCCTAAGAACATTATTAGACAATATGGGGCAGCATAGAGGTAAGTTGTTCTTAAGTTTTACGTGTGCTAGAAGTTGCGTTTTTAACCCTTTTCATTACCGTCTTTCCTTATGATGCTAAAATTAATTACTAAACCAATTATGAATCATTCTCCCTTATCTAAACATAATAAAATCTGGTTCTTAAAATCACTAAAGGCTCTGGAATACATAAATTTCATTCTCTAAAGTTCTAGAAATCTTGCTTTTATGGTTTTCTAGTTGCTAGTTTCATTTTTAGTGTTAGAGATAAATCCTACACTAATTGTTACCAAATTTTTCGTGGCTTAACCAATCTTAAACAAAATTATATCATACTAAAACAGATTTGGCAGTGGCTAAACTTAAAGAATCAAAGACTAGCTAAATTCAAGCTTTACGGTTGTTTTATATAGCTAGTTTCTCTTCTAACTTGCATAGAATTGTTTCCTCATCAATAAACATAATAATCACAACTTAAACATATTAAATCATCATCATACATTGGTAATAAACTCAGATCAGTGGCTGAATCATGAATCTCATAAAATCACATTTTAAGTGTACATAGAATACTAGTTTCTTGTAAAATCTTTGCAAAGCCTTAAAACTCTTTTAGAAACTAATTCTTTTGCTAAACTTGAAAGAATCTTCATGATTAAAATTCTCACTTAAGATAAAAGGAGCAAGTCTTGAGCTTAAGAGATTTATGTGATATCTTAGAATCATAAACATGCTATGCAACCTCATTTTAATCTTGTCATTATAAGGTGATAACTTGGAATTATAAACATGATATGCAAATCCATTTCTTTATCTTTAAGATTTAAGGTGATGACTTGAAAATTAAACATGATGCAAGAACTTGAAATATAAACATGATGCAAGAAACTGAACGGCGTATCAGGGACAAGTGGAGGGAGAAGAATCTTAAGAAGGGAGCGGTGGTAATCCGCATTGGACCGGTGAAGGGAGAAGAGAATTATTATTACATCTTTTTAAGCTCCAATCTCAAGACTTCTTAAAGAATCAATTCTTTAACTCCAATAATCTTATTTCTTTGCTTGTGATACTTGGGCAAGTCTTTGAGCTCTAGGATCTTTAGGTGATGACATAAAAATAAACATGTCATGCGTTGATTCTTTTAGCCATTATAAAATAAAGTGAGAGCATAAAATAAATATGAGATGCAACTTCTTTATTATCTTTAGAGATTAAGTGACAACTTGAAATATAAACATGAAATGCAAACTTGGAAATTTAAACATGAGTATGCAAGTTCATTTATTCATTCTTGAAATTTTAGTGATGACATAGAAAGTAAACATGATTATGCAAGGCATAAACTTAAACATGGATGCAAGTTCATTTGATTTCTTTACTAGAGCTCCTTCAAGACTTTATAGAAATATAAATTCAATATATATATCTTAGCAAGACAAAGTGAAAAATACATCTTTCAAATTCTAAACTCAAGATCATAAAATCATCATAAAAACATTATTCTTTAAAGTTTTGCATCAAGTGGAACTTTCAAGCTTTAGAGGCCTAACTTGTGATGGATTCACAACCCACCTTCAAGGTCCTCATCATCAAGCCATCATCTTAGTCCCACCTAGGCCATATGGCCAAATTGGTTAAAGAAAAAGGAAGAAGAAAACCAAATGGAAAAACTAGAGAAAATCCATGAAATCATCATTTTGAACCAAGAACAACACTTAGCAAAACATAGAAATAAACTTAAAAACAACTCCCTACCTAATCTGATTTGAAGGAAAGGAAGAGAACTTGGTTTCTTGGAGTGAAATGAAAGAAAATATTCTTGAAAACTTGAAGAAAGAATTCAGCCAAGAGGAGGAGGAAATGAGAGCTTTTGGTGCTTTGGAAAAACTAGAAATGTGTAAGTTATGAGCAAGCATCTAAGACTCCTTAAGCATGCCTATTTATAGAGATTTAAGCTCATGTATGGACAAGAGGAGGAGGCAAATTTTCAGATTTTTCATGGGGAACAAAGGGAGGAAAATCATTTCTTGTTTAAGGCATGTTTTATGCCATGTTTTAGGGAATTTTTTGGCATTTTGTTTTAGTGCATTATTTGCAATAATTCTAATGATTATGGCTGAATAATTTCGTGCATTACAGCCTCATGGAAGAGGGTTTTGTGTGTTCCATGTATTATTTAGGTGTAGGCAAGGTATTCATGCAATTTAGAGAATTTACGGTTAAGGGCTTAGGTGAATTAGTAAGCAATTTGAGTGTTTTAAAGCAATTTTAGGTTCTAATCAATTTAAATAAATAATTTTGACTCTAGATTAATAATTAGAATTTAATAAGCTTTAATTTGAGCCTAATATTGCTTAGGTTTCGTTAGACGAATCAAAAATCTCAAAATTTGTAAAACTGCACAAAGAGGGGCAAAACGGTCATTTTACTTAAAAATTGCCCGAGACCACCCGAGCTTAACCAATGGTTAATCATGGCTTAAAAACACCTTTTAACACATTTTAGTGAGGTTCGGGCTTAGTCGGCACGAAATCGGGGTTAAAACGCCGCAGGGCGTTTTGGTCATTTCGCACGTTGAAGCTCAAAATTAGGATTCTTCTCCTCTATTAACACACATAACACAAACAATCCCTTATTAACATCAAAACATCCCCTTGAGGATGGGTGGGGCCCACGATCCTCATTTTCTAGTAAAATAACCTCAGGGGCATTTTGGTCATTTTACACGTCCAGAAATTCGGGTTTGCAATACTTGCACGAATTGCTCCTAACTTCTCTTCTAACGTTATATTCCTTTATTAAGGATTGTTTGGTCTCAAATTTTATATAATATTTACCTACGGTAATTCGGTAATTCCAATGACAGTAAAAATTCCAGTAAAAAGCGTACAATAACATGCGTGAAACCACATGCTTAACAATCATAAACATATAATTCATTCACCCACATCATTATGCTGACAAAACATGTTAGGGTCTCATAAGACATATAAAAACCATGCACCAGGCTCTAAGATGTCATACTATGCGCAAGTATTCTCTAGTCAATTATTGGTCTATGAGGTGCAAGGTTAATTACTTCTTGCTTGTTTATACTTACACGGTGAGTCATGCAATCCTATTACTCCTTTAAGTCCTAATTTATCTTGACAAAATCGATTACTCATGCCTTGATCAAAACTTCTAATTACTTATTCATGCTGACTCTAATCATAGCAAGGTAACCTTCATAGCTTGCAATATTTTTTAATATCATGAAAAGAAAACAAAAGATGACTAAAACATTTTAGTGCAATCCACACACACAATCACTCACCATGAATACTCAAAACTAGCCTAGCGACTCGTATTATGTCATTAACATATTCCACACTTATTCTATACTCTTATCAAGCAAAACAAGTTCACAAACACCGATATGTAGCAATACATCTTTTTCGGACATTAACATCCGATATTCATAGCATCAAAGATTACTTTCGGTTATCTTAACACATTTCAGAAACAAAACATCAATCTTACAATATGCCTATATGTATAATTCATGCTCTTATCGAGATTCCACCCACTAACTCTAGGTCATCCTTAGCGAACTTTTTTCCTTCTTGGGATATTAAGTTTCTATGTTCTTTAACTTGTAACTTACTACACATAATGGGTAATCATTCTTCTTATATTGTCTCAACTTCATTCGTAACATACAAGTTATCCCCATAAGCAATTACTTCCATGGTGCTTTTGCTGCTTTGTCTAACAACTGGGTGTGACTTCACCGGTCCATACTAAACCTTCTCTTCTGGCTAGCTCTGCCTTGTCCTCTTGGTTGGGTGATATTGGGACACATCAGGGAGGGCACTAAGAGGGGTGGCCCTAGCCAATGAGGCCGCTCCTCGCCTTCTGCCTCTAGAACTGATCTTTTCCTGCTTGTCCTCCCTCAATGCACTAGCTCAAAGTGCTTCCTGACCACCTCTGATAGGTTCAAAATGGCCAACTCACTGCGCGCATATGCATTTGGTGCTTACCCAATGGTGCTCCTACGGTGACAATGGTTATTAGGTGGCATAACTCACAGGAAGAGAGGGGAAAAGGATGGGAAGCCAACCAAGAGTTCCAAAGAAATGACAGAGACTCTTATTGAACCTAACATAACTGACTTCCTATAGGCCTAAATAACATTGCATTGATGCAAATGGCTCCAGTTCCATTTACATAAATGTCATGCTACTTGTGGACACTTGAACTTTGGTCCCGTCCAAAACTGTTTCTTTGATCCACTTTGTCACACCCAGAACTTGGGAACATAAGGGCACATAAAGATGTCATTCCTCCTTGATAGAAAAATTTTTAGGCATCTATTATAGTTTCATACTTTGGCTAATTGGTTTCTATATGTGTTTTAATTTTGATGATTGGTTGAGTTTATGCATTATTGGGTCTCATTGGATTTAATTGTTAAAATTTGGTTAATTTCGAATTTTACACTTATTTTGACCTTTCCATCTTCCCAGACAAGTTTGGGCTCTATAAATATCATATTTGGGTGATCTTGGTGTCTCCTTGAAAGTTGAGACCAAGTCTATAATTTTCCAGTAAGGCTTCATTAAATTCAATTAGATTCAAGGCTTAAATGGGCTTCCAAGTTGCGGAGCTAGTGCTTAAGTGGGTCCAAGACCTTTCCATCACATAATTTGGCTTATCTTGGCTCATTCATCCAAATAAGTCGTGTAATATGCCTTAGAAAGCTTATCAGGAGAGGATGACCTTATCAAGACAGATTTTAGAAATTCAGGAATTATTTAGATAGATAAACTTAAAGATAAGTGGGAATTTGGGTGGGGACATTTCATTTCCAATAAGTTTTTAGTTTTTTTACAAGTTCTGGGTCTCTTCCAGAATTGTCTTCTCTTTTTTTTCTTTGTATCCAAGGTGTTCATCCAAGAGACTTGCAAATGGAGATATCCATGGAAGGCTAAACTCCTTTCAATCCTTAACATTACAGATAATTGGTTTGAATTGGAGTTTTTGTTTTATAATTTTTATTTTCATATGTATGCTTTCCTTTCTGAACTTCATTAAATTATAATTCGGTTATTGAACATGATTATGTTTGAAGTATATCTTTGATTAGATATCAGGCTAAAATCGTACTGAAATTGAAGTAAGCTGAATCACTGGTAGAGTTGTCAAGACTTAAGTAACTGAGCATAATTAAACATAGTCTAGATCTATAGTGATTAAGGATTATTGAGTGAAACTATATGATTATATAGTAAATTCGGATTAATAGAGTAACATCCAAATTTTAACTCTTTTGAACCATGATGAATTCTGCCAATAATCGTGATATCTTGGTATTGATTCTTTGATCAATTGCATCTCATTCTATTTATGTCATTGAGAAGCTATAATTTTTTCAATCTAAAAATCACAAATCCCCTTTGTTGTTATTTAGTAATTTCGGTTTGATAATGTAACTTGTGTGTCGTTCAGAAGAATGACCTAGTTACCTTATACTACAGATGAGAGGACTTAGACTATTTTTGTAGTGGACGGTGGCAGAGCTATGGAATTTGGGGTCATTGCCAGGGACACATATTATGTTATCTTAATTATTGTTATATAGGTGTGTTGAATAATCTACTTCTGTGTGTCACTAACAATGGTTTTGCAGGCTGTTGTTTCTTGTTACCTCCAAAGAATATGAGTATCTTTAACTTATTCATATTACCTGAAAAAATTCCTAAAAATATAAAAAAAAAAAAGCAATAGACCCCAAGGAAATTATTGGAGTAATTGCCTTGGTATGCCTTATTTTTTCCCAAATCCCTTTATAGACCACCCTTTTTTTACTTTTTTGTTGTTTTCACTATTTTTAAAAATGGAAAAAAATTGGTTAGCTTATTTTCCTAGCATTTTAGGATATTCTTGTGGTGTTATTTGTTTTTAAAAAAATATTTGATGGATTTTTCAATTACTGTTCTATTAGGCGTGTATGCTATTTTGAGTTGTGTTCCTCGAATTATTAGCTGTGCTCTTTGTATATAGTGACAAGGTCTAACATGGTGAATTATATGTACATGATCGTAAATGATTTGAACTTTTAAATAGATTAAATAGAGTAAATAGGAATTTGGCTTTTCATAGTGCTAAGTAGGTAATCAAAGTATTAATTTAAGTGATAGTGCATTGATTGTGCATCCTGATACAAGTGTTTTTGTTCTTAAAATTAGTGTGATAACATGATAATTCAGCATAACAAACTTTGAAAGAATTGCTACACCTAATGTTACATCTCACCTTTGTGTTATCTAAATATCCTGAGTTAAAAGGTGCCATTTGAGCTTAAGTCTCTAATGCCATTTGCATTTACCAAGTTTCATGGTCTTGACTAAAGATCCTAATAAGCATCTTAAGGAGTTTCATGTTGTATGCTCCACCATGTGACCTCAAGGAGTGCCTGAAAGCATATCAAGTTGAAAGCATTTCCTTGATGTTGAAGCAAAGGATTGGTTATATTCCTTCATCTAGTTTGTTTAGTTACCTAGCATGAAATGAAATTATCTAAGAAGTCTTTTCACTGCATCCAAACAGCAGTCCCCATCAAAAAGATATTTGTGGCATTAGACAATTTTAAGGAGAGACATTATATGAGATCCTGGGAGAGATTCAAAAAGTTGTGTACAACATTTCCTTACCACCGGGTCATGGCCAGAGCTTCTTCTCAATACTATGAAGGATTGATTTCAAAATGATAGAAATATGATTGATTTGCAAGTGGTGGAGCATTAATGGACAAGACACCTCCAGAAGCTAAACTCTAATTGCTAACATCAGCCAACTAGTAGCAGTTTAGCTCAAAGATATTTTGCACTAACTAAGGAAGTGAATGAGGTGGTGTAACATTTCGATTCGGCGCTGGAAAATAAGATCACTGAGCTTACTCTCTTGTTAGACAATAGTATTGGACAACACCCTCCAAATCAAGGCAGCGGAACTCAGTTTCCCCCTAAAGTATGCAGCATTTACCACCACGGTCAAACCTGATACATGTCCTGATTTATGAGAAGCTATTGAAGGTAAGACCAGTTGCAGTGGTTGGAATGTCATTGAAGGATCGCAGCAACCATCCAAGTCTCAATCACAAGCAGAAAATATGATCCCTTTTAAGAGGTATAATCCAAGGTGGGAGAGATCATCCTAATATAAGATATGGTCCTATGGCAAATATACAGCGCAACAGAGGTAGAAACCGAGTCAAGTCCAAGCCAAAGTAATGAGTACAGGCACCTATGTTCAGACAACGTAGAATATGTCAGTTTAATCCAGAGTACTAGTTTAGATCTTACATTGAAGGATTTAGTGAAGCAAATGGCGACTAATAACCTGCAACCGCAAAATGTGAATTTTAGATTCAGAGCACTTCCAACATACAAGTGGACAAGTTGGCAACTTAAGTCAATAAAATGTAGTTCAGAAGGTTTTGGCCAAATCCAGTCTCATCGTCATCGATAAGAAGGGAATGTGAGTGCATTATTGAGAAGTTGTAAGGAGTAAAAGCTAAAACAAAAAAAGTGTAACCCCGGTAGTAATAGAATATGAAAAAAAAATAAAGCTGCAAGAAAAAATAATGATACCAAGTAAAAAAAAAAAATAGAAATTCAGAAAAAGTCAAGTCACTAATTCTAATTTGATACCTCCATTGCCTTTTCCCAGAATAACTCAAGCAAAGAAATCAATTGAAGTAGATAAGGAGTTATTCGTACTTTAGGAAGGTAGAGTTCAGAGCATAGGTTTCTTTGGATGCATAAAGCAGATTCCCAAATATGCAAAGTTTCTTAAGGAGTTGTGCACTCATAAAAGAAAGTTGAAGGGTCATGAAAGGCGATCATGGATAGAAATGTTTTTGCATTAATTGAGCCTAACATACCTAAGAAGTGCAAAGATCAACATTTTCACCATCCAACTATGCACCATAGGTAATCTAAATTTGGGAATGCAATGCCTGGATTTCGGTGCCTCGTCAATGTCATGCCTACATCGTTTACTCGATCATTGAAGCTTGGAGATTTGAAGCCAATATGGTGTGGTAATCTAATTAGCCAACAGGAGCACTCACTCCAAGGAGTACTTGAATATGTGCTTGTTAAGGTGAATAAGTCAAATTTCCAACTCGGTTCTACATTCTGGAAATGGAGGATGAGACATCCATGATGGACCCGCATTTGATTTGGGGATTAGAGCTTGAAACGAGCAAATACCAAGATAGATGTGGATGAAAAACTCTTTCTATGGAGTTTAGTGATGATGTCTGAGTTCAATATTTTTTATGCAATGAAACATGTAACACCCTGATTTTCTGTTTGAGTACAAATGACCAAATGCCCTGAGGTCATTTTTACCGAATTCGAGGAAGCGAACAGGAGTCCTGAATGGGTCAACTCAATGTTTGAAGGGGATTATAGTTGTTATGTTTGATATCCGAGGTGAAAATCTTTTTTAAAACTTTCGGCTCAAAATGACCAAAATACCCTGCTTGTTCTACGTGGGTAAAAGTGCGTTTGAGCCCAGAACTTTTCCAGAAGTTTGGAATGATGTTTATGAGTGGTATTTGATGTTTAGTTGGCTCAGAAGGTCCCAGTTTAGTGCAAAATTACCATTTTGCCCCTAAACAGTGTACAGTGAGCCTAATGACGTAATTAAGCAAACCTAAGCAATATTAGGCTCTAATCGAAGATTAATTTATTTCGATAATTAATCTAGAGTCAAAATAATTTATTAAGGTTAATTAGAACCTAAGATTGCTTAGTTAAACTCTAATTACATTCTTTAATTCAAGATTCCTAGTCATGGAATCTTGAATAGTATTTCTCTCCAATTCCTTAAATTAAGGAATTGTGCCATACCTCATTTGACTAAAAGAATGATTTTAAATTGTTAATCTAGCAAGATTACCCTCCTAATCAAGTCTTGACAACCTTAATTAGCCATTACCTCACCTAAACACTTTCTTACAAACTCCTAATCAAAACCTTAATCAAAGAAACACCTAAACACATCACTAAACCACAATTACATGAACAAATTCTCCTCCCCCTTGGCTGTAAATCTGGCCGAATTCATGGCCCCTAGAAAGTGTCACATGTTGATTTTATTTCACTCAAAGACCATGCCTTAAGCCATACTTTGCCATACCTCATGCTTCAACCATGCTTTGCCCATGCCTAAGCCCATACCAATCAAGAGATATTTTCCTCCCTTCCAAGCCGTCGCCTTCCCCTCTCAGCCTCCATGTTGCAAAATTTCTATAAATACCAAGCTTGGAAGAACTTGGTTACACTTTAGATCATTTGCCAAGTTTAGTTTTCTTGCACTTTCTCTTTTTCTCTCAAATTTCTCTTCATCTTGCTCATTCTTCTTCTTCCCTCAAAGAACCTTCCACCACCACAAACCACCACAAACAACCATAAACCACCACTCCCTCACCTCAAACCATCTCTTAAACACTTAAACTTTCCATTTCCAAGCTTACAAACTCAAGGAAAAATCATCTTCCTTGAGCTTCCTCTTGGCCGAATCCATCCTCCTCCAAGAGAAGATTTTGTCTTCTCATTTCTTCAAGATCAAGCTTTCTTTCATTTCTTTCAAGACTTCCTTAGGTAGGGGTTTGTTTTCAAAGTTTTCTTGTTTTCTTCAAGAAAAGTTCTAGTTTTCTCTTGGTTTCAAACTCTTTCCTTTCTCCTTTCTTTTTTCGGCCAAGGCCTTTTATGAGAAAACTTTAGCTTGATGATGAGGTTTCAAGATAATGACTTGTTGTTGTCATGTGAGAAACCTCTAAAGCTTGAAACAACTTGGTCTTGGACCATACATGCTTGTGTTTTCCTTCCTTTTCTTGTTTAATTTTCGGTTTCCTCTTCCTTTTCCCTTGATGATTTCGGTTTCCTTTCCTTTGTTTGAACAAAGTTTGCTAAAAATGTTAAGTAGATCACAAAAGTTTTGTTAAGAAAATTAATCATATGTTTTCAAAGAGCTCTAAGCTTACCCTTGCCAACCTTAAAGTTGGTCGGCCGTTCTAAGAGTTTTACTCTAGATTGAAGCCCATGAGCAATAAAATAAAGAATATGACTTAGTTCTTTGTATGTTTGTTTAGACAAAGTGTTGAGCTTTGTGTCCATTTTCTTGAGCTTGATGATGAAGTTCAAACCAAAGGCTTCTTTGAAGACTTGGTGCTAAGAACTCTAAAGCTCACTTTATGTTGTTAAGATACATATTGGGTTAAGGTTTGATGTTCCTTTAAAGTCTTGTAAGAGCTCTAGTTAAGATAAAATGAAATTGCATTCATGTTTATGTTTATGCCTTGCATAGCATGTTTATTTTGATGCCATCACTAAACTCTCAAGAATAACTAAATGAACTTGCATTATCATGTTTAAATTTCCAAGCTTGCATTTCATGTTTATATTTCAAGTCATCACTTAATCTTTAAAGATAATAATGAGGTTGCATCTCATATTTATTTTATGCTCTCACTTTATTTTCTAATGAAGAGTAAAATAAGTGCATAGCATGTTTAAGTTTATGCCATCACTTAAATATCCTAGAGCTCAAAGACTTGCCCAAGTATCTTACATAAAGTTTTAGAAAATGGAGGCATTTCAAGAATGCCATTTCGGCCTTGTGATGATGATGATGGACTTGAATGAGTTCATCTAATCATAAGTGCCCATAGTCTAAGTCTTGGAATTTTTCTAAGCTTAGGTGTACTTAAGAACTTATGAACAAAGTTTTATGTTTTAAATCTATTCCTTGAGCTAAATAATTTAGCTACTGACCTAGCACATATTTATGTGATTTTAATGAGATTAATTGGTTTCTAAAAGAGTTTTGAGTTCCTAAAATGATTCCAAGAGAAACTAGCAACTTATATGCATTTAAATCATGAGATTATGTGATTATATGATGCTTGCATTTTGGTTCTGCCTTGTGTTGGCCACTGTATAAATTCTGTTTTATGGTGTTAAAATGTGTAAAATTATGTTTGAGTGAAGCAAGGAACGATTTAGGGAAGTTAGGAAAGAACAAGTAACTAGAAAGGACTTAAAATGAGAATTCTAGAACACTTAGATGCACAAATTATAAATTCTGTTCCAGCATAATTGGACTTAAGAAAAATGGTTTATAATTAGTGGATATGTGTAGGAATCCCTCATAATTGGTTTAGGAGTTGATTATAGAGCCTTAGGCGAAGACGGAACTTAGAAAGGGTCAAAGACGGAGATTCTAGGACCCGTAATCATAAGAAAATTCTGCCCAAGGTGATAAGTGCTGTTTGGTTATGTTATAAGCATAAACATTAGAGGAAATTATAGGTAATGATCCCTTAGGTGTTAAAAAGATCCATAATGAAGGTTAGGATAATTGAACACAAGTTTAAGACCCGTAAGGGTCAAAGCATAAGACACCATGAGATAGAAGGTGTGATGTGAGAATGAGATCGAGTAGGTGTATACTCATGATGATGTGAATATGTTAATGCCATGAGCATGAGACTATATGTGTATTTGTGACATGTTGTTGTGATAATGTGGTATGCTATGCTTGAGATGCATGAGAATGCGAATATGAATGAGTTAGGAGGGTATGCTCCTAAGAATAAGAGATTTGAATTGAGAAATTTCATGAGAACAACATGTGTGTTGAGTTATGTGGCATGACTCAAATTTGAGGAAATTCGGAGTATAGTCGTTATGCTGCGAATTTCATCAAATTTGAGGGACTTGAGAAAAGTTTTGAAAAGAAAGATTTTATATGTGACATGCCGAGACGCATTTCTCCTACTAAGGAGAAAAGGAAACCATGGGGGGTATGGTCGTGGAGCCATCCGAAGCTGACAATGTCACTGGTCTTAACCAGATGATGCGTTTCCGTAGAGCGTACTTCTCCTGCTACGGTGAGGAGAAGGTAAAACCGTGAGGGCATCGACATTAGCCTGCAAAGCGGACAAAGTCACTGGTCTTAACCGTTGATGCGTTTCAAGAAGGAAGAAAGTCCCATGATGGGTGATTCCTTAGGTCCCCTGCCGTACTCTGGGAGTCGGATTGTTATTTTTATGATTATGATTTGCTTATCAAGAAGATAAGTAAGAACTAGTGACGACTAGTTAAGGTATGAGCTCATAGCCTAGTATCAGGGGTCGGTTACTATTTTTACATACCATGATGTCACAAGTTGAGAAATGAGAAAGGACATGCCACTTATATGAGAACTAGTTAATGATTATATGTTTTAATTTTGTTGCATAAAGTATTGCCATGCATTCATGTTCTGCTATGCGCTATACATGCATTAAGATTCATTATAAAAGACACGGACCTTGGATAATTATCTTTTATGAAAACCTCATAATGAACCTTTGCATGTTTAACCTTTTCATAATAAACCCAAGGTTCCTGGGCCATAAACGATGACACTAGGAAAGAGGGTCCCTACTGAGATTCTTTAGCAAGATTCTCACCCTTCTCTTTGTTCTTTCCATTACGTCTTCGACCACGATGGCTTCGTTCATGATTTTTGTTGACACGCCCGTG